>CM043019.1:129185744-129761091 GCA_023690525.1 Holotrichia oblita | reverse complement strand
CGAACGCTCTACGCGCTGTTGTTGTTGCGGCGGCGTGAGCATTCTCGGCACCCATCTTGCGCTGACATTAAACATGCCGAGATGATCGTGTAGGATTTTAAAAATTGTTGTATCGGATACTCCAACCATTTCTGCGAGTTGTTTCTTCTTTAGTCGAGCATCTTCGAGTACAATTTTTTCAACTTTTTGGATAAGTGCTGGCGTGGTCACCTCAATGCTCCTGCCCGGCCTCGAGTCGTCTTCAAGGGATTTGCTTCCTTGTTTAAATAAACTATGCCACTTGTACACCATTGTTTTTCCTGGACAAGAGTCGCCGTAAACCAATGACATCTCATTCATTATGGTCGCGACTGATTTTCCTTGCCTGGTAAGGAACTTTATAACGGCACGATATTCGATTTTTTCCATATTTCACTTTTCACTCCTGATTATGTTACTTGGTTGACGATAGCTCAAAGACTAACTGTCTAACAACAATGAAACTTCGTAATTATACTAATTATGAGTCGCTGCACAGGCCACGCCCCCAATGCGCTTAATCACCCCCGTACAACCCGCTCATTCCGCGAATATAAAAACGCTCCCTCGTAGTTTACTTTTTGCTTTAAGCGTTGCCGTTGGTTACAATGGAGTGTTGTTGACTCTCTGTAGTCTTGAATTATCGCAAGCCATACTGTTGCTGATCAATGATCTATTGGCACAATTTAGCTGTACTAACTTCTGCTCTTGTGACTCCTCTCTTTTGTTTCTCTTAACAGGGCTTTTGTTTGATAGACTTCAAAAGTAAAGATTCAAATGATACAGGTCTTGTGTCTGTCTGCTCTTTCTCGTTAAAATTTTTGATTGAAATATCTAGCTGCAGCTCATCATTATTTATTTATTTATATATTATGAAACAAACAGGCGAACCTAATTAATGTTTCTACTCCAACATAACCAAATATAATACATGTCTTTGTACGCCTATAGTACAAACTTTATATTTAAATATAAACATTCATGGCAAGATCCAACCAAGGCCATCCCTAAACTGATAATGATTTTAATAATATTTTGAAGCTCGATAAAGATAAACCAATGCATGATTATCATTGTAAAGTTTACATAACTCACATGCAAACGAAATAAAACCTAGCAGTCTTGGAATTATCGATATAATTCTCTGGAAATACCTTAAATAGAATATTGTAAGCAATAGCTCCAACCCTTCTATCCTTCAAGGATTTCAAAGAAAATTCACGTCTAATATGTTCAAACGAACAAAAAGGGTGGATTTTCTCCATACTTTTTAAAGTATAGATATTTAAGAAAACCATTTTGCGCTTTATCTATGCGTGCCTACTTAACTTTTTACTGCTTATTTCCGATTAACGCCCAGTGGCACATCCAGCATCATCTATCGATACAAGATTGATTGTTTTCGTCTCGAGTAGGTTATCACAGAGCACTTGGCTATATTAAAGGGCAAACAGATGACGCTGTGATGATGAAAATCCAAAGGCAAGGAGAGCGGATCATCTATACCCTGAATAATAAGATTAATATTTGTAAACGCCAAAATCAAGAGCACGATTATTCATATTTAATAGAGTATATTATTATCTGTTACCTCAGTATAGCTTGCGCCTGCAGATTCTGATTTTTCTATAATGACTTGATAAGACATCATTCTGAATGCCAGGATTCCGAAATTTACTTCTTTACTCTGTTTGTATCCGAGTAATGCCTCAGGATCAACTTTATCTTCAGCTTCCTTGCAATCACTCCAAATTTCTGAAATAGCAATGCCAAAGTTTTTGACCAATATAGTGTCGTTGCCACTTTACAAGCTTGTTGTCTCAGTGAACGAATGGGACGTTCTGTGGTAAAATAGTTCCAAAATAATTCTGTTTCCATCCATCCGTTCTGAATTAAACGAAAACCCATTTTAGGAAAAAACTTCAGAAAGTTTTTTGCCTTTAAAGACTACTAGTGGTGGCATATTGTCTCCATGAACATTGATGAACTAATGATTCGAGCTGAAGGCCTGCTGTTTTGACCCACAACTTTAATTTTTGATGGGTCGATACAAAAATTTGTTTAATCTATCTTATAAAATTGTCTGGGTTTTTGTCATGTAAACCCAAGGCATTCTATGTATTTTCTGGATTACGAAAGGATTTGTGGCTTTCTTCTGGGCAAATTCTAGGGACTGAGGCTTTCTTATCGATAGTCTATAGCGTTTCTTGAATCCTAGACACAAATCTTCTCCTGGAGCATTTTTTAAATGGAGTCTTTTTTCTAGGTAACATATCTTCCAATAAACTCTAGCAGCTCTTTTCGGCGAAGTTCCCAACCCCACTTTTCCAATGTTGTTAGACCATCGCCTAGCTATATAATTTGCAATTTTTGCACGATGCAAAGTTTCTTCAGTGTAAGAAGAAGCTCTCTTGGCTCTATATCCACGTCGGAGAGCTCAAATGTAGATCCCATTGATTATTTGATAAATTTGGGATCAGTACATGATCACCTCTCCGATGCAAAATAATCGGTATAATAGGGATTTATATAGATTTAAATAAGATTTAACTCCTGTAGTTCGACTGTTAGTGAATAGATGGTGCGGACTTGTAAATTCCTTTTCACCAGCGACGTACCTAATTCGCTCAGCACGAGGTTGGTAGCTTATGCAGATGACACTGCCGTTTATATTACATCCAGGAATGACTCGCTGATGATAAGGAGACTTCAAAGATACGTCGACGAACTTGGTGCACTAGCAGACGTCAAAGACTTGTAAACCATTTTTGTTGTGAATTGTGCTCAGATAAAAAATGCTAAGTTAGTCCAGTGTAAAAGAGTACAGGTTTAAATGAATTTCTTTTATAATTTTATAAGTTGAACGTTACATCTAATTATAAGTTGAGATTTATTTGTTTTAAAAATACCGTACAGTACAAGTATTTATACAAAAATAAACGCTGTTGATTGTAAAAGAGGAAGAGAGAAAAAGTATAGAAATATAAGATTGTGCATCTCATTTTTATTCCTATTCTAAAATAAAATTTTAAATCATAATTTTTCGACATCTGAACTTTTCCTTAGGTATAATTTTAGCAAGCACTACATAAAAAATTAACAACACTTACTGTCAAGTGCCAAGTTAACTGGTGTGATGTTTAGAAATATACTTTTTAATATTCTCATAAAAATTTATGAATATCTAATCTTGTAGATGAAGATACCGAATAAATCTGGTTCCTAGATTAGGATGGAATGATCTATATTTTAATTTTTAATAGATTAGCACTTTTACAGTTGGAAAAGGTTAAATTCTTTACTATTCCACCTTATAGTTCAAGGATTTTACCTTTTCATGTTGGAAAATCGACCTTTAAAACTGGAAAGGAACAAGATTGTAAACGTTTGCGCAAGTAAAAATAATACTTACAATTCGAACGAAATAATATTCTATTAATACGATTTTCTAAAACAATTCTATATAATATTACGTTTATTTCGAAAAAGAAAAGAACATCGTGTATGTATACAAAACAAGAAATTATGTGTCAAGGTCGAGTAATGGGAGATTTGCATAATTTCAAACCTCAAAACAAACCAATAACGAGAATGCGGTACTATTAATATGCATGTACATATGTATTTGAGATCAAGTTACCAAACCGTGTTTGTTTTTGTTGCGCATGTTCTTGTTACGCTATTCTAGTTTTCGATTTAATTCCGATCTTAGTATGCCTTGAAAATCTGCGAATTTAAAATTTAAAATAATTTTGTAAATGTCAAAGTCAATGTCGTTCTCCTCGAAATAATAGTGGGAACAGCATCGACTAAATTCTTTTTTATCAACGATTGTATTCTGGTTTCTCCAAACATCGTTCCAAGAATTTGATTCTTATGAAATTTTATTACCTCCCCCCCCAACCCCCCCCGCCCTCCACCACCTCTTGAAATTCGAACTGAATTTTTCTCCAGAATTAAAATTTTGACAATCACTCTACATTGTTCCAGAGTTTTACAGAATAATATCGAGGGCATCATGCTGAAAGTGCGTATCAATTGTCGTTTCTGTGTTTGGTTCATACGCCCTTTTAGCATGATGCCTCGATATGAAGTCGAAAAAGTGAGAAAAAGTCCTTCGAAATTGTGCGATCGTTGTTCTAAGTTGTTGTTCCAAAATGTCAAGATCAAAATTTGAACTGTTCAAATTAAATTTTGTCGCCACCCCTTTCTTCCCTCCTTCCCCCATCCTGTCGTCCCCCCATCTATAAAAAATTGAAATTTTAAACTTATCTTGCTTACCTTCATGGGAAAACAACGATAACAAAATTTCGCTGCTTAGCCCTGAAAATTGAATTCTTTGAATTATTTTGTACACGTAAGTCTGCCCCTCTTTTTCATCGTATATTTTGCGAAATAATTAATTTAAAAAAATCTTAAATAATTAAAAAGTTTCATCCAAAGGTGCAGAGGCAGTAAATTCAATCTAACGATGAGCAATCTACTAAAATTTCAAAGATCAAATTATATGACGAAAGATTAAAATTTTGCCACACCCTTCCCCTCTCTCACTCCCGTCTATAAAAAATTTAAATTTTAAAGGTTATTCCAGATTGTCCGAATTAATTTGGACCTTTGTTCCGAAATTTTAACCTTCAACCTTGCAGAATTCGTGAAAAAAATAATAAAAACAAAATTTTGTTGACTTACCTTCTATTAATTGGGCTTTTAAATTATTTTAGGCTATTCTATGGATTCAATAATAATAAATAAAGAAATAAACTTTAATCCCTCTTTTGTTTATCATATATTTTTCGAAATAATTAACAAAAAAATCTAGATTAACTAAAAATTTCGATCTAAACGGGCAGAGGCAGTAACTTCAATCTAAAACTTATGGGTGAGATAGGGGGTGGCGGTAAAAAACAGGTGAGGGGGGGAGGGCGTAGGCGGCCAACAAAATTTTGTTTTTTATCAATTAATTAATGAATCTTATCATTAAAGTATAAGGTTGAAGGGAAAATCAATGCTCAGCATATCTTGCAACAATTGAAATTTCGAAACATCATGGAGCAAACTTAGAACAAGGAAGGAGCAAAATTCGATTTTTAAAGTAAACGGGAACCAGGTGGGAGGGTCGGAGGGGTAGGGACTGGTTTTTGTTCATATTTCAATGTCTGTTTTTTTAAATTCCTATCGAAGTGGGTTGACAAATTTTAATTTTTGCATCCTATTTTGAATCATTCAAATCTTGATTTCGAATTTTTTTAAAATATTTAGAACAAATTTCGAAATAGAGAACGGGAAGGGGGTCATCAGCGAAATTTGTTCTTTTTTCCCAATTATTTCATTAACTATCCAAAGCTAAAACTTTGGAGAAATGTCCACAATTGCAAGAACAAACTGAAACAACAAAAAACAAAATTATAAATTTCAGATTTTTTCAAAGGTCGTGCTACTGGCTTCAAGTTACAATCAACATCTATGTTAAACATAGATGTGTGACTTTTATTTTCAGTTCTAACTTTTACGACAGTCCTTCAGACGAAACAGGAATTGAGATTGTCTACGAAAATATTGTCAAAATTAACCAACAAAGCTTTGATTGTAGTAGGAAAGAAACAATTTTATACACATCATAAAAAGGGGGAACTCAATTGCTTTCGTTATTTATTTAACCGTTTTCCTGAAGGTTTTCTTGGAGGATACCCTGGTAGTAGGATACGAAAAAAAATGCAATAAAACTGATTTAAATCAGATACAACACAATCGAATACAGAAAATTCATCTTCGTCATCGTTGTCTTATTTCATGTATTTCTGAAGGTTGCGCACAATTGTTCTAGCAAAGAATTAATTTTAAATTGTACGACTAATAAACACAATTTTATTTTATGATATACGCAAAGAGTATTTGAAGTTCATATAAATTTCTTCTTAATAACGTCATTAATTCTATTTTGAAGCGTAAACTAAAGACTACAATAATATATCTTTTTATTCATATTTATAACAATTTTGAGGCGTTTTATTATTATTTTTTGAAAGGCGTCACTTTACATGAATGGGCATGACGTTAATTCTCGCTTTGTTTTTGTAAAGTTTCATATATTATACACAGTTTTGTGCCTACGCGGATGCATCATCTACAAAATATTTATTAGGCGATTAACATGTTTCAGATTTTAACTTAGATTTGTTCAATTGTGCATAAATAACAATAGCTTTCCACGTCAAACGATCGAAATAGATAATAGCTTTCTATTATTTACCATACGTTTTCACCTCTTTGACATCATCAGGATCTAAAACCTTTATACCATCGACAATTTTACAAAGTTTCGCGTAACTCTCTTCATCAACATTACTTCTAACCAAACTATGTAATTGGTCAACTAAATTAATCTTTTATTCCTTAGAAAGCTGTAAAACACATCTGTATACAATGCAGCTAGTTTCACCTGGTTTTAAATTGAGTTTGACCTGGTTTTGGGCGGCACAAAATCAGTTTCAAACAGATTCATCATAATCAACTCAGACGAGATTAAAGTCAGCCCAAAACCATGGTTCAGAATCATTAAAACTCTAGTTCAGAAGTATCAAAAATATGCTTTAAAACCATTAAACCCAAACGCTAACACTATAACAGCAATGGCTAAGGAAAAGTTACGATTTGAAATCTTGATGTTAGTCTCTAAGTTGAATCATGTTTATACAAGTCTGAAGTCCCCAAAGCAGCATTTTGCTATAACATGCTTACGTGTTAGTGCATCGATATTACAGGTAGTTAAAACCGTACGAATCACCAGCAATATTTTCCAAATTCTATTAATCACTGCTTATAAATCGATTTTGAAACATTTTCTAAAGTTGCAGTACAAAATAGATAAACTTACCTCTGTGGAATTATCGATTTTATTTCCATTATTTACAATCTTACTACTATCAATAGCCTGGCAAATATTTTTAAAAACAATAATTTTGAATTTAAAAATGTTTGTAATCATAGTTACTTACCTTTGAAGCTGGTTTCGGAATATGACTCTCTTGCTTCTTCAATTTCGTCTCCAATTCAAACTGTTTGTGCCTATAAGTCTCAATTTCTTCTAAATCTTTAATTTTCACATCTTTGGTATCATCAACATCTAAGATCTTTATACCATCGACAATCTTACAAAGTTTCGTGTAACTCTCTTCATCAACATTATTTCTAACCAAACTATCTAATTGGTAAACTAAATTAATCTTCTGTTCTTCAGAAAGCTGTAATAACTGGAATATTGTTACATAAATATCAGTAGCTTTTTGTAAGGTGTAGGAATTTTCATTTATGTGTCGTAATTCTTCAGAAACTTCCTTAAACGTCTTGTTTAATTCCGATAATTGTTTCTCCTTTTCTAATTCAGAATTGGTCAAATTTTCTTTCTGTTGAATCAGTTCCTTCTTCTCGGTTTGTAATCTTTCTATAAAACTATGATTTATTTACAATTCTGATTTAAGCTGGCCTATTTCTTTGATCTTCTCGTTAGCTGATAAATCACTAGTTTCATTTAATTCTTTAATTTCATCGATTTCCTTCCCTTTATTTTTAAGCTCTGACATTCTGTTCCTTTCTTCATCAAAACTTAATTGGGCGTTATCAAATGCAAGTTTATTTTTAGCAATGATCTCATAATGTTGTTTCGTATTATTTTGAATCTGTTCCTCTTTATTGGTTAAAGCTTTCTGAATGTCGTCCTTCTCCTTATTTAAAGCATCAATTTGTTTCTGATATTCCAAAATGTTAGATTGCAGATCACCTGAGAATTTGCTAATTTCATCTTTTAATTTGGCTTCTCTACTTGTAGATTCTTCTTTGTAATTTCTGCAAAATCTCCTCTTTATTTTTCAAGTTTTCTTGTAGATTCTCCAATTTAGATGTCAGATCTTCAATGGTTTCACCGCCTTCTGATCTGATTTTTTCTAAATCCCTCTTAATCATTTTCTACAGATAAACAGCCCAATTTCTGGTTATATTCATCTTTTTCCTGTTCCAAAATTACCTACGATTTTGGTTTCAAATTCTTTTCTAATTTTAGAATTACCTACTATGATCCATTTCCTTAATTTTCTCATTTAATTGGTTCTTACCGGACTCAGTTAAATGCACCTTATCATTTTCTAAATCGTTCATTTTATGTTCTAATTGTTTTATAATTTCTTCAAACTTGCTCTTGATTTCTAACTCATTTTGTTTTGATAATTCAATTTCCTGTTTCTTTTTCGATTCCATTGCAATGAATTGCAGCGATTTGTTAGATAAGGCTTCTTTAATTTGGTTGTTATCTTGAGACAACTCATCTAATTTCTTGACGAGGTCCTCAATTCTAGTATTATATCCCCTTTAATTTCTCCTGATTTTCTTTAGCTTCGTCCTCAATTTTCTTCAATTGAATCTCTTTATGTTCAAAGGCTTTTTGGACCTCCTTTAATTTCACATTCAAAGCATCAATTACATTCTTATTTTCAAGAGTTGTTTTATCAAACTCCTCTTTAATTGAATTTTTCGTTATCGCCAAATTATTAACGGTTTCTTCAAGATCTTTAAGCACCTTTTCACTTTTCTGAACTTAGGTGTTATATCTCATTTCAATCTCTTCTTTAGATCTCTCCATATCTTGCAATTTGGTGGCTAAATCATTTTTAAGATTAGAAATATTTTTATCCTTCTCCTGCAATTCCTTAGACATCTCATCCAATCTGTTACTATAATCACCTGATGATCCGACTAAATTTCGTACTTCCTCTTCTAATCTAGATTTATTCTGAAGTAATTCTGCCGAGTTTTCCTCCGAAGTCTTCAATTTTATTTCTAAATCGTTATTATTTAATCGAAGCTTGTTTAAACTTTCCGTGGTTTCCGATAAAAGTGCGGATTCTTCCTCCAATTTGTTCCTGGCAGTTTCCAAGTTGTTTTGGACATTTTTAATATCCTCTAATTTAATCGTGATATCACCCTGCAATTTAGATATCTCTTGGGAAGCTTTAATAAGTGAATCCTCTTTCTCGTTAAGAGTTTTGATAAAATTTTGGTTTTTCTCCTCAAGCTCGTTTAATTTCTTGGCGAAACTGGTTTGAATTTCCTCTGATGTTTTAGAACTTGTATTTTTAATCTCAGTTATGGTTGTTTTTAATTTCTCAATTTCATCTAGATAAGTTTTGATTGTCTTATTGGCTTCCGTTAACTCGAGTCTTTTGAGTTACCGTGAGGATTAACTCCTTTTCGGCATCTTCGAATTCGCTAATTTTTAACTTGATTGTCGCTCTTGATTCGTCCAATTCTCTCCTTAATGTGCCTTCAACTTCCTTAGCGCTATCTCTAGATTTATTTGGATCTATAATTTGCGATTCTAAATTCGTTTTGAATGATTGTATTATAATTGTGTTTTTAGATCAACCCATAATTTGCACTGTAGATAGTATTAAAGATTTCGCTGGTGCGTACGTATAGTAGGATCTGTAACAAAATAAAACAATAATGTAGATAAAAGTCTTACATAATTATATTTTGAGACATTATACTGAAATAGCCAACCTTGAATCGGTCCACTATTTCAATTTGACTGACTTCAGATCTCGTGTTTTAGACTCGTCCACATATAAACTGACAGTTAAATATCTTATACGACGATATTATTATCTGAACAATGCGTACAAACGATTTTTAATAGTGGCAATAATAATAATAACAGACCTTGCTTCGTTGCAAGCCAGCTAAATTCTGCGCCACGATTTCGTACTAACAAACCATACATCCTGGTGTAATTGGTGTTGGCAACGATTAAAGTATTTTTTGTTTGTATTATCCATGTCGAATATGTACTTTGTAAAGTGTGTTTTCCAATATATCTGCGTAAATTTGCGCAAAATTAGACAAAATAAAGTTGTAAAATCAGTTTAAATTTCGATTAGGTACAGCCATATTTTCCTCTTTCCTAGAATTGGTTTGAACTTAGTTTAAACTGTTTTGCCATGTGTATAATTGTTTTGCTTCTATAGTCGCTGATCTAAAGAAATATTTAAACTTATTAAATGATGTAGTGAAAGTAGCCCACTAAACAATATTCATTGAGTAAAGGCGCGCAATTAAATGACGAAATATGTTTTCTTAGGCTAAAAATATTTTTTGGCGACAATACATTGATAATTTAAAATTAACTTCTGTTCATTCAGACGATTTTTTAAAGAAATATTTATGGCTATCTACGCAATAGATACGTTTAATTTTCGTTTTGAATGAGAAAGAAGCTTGCTTTAATAGCGCAATTTATGAAGAATTTAATTGAATTAATTGAAATTGATGAATATAAAGCCGAGATTGCAACTTCCAATTACGAATCTGCAGAATTAGAAGGTGCTATAGACTCGTTAAGAATTGAATTGAAACAGGCTAAAGAGGACTTCCATTCAAAATCGGCTAATTTATCCAAAACCATTGATAGCTCGAAACAACTCGAAGAGAAACTAAATGAAGAGATAGAGAAACTAAAAATGACAATTAGCGGGAAAAATTTAGACGTGGAGAACTCTTATGAAGCACTTAAGAAGAAAGATGATGAGATTAAAGATTCAACAACACAATTACAATCATTCAAAGCGAATTTAGAATCGCAAGTTATAGATCTAAATAAATCGAGAGATACCGCTAAGGAAGTTGAAGACACGCTAAGGAGAGAATTAGACGAATCAAGAGCAATAATCAAGTTAAAAATTAGCGAATTCGAAGATGCCAAAGAGGAGTCAATCCTCACGGTAACTCAAAAAGACTCCGAGTTAACGAAAGCCAATAAGACAATCAAAACTAATCTAGATGAAATTGAGAAATTAAAAACAACCATAACTGAGATTAAAGATACAAATTATAAAACATCAGAGGAGATTCAATCCAGTTTCGCCTAAAAATTAAACGAGCTTCAGGAGAAAAACCAAAATTTGATCAAAACTCTTAACGAGAAAGAGGATTCACTTATTAAAGCTTCCCAAGAGATATCTAAATTGCAGGGTGATATCACGATTAAATTAGAGGATATTAAAAATGTCCAAAACAACTTGAAGACTGCCAGGAACAAATTGGAGGAAGAATCCGCACTTTTATCGGAAACCACGGAAAGTTTAAACAAGCTTCGATTAAATAATAACGATTTAGAAAGAAAATTGAAGACTTCGGAGGAAAACTCGGCAGAATTACTTCAGAATAAATCTAGATTAGAAGAGGAAGTACGAAATTTAGTCGGATCATCAGGTGATTATAGTAACAGATTGGATGAGATGTCTAAGGAATTGCAGGAGAAGGATAAAAATATTTCTAATCTTAAAAATGATTTAACCACCAAATTGCAAGATATGGAGAGATCTAAAGAAGAGATTGAAATGAGATACAACACCTACGTTCAGAAAAGTGAAAAGGAGCTCAAAGATCTTGAAGAAACCGTTAATAATTTGGCGATAGCGAAAAATTCAATTAAAGAGGAGTTTGATAAAATAACAATTGAAAATAAGAATGTAATCGATGCTTTGAATCTGAAATTAAATGAGGTCCAAAAAGCCTTAGAACATAAAGAGAATCAGTTGAAGAAAATTGAGGACGAAGCTAAAGAAAATCAGGAGAAATTGAAGGGGGATTCAGAAAAAAATTCAGGGGAATATAATAATAGTAGAATTGAGGACCTCGTCAAGAAATTAGATGAGTTATCTCAAGATAACAACCAAATTAAAGAAGCCTTATCTAACAAATCGCTGCAGTTCATTGCAATGGAATCGAAATATAAGCAGGAAATTGAATTATCAAAACAAAATGAGTTAGAAATCACGAGCAAGTTTGAAGAAATTATAAAACAATTAGAACATAAAATGAACTATTTAGAAAATGATAAGGTGCATTTAACTGAATCCGGTAAGAACCAATTAAATGAGAAAATTAAGGCAATGGATGAAAGTAGGTAATTCTAAAATTAGAAAAGAATTTGAAACCAAAATCGTAGGTAATTTTGGAACAGGAAAAAGATGAATATAACCAGAAATTGGGCTGTTTATCTGTAGAAAATGATTAAGAGGGATTTAGAAGAAATCAGATCGGAAGGCGGTAAAACCATTGAAGATCTGACATCTAAATTGGAGAATTTACAAGAAAACTGGAAAAATAAAGAGGAGAATAAAGAGGAACAGATTCAAAATAATACGAAACAATATGATAAGATCATTGCTGATGAATTAGATTTAGACGATGACCACATCCCACTTGTTGATTTAATTGAGTAGATAGGAAAAGATGAAGCAAGAACTTGGCTTAAAAACACGAGGCCAAAAATAAATTGTCTCCCAATTGGGGCTTGCTCTATCTCGCTGGACTTTTACGATCTTCACTTCTTCAATTACATCTTGAATTTGATAATATCCATAATCGTCAAGACCGAAGAGCTACAGACAAATTCATTGATTGTCTTTATATTGTGGCATTTCTTGATGTTTTCTAATCCAAATAGACTTGCTGTAGACTGTTATTTAGCCAAAACTGTGCAGTTAAGGTTAAGATATAAATTTCAAATAATTTTTTGACGAACTAAAAGTAATTTTTTCGATACAAAAGAAGCCGGTTTTAAATTTAGAGATTAACTTTCGAAAAATAAACAAACACAATCTGTTTAATAAATTACTTGTTGAAGTACTCAACAAAAGTGAAGTTAATAATTTGTTTTCATTGCGAAAATTCTTGGTCGACACAATTTATTAAATCCGCATGACGTTGTACAGGTTACATGCAATGCTGAAATTCTAACGAGGTATAAAGAACCTGTAAGATTTATACACAAATATATCAACCTGTTCATAAAATTAGAAACAAACATTAACCATGCAAGTTTTAACAGGTATAAGATGGGATATTATAAAAAAAATAAATAGAATACTTTCATGAAATGTTTATACATTACATGTTAGATGAATACAACTAATGTTAGTAAGTTTGTTCGTGAAAATCAATCATCCTGACCTCAGCCAGCAGCAAGGGGTCTGAAAATAATCTACTGGCGTCACAATCGCTTCGAATCCATTGCCAAATATAGAAGAATTCCATTACGGTATGTTCGACGAAATAAGTTGTTAAGTAGTAATTAAAGGTTTTATTTTTAGAACTCATTCATATATAATCGAATCTTGTATAATAATGCTTTGTAATATGAGGGTGATTACTGCAAGTTATATTTAAATTTAATAACGCAAATAAGACGTGACTATCTTCAAAACACAATTTTAACGTTTAATTCAATTCTTTCTCAGTCGCGAATTTTCGGAACAAAAACACATCTTAGAATTGCCGACTTTATAGTCTCGATTTTCTCCGCTTAAAACATTTCATGGAACACTAAACCGTATCGGCGTTCAAACGATGTCACCTTCATAGGATTTAATTATGCAATAATAGCGCTATAAACATGTAACGAAGATGATTCAAACATGCTAATCACGTTTAAATCGAATGTTTCTACTTTAGGTATTATCGTCTTGGCATTGAATAAAGTTTTTTGCGTCTTAAAATGCCAAGAAAAAAAGTGCTACTTACTTGTTAGTGAAATTGTTTTTGCTGAAGGAAAGTGATTTGTTAGATTGTGTTGTTAGGTGATGAATTACGTAATGTATGCATTCTAACATCGTTTAGCCTTGAATATTTACGTTTCAATTCGAATTACATCTGTGAAAAAAAAAGGTGCTTGTCATTGTTATGGTGTGTAGTTGCCAAATAAAACAGCATTATTGTAGGTCACTCTGAATGATTGAATTGAATATCTTCTCTCCAACATGTGTGTATAGACATAAACTACAATTTTTATACTTAAGTTATATTCTATACTGTTTAGGTTTAGATCGTTAGCTAGTTTTTCCTGTCTACTAAAACATTTATACCTATACTAGGTGGATCAAAAAGTTTGGAATAAGTGAAACAAGAAAATTTTCTTTTTGCCAAATTTGATTTTAATACATACATTCCTTCTAAGTCGATACAGCGAGTCCAGCGATTTTCTAACTTTTTTATCCCATTCAAAAAGTAGTCATTCGGAAGCTCTCCAAAATAGGCCTCAGTTTCAGCTACGAGTTCCTCATTTGAGTAAAATCGTTTACCGGTGAGCCACCTCTTCAAGTTTGGAAACAGGTAGAAGTAGCTGGGGGCCAGGTCTGGCGAATACGGTGGCTGAGGAACCAATTCAAACCCGATTTCGTACAATTTTGCTTGCGTAACTAACGAAGAATGAGCAGGCGCATTGTCGTAGAGAATTCTTTTCTTCTTCAAATGCGGCCATTTTTCTGCGATTTTAATTTGCAAACGATCCAATAATAATGAATAATATGCGCCAGTTATGGTTTTACCTTTTTCAAGGTAATCAGTGAATATTATTCCATGCGCATCCCAAAATACGGAGGCCATGACCTTTCCCGTCCACTGTTGCGTTTTTGGACGTTTCGGAACACTTTCACCAGGAGAAACCCATTGTTTAGATTGTTGCATGGACTCTGGGGTGTAGAAATGTATCCATGTTTCATCCATAGTTATAAATCGGCGCAAAAACTCCGTTCGATTTCGCGTAAACATTGTCATAATCTGCCGGGAAATCGTAACACGAACTCGATTTTGATCTGCTATTAGCAAACGCGGCACCCATCGCGCGCAAAGCTTCTTCATACCCAAAATGCCATGTATGATATTGAACACACTGCCATATGACATCTTTGTGATCTCAGCTAGCTCCCTCAATTTCACTTTGGGGTCGTTCAACATAATATCATGGATTTTTTCACGTTTTCTGGTGTTCTCACGTCTTTTTGGGCGTCCAGATCGTGCAGCGTCATCGGTGCTTGTACGCCCGCAACGAAAGTCTGCAAACCACATTTGAATCATCTTCATCGACGGTGCAGAGTCCGGAGAATATTTATCTAGCTTGGCTTTGGTCTCGGTTATCGTTTTCTTGCGTAAATAATGGTGTTTAATCAGAACACGAAACTCAGATTTATCCATTTTACACAAAAACACGAAGGTTGGTTGCTTCTCACTGCTGTAGCTTATAAATGCGTAAGTAAAACTGGCTGAAGTTTTGACAGACGTTTTATGAAGGCCGAAGCTGTCTATGAATGGTTCACATTAGTGCATACTAACGCCATCTGTTAGGATTTTCCAAACTTTTTGATCCACCTAGTATATCTAAATCTAAAATTTTTGGGAACAAACTCTTTGGTTGTTTTTCAAAATATTCTCCTTTATGGTCTAACCAGTTCTCAAAACATTTTTTCCACTCTGAAGGTTGTGTCTCAGAAACATGGTTTTCAAAGTCTTCGGCACGCATTTTTTTGTTTCACAGTTGGAAACCAAAAGAAATCATTCAGCGACGAATCAGGTGAATATGCACAATGAAAAATTATTTCCGGAGTTTTCTCCTTGATTGTCGTGATGAAGAATAATGCGACGTTTTCGATTATTCGTCCTGATTTCCGCTATAACTTATGGCAAACAAATTGCTGTATACCATTCAGCGTTAACAGTTCTTCGATTCTCTAAAGGAATTGTTGCAATGTGTCCTGTACAGCCGAAGAAAGAATCAATCATTTTCATAGAAGTACTCCTTGTACGAACAACTTTGGTAGGATTTGGTTCGTCTTGGAACCCCCATGCTGTAGATTGTTGCTTGGTTTCCGGCCCATACGCATATATCCATGATCTCTTTACACCAATTGACACGAGTTATCTTCTATGCTTCGGTCAAGTTATGTGAAATCCATCTGCAACATGTTTTTTTACAAATAAATGTTCATCTAAAATCGAGTATTGCAGTCTGCGATCTGTTAAGAGATCTTTTTATGGTCGTGAAAAAATCATTAAAGTTTAAGAATATAGTGATTACATATTTCAAAAGCACCATCTAGTGGTTCATTGTAAAGATATAAAAGGTGTCCTTCGTATCTACAATGATTTGCTCTCTCTCCTCAATTTTTGTTTTCTAATTGATCTTTAAAGCAGCTTAATATTTTATTCGGTTATTAAAAGAATATAATTCAAATAATTTTTTTCTCATATTCCCCGTATAAAAGAATAAATAGCGGCTTTTGCTAACCTGACATTGTCGCCATATATCTCTTCTGATTATTCTCCTTCAGATAATGGTTCAGTATATTCGTCTATGCGGATATACCATTGATTATATGACGAATGCTTGTATTCAAGAATCGGAAACTCTTTTTTTATATTCAACGGCTTCTTTCTTTACATTACTTTCATACCCCAACATTTATGATATTTGATAATGAGCAAGTAGTATGCCGATGTGAAATTTTTGCTTCTCAAGTTTTTAATCAGGAACGGTTTACAGTACAGCTTTGAGAAAAGAATATCACTGACTAAAGTGACCTCGAGAAAGATCTGGAAATTATTTTGAAAAGCGTAGGATGACCGCTAGAGGGCGTAACTGATCACAAAAAATTTTAATTCTTATTTTACGCAAAATTTACCAACTTAAGGTCTATCATAAATATGAACATCGGAATCTACTGAAAATGTTGCATATTTTACATCGGACAACTTTTTTGTTTTTTGTCAAATAAGGGGTGGAGAGGAGGGGAAACTTTGTATTGAAGGAACGCTTATAACTCCGGTTTTGTTGAACCGAAGTTTGCAAACTTGGTCTCGTTAAAAACAGCGTTAGTCCTCCACTCTCATGCTTACAAATTGGAACCAATCTAATAAGTGACGTGCATGCTAGAGGGCGCTGTTTAAATTTTTTCGGGAATTTTGTTTTTTTTTCTCGAAACGTACATTTTTGACAACAAATTAAAAAAGGAGGCTAAAGTACTAACAAGTCAGGGAAACTGGGTATCGCTATCTTTTACCAATCCCAGGATATCTTCAGAAACGTGTGGGTGGTAAAAATTTCTTCTATAACTCCGTCACCTCTAGAGGGTGATAAAGAAATTTAAATAAGTAAATTTTATGATTTTTGACAAGAAAAAAATAAATAGCTTCAATCACTACACATAGGACAATGAAAATCCTTCCTAATAAGACCAAATTTGCTAAATTCCGTTCACAGAAAGTAGAAGAATTTAAATTTATAGAAGAAATTTTTACCATGCACACGTTTCTGAAGATATCTTCGGATTGGTAAAAGATAGCGATATCCGGTTTTCGCTGATTTGTTGGTACTTTTGCCTACTTTTTTAATTTGTTGTCAAAAATGTACGTTTACATCTAATATTTTTGAGGAAAAAAAACAAAATTCCCGAAAAATTTAAACAGCGCCCTCTAGAACTTTAGTTGTCCGATGTCAAATATGCAAAATTTTCAGTAGATTCAGATTTTCATACTTATGATGGACCTAAAATTGCTAAATTTTGCGTAAAATAAGAATTAAAATTTTTTGTGATCATAAAGACAAGGTGAAAGTAACAGAATACACAATTGGAGAAAAGTCATAGTCAAAGTGATGTGGCCAAAAAATTCCAAATTTCTCAACCACAAGTCAGCTTGTTTCTAAACAAGCTTTCAAAAATAAAATTTTTCTCTATTTTTTAAAATAAAGATACTTACTGTATTCTTAAGTCGAATTCACATTTTGGAACTTCCATCGTGATTTTTGTTTTTGTTTTTAATTTTACGTCTCAAGGGAAGCACCAACCTTTATCAATAATTTTTTCTCAAAAATCAACAGTAAAAAAGTTTTCCATACGGTACAGACTTTTTGGGGTACGGATAATGGAATAACCCGGTTATTGGAATAATTTTCTTGGTAAATTTTGGTGCTCCAATAAGCGGTTTACACTGTAATAAGGGACCTCACTTTGAGCAACTCATCGTCGCATTGCAGAACCAACGCACCAAAGGCAACTCATATTCTGAATCAAATTTAGTGTTTTTTCCTAATTCTGCTTCTACAAACAAACAATAATGAACATATATTAGTGTCGAGTAAAAATAAAGCACGTAAAATTCTTAAGGAATCCCAACACAGATTAAATAAGTAAGAATGGGGAATCGAACCACCTCCTTCCTCCCCTCCTCCCTCCGCCCCTCCCTCTACGCCTACCACTTCCCAGCCTCCCATTTTCACTATTCATACTTCTTATTAATTCTTGTTAGAGTTATTTTGCTGGAAATCACATCGAAAGTCTGCTGAATTAAGAGTAAAATCTACATCAAACTCTGACAGTCTTCTACATTGAAAACAAACCCGTTATTGTAGTTCAAAGAATATAAGTATAGTTAATGGATTAACCTATTTTTTGTAGCACTCTGTATAATAACTGACATCAACAATTTTTTTAACGTTGATAGTTCCTACTAAAATCAAAATCAAGTAAACGGGTACTAGTTACAACGGTTTCTTAAGTTGCAATTCTTGCTTTAGAATTTTTGTGTGAAAGTGTGTTTAATGGCATTGTTACAACACTATTTCTTCGTTTATAATGCTTTACAGTGTACCGTTTCATGACCTTGTCGCCATGTACAATATAAGTACTTGCTTTGTTTTGCCTCTCATTTTTTCCTTCGATGACCGATTCCACCGTTCGGCATGATGCTTCGATTTCTCGTTAAAATTTCATTTTTCCTTAATTTTAGGTTACAATTAATACTTCTAGTTGTCAATTTGTGCTGTGTATATTCCTTTTGGGCTCAATCTTTAATTTTCGGCTTACGTTTACTTCTTTTCCTTTTATTTTAGAAGTTCTAGTTACGAGTTTTGACTGGAGAGTCTTTTTTTTTGCAACAGCTTGAATGTCTTTGACCTATACACAAATTTTTGACCAAATTCACTTAGTGCTAGCTACTCGTATAATGTTGAATCGGTAACAATCTGTCTATTACTATCATAAAAAAAATTAATTAACGACGTCCATGACAATGAAACTCAAGTAAAACCGCAATGACATTTCATATTTCGTTAATGGAACTATAATTAATGCTATCAGTGCTAACGCTTGATGAATATTTATTGGAGAATTTAAATCCTGGTGTCGACAGCCTTTCGTTTCAGTGTACGTAGTCGTTAGTAATTCAACCTGAGTAAAAATGAATATAGAAGCTTTTAAATTAATTTCCTACGTGGTGGAAAAATAATTTTCTAAATTTACAACGATTGCAAGAGTTTTACAAAATTATCCGCCCACGGTTTCGGCTCCTCGATTGCGCATATATCTAAAAAGAAAACAAAAAATAAATAACTGAACTAAAAACACGGAAACACAACCATCAATTCGACGGAGGAACATTAAATCTCATCTGCTAACATCTATTTTCCCCACGCATATTTACCGGAGATGATTTTCATCTAATAATTAATCAAGTCATCTCTGATGCTGGGCTACTGTTTTTTTTTTTTTTCTTAATAATATACGTGTCTAAATCTGGATGCAAATTAGAATGATACTCTCGATGATACTTCACAAATATTTTCCGAATTACATAATGAATCGACTTAATTGGTGAAATACAATTCAACACACGTTGAATCGCGTTAACGAGCGTGTTAAATTCGACGCCTACACCTTATCCAATATGGGTGGGAAAACTTGTTTCATCGCGATGAAGTAATTATTGAATTAAAGGTCGTTAAAATACGCTTTGAATGAATTGTAAAGCGGTGGTAAACTTACGATATTCTTTTTTTTTGTAGTTAAATAGAATGATGTTCGATTTGCGTTCTGGAAAGGAATGCGTTTAAAGCTGCTAGCGTTACAAAATCTTTGGATTCTTTCGACGCATTGAACTGCTGCCCACTTCTAAAAATAGAATGTTTTGATAACCAATTAAAAGACATATTTCTTTCGCTCAAGCTCAGTAAGAAACTGACCTAATATTTTTAAGGTGTATATTTAGCTGGAGACACTATACCGAATGCGTTCTTCGAGCATCAAGAATTGATCATGTTTGTTTGGATTCTCTCGTTAATTTATAAATACGAAGCGAATATTCTTTTATGGCTTCAATCGACTCGAAACGTGTTCCTCGAAGTGGCAATTTGAGTTTGGGAAAGAGAAAAAAATCACATAGAACCATATCTGGTGATTACGGAGCTTGTTCGATCAAATTAATTGAGGGTTTTGTCAAAAATTCGCTAATAATTGTAGCATTATCGTGATGTGTTTTCTCACACGCGATTTTTTACATACGTACAGTATTTTATACAAATATGAGTGCCTGTTTTCAATGCAAAATGAAGACTTCAGATACAGAGTCAGAAAGTTGGAATCTAATTTCAAACCATGCAACCTTAAAGACAAATAAATCGATTAAAAACCACAATAACACAACAGGCCGCAATAGGAAACAATGGCCGTTCTTTGAGAAAATTGACGAACTAATGGCCAAAAATCCATCTACCTATTGACCCACCACTTGTTATACATAATGGTAAATCCATTAATGTATCTGAGTCTCTTGAGTCTGTAGAAGATACAACAGAGGAGACCCCAAAAATTAGTAGGAGTGCTACACCAGAGCAGAAGAGTTCCAAATGCATAAAACGAAAATCATCTATACAATCAGAAACATTAGCTATGCTTCTTCAACAGAATGAGAAACATCACTATGAGGAGATACAGGAAAAGCGCAGATTTAACGATTTGTTAGAAGTGTTGATTAACATTTGTTATATTGTATAATAAATAATAAGTTATGTACCGTAAAACGGGGCGGCTTGATAACAGCGAGGTGACTTGATAAATTCTTCACCACTTGACTAAACACGTGCAATACTGTGCTAGGCACAAATGCGACCGGCAAATATGCACTCATTCGATTGGTTAGCAGTCACTCTTTCAAGGTAACGTGCGCAGTGGACAGTGAAACGTTTATTGGCCGCGCAATATTTATCAATAAAAACCGTTGGAAAACGTGATATTTTTTAACTGTTATACTTTCTGTTGTATACAGACGCTAGTAAGTGACAATTTATCTACGTATTTTTTTCCTAAGGACCAAGTTAGTTGACAACGATATTCTAACGTCACACTTGAATTCTAGAGAAACATTTACCAGTGGCCTATCATTTTATTTTTTTTTGTTATATCGAGGTGACTTGATAATAAGGTAAAACATGGTTAGAACATACAAAAGAAAGCCGCCCAGTAGAAAATACTGTGATTTTGATATAGAAGCACTAAATATTGCTGTATGGCGTTACAGAGACGAGGGTGTTGCAGTAACACAGTTAAGTAAAGAATACAACATTCCCATTGCTACTTTATATAGAAAAATTAAGGGGAAATTTCCAAAAAGCATGGCGGCCAGCTCGCGATATCAAAGGGTGAAGAGGATATCCTTGCTAACGTTATTAGTGTTGCGATAGTGTTGTGATATTGTTCAAAATTATTTAGAAAAGGAGGGAAAGACTGTACCGCAATTTGTTAATAACAGGCCAGGGGAAACTTGGTTACAAAAATTTTTATTACGGCATAAGGAAAAACTGTCGAAAAGATTATCCCAATCAATAAAAGAAAGTATGGCGAAGGTATGCCATGAGACAATCAATAAATATTTTGATAACGACTTAAAGTTTAAGCGAGGTTCCAGCCTCTGCAATAGTAAATTATGACGAAACAAACCTTACGGACGATCCTGGTCGCAACAAAGTAATCGTCCGTAAAGCGTGTAAAAGAGCAGAGAAAATAATGGACTCGTCAAAAACAGCAACATCAGTTATGTTCGCCTGTTCAGCCTCAGGACACTTGCTTCCTAGCTAAATAGTTTATAAAGCCGATCACCTCTGGTCCACATGGACCGAAAATGGACCACCTGGAGCTAGATTCAATCGTTCCCGTTCGGTCTGGTTTGATGGAAATATTTTTGAGGATTGGTTTATTAATATAATTCTGCCATATCTTCGAACTTTACCGCCTGGTCCTACAGTACTGATAGGTGACAATCTAGCAAGTCATATTTCCATAAATGTGATCCAAAAGTGCGAAGAAAATGAAATTCGTTTTATACTGCTACCACCAAATAGTACTCACATAACGGAACCTCTAGATGTTAGTGTATTCCGACCGATTAAGACTGCATGGAGACAGACACTTCGGCAGTGGAAGACAAATAACAGGGGAGTGGTGAGAAAAGATGTCGGGGAAACGCAAGCATTAACAAGCATTAAATCACGTTGAAGCAAGTAGTGAGAAGAACATAAAATCTGTATTTGAAGCAACCAGCATATGTCCGCTAAATAGGGAGAAGGTTCTGGTTAAGTTACCGAAGTCAGACGAACATATATTACAACAAGGAAATATCTCGCAATCATTAAAAGAGGTTTTCGAAAATTCCAGATTCAAAACTAGCATTTTTTGGAAGGAAAAAGAAGTTGACCGTACCAGCAGGCTCAAGTATCTGTCGGCAAGACGTTGAAATGTCACAAACATCATCAGGAAGGAAACCTTTGCAACAACGAAACATCAAATTTTTATAATCTTCCTCCTCTTAAAGTGACATAAGTGAGAAAATATTAACTGTTATTTTATGTTTCCTAATAAATTCTAAAATACAAACTAAATTTGTTTCATTAAAAAACTTTTTGTGTAGATAGGTAGATACTCCTATACAAAAAAAATGTGCAGCTTTGGTGTTGTGTCTATATTTTTGATATTTTTTCTATCAAGACGCCTCAATTGATGTCTGAAATGCTAAATCATAGTCGAATAAAGGGAAATATCAAGTCGCCCCAAATCGGGGCGACTTGATAATTCACAAATAATTTTTTTTTTGTTCTTTAGAGAGAGCACATAAATTATTGACAATAAGATTCCGTTTATTAACACCATCTCTACAACAGTGAAGCATCTCATTAGCATCCACGCTATTTGCAATATCTTCATTATTATAATTGTCATCTGTGTCTAATCACAGCAGGTAAATACTTGGTATTGTGCATTTCAAAGTATATTAAACGACGCCACCTTCCTTTTAATATACTAAATGATCTTTCAATAACAGACCTTGCTGAAGCATGATAAGTATTATATTTCACCTGTTTTCTAGTAAGGTAGCCATTATCTTTAAATGACACCAATATAATATGTTTAATATGTTTGTAAGTGTGAATCATATGGAAAGTATTGCTCTTCACTGCATCGTTGTTGCATTACTGATTTTTTAAATACGCGTGCATCAGTGTTGATCCTAGATATCCTACAAAACAATCTCTTATATGAATCTACACCTATGATCACATAGAGCTTGTAAAATCATACATGTTCGACCTTTTCTATTTACATATGCTATTCCATTTTCAATAGGTGCCTTTATATCTATGTGGCATCCATCTATGGCCCCAAGGAAGTGACTTTTATTCTAAAAAATAAAATGGAAGTATGAATACAGGTACTATTGTATCTATCATATATTATATGAATTATTATTTTAAAAAGCACATCCTACATACCTTAAATTCTTCTATAATGGTACGAACTCTGGTCTCGTCAGGCCATTTTATTATATCTTCCGCTAATTTATTGAAAACTTTACAAATCCTTATTATATAACTTAATACAGTACTTTTGGTTACATTAAATCAATCTGCTATTGATCTGTAACAAATGATGGGATACTACATTCACCGGCAAAATAATCGATCCACTCAAAAAATTGATGAAGTTTGTTCGTTAATAAGTTTATTTTAAATTCGATTTGATTCATTTTTTTGCATGTTCTAGATAAATTATAAAAACCACATATATGGATTGTCAAAGTTGCTCCACCTTGTATTTTCTTATTTTGTTAAGAAGACACATCATTTCTTTACAATTTCTTTTTTTATTTATTACAATACCTTAATTTTTGTAAAAGATACAATGGTTTAAGAAAAAATCTTACATTTTTACATTTTTCCTATGGTACTAACAATAAGTTTACGAATTTAACTTAACACCGAATTTAATGAAAAGGAATTGAAAAGAAAATGAGAAACATAAAAGACTTAATACGAAGTGTTTCCTCCACGTGCACGGATAACAGCTGCAATTCGTCTGGGCATGCTCTCAATTAAGTTTTGAATGTAAGCCTGGTTGATTTGATTCCATTCTTCAGTTAGAACGTCACTAAGCTGTTGTAAATTTGCAGGCGTTGGTACACGAGATCGTATTTTCCTCCCAAGTGCATCCCAAACATGCTCAATTGGGTTTAGGTCTGGGCTTAGAGCAGGCCAATTTACTACTGAGATTTCAACCTCGGCTAAAGACTCGCGTACAATTCTGGCAACATGCGGTCGGGCATTATCATGAACGGTGCAAAAGGAACAATATGTGGCTCTAAAACTTCTCTTATGTATCTATCGGCTGTCATGGCTCCCTCGTTATTTATAACCAAGTCCGTCCGAGCTTCAAAATTTATGCCACCCCACACCATTATCGAACCGCCTCCATAACTTACTCTAGGAAAAAAAATGGTTTTGGAAGAAACGTTCACCAGATCTCCGGAAAATTCTTTCACGTCCATCTGGTGTTCTAAGACAAAATCTGGACTCATCCGTGAGTAGGATATGTTGCTCCATTCTTCGTTACCCCAATTTACATGTTCCCTAGCAAATCTAAGGCGTTCAACTCGATGGTGTCTTAATAACTCTAGACTAGTTGCAGGTCTCCTAGAACGCAGTCCAATATAAAACAGCCGCCTTCTTATTGTTCTATCACTTACTTAAACTTGCCTTACGTCCTCTAATCTGTTTTTCATTTGCACAGATGCAACTTTTCTGTCCCTGAAAACATTTAACGTTATAAAGCGATTATCTCGCTCACTAGTAGATTTCTTTCGACCACAATGATTTCTTCTTGTGTATACACCAAATTCATTAAACCGTTTAACAGCTCTTTGAACTTTACTTCTTGAAACTCCCAACACTCTGGCCACATAATACTGTGACCTACCATCCTGGCGGCGAGTTTCTCATTTGTATTTCCACCAAAGTGCTATTAAAATTCCCTTTAAATTCACTGTAGGTCGTTGCTTTTTTGGGTGTCGGACCTGTACATATTGGTTATATTGTCTAACTTTTTTTAAGGTTTGTCCATTCGCTCTGTATCATCTAATTCGGCTAGTTTGTTGCGTGAATCCATGATAATAGTGCTCAGGTTGTTCTAGGTTCATTGTATATTTTTCTAAAATTTCAGTCTCTGATCATGCATACTTCGCGAAATAATTGAGAAAAGCAAACTTCCATCTATGCGCCCCTTTCGCTTTTTTTTATGGAAATTTTGAAACTTTTAGCCTTCTATTATATTTTTTGAAATAATTATGACAAATGATATTCAATAATATTTTCTTCTATTTCTTTGATTAACTTTATTCGATTCACGACCCCACAGAAACTGTTTTGACCAATATTTTCCTTTAAAATATGACAAAGTTTCGTCTCCCTTTCGTGATTGATTTAAGGAGGCAATAAATCTGATGACACAGCAATTTTCTAATTTCATTAAATTTATTTTTAGCTACAAAACAATAATAAAGAAATGGAAATTGACTCATTTTAGTACAAGTTCCAATTAAGAAAATTATATTTGCCTGCACACACAACACCGACGACAAATTTATTAACGATTTGCAGTAGGTACACGCCGCATTCCAGGTCAACTATCCCGACGATAAACCACCGTTTAAATAATCGAAACGGCTGCAGCGATATCCACCAGATCCAGATACGTACGTCGCCGGCGAAAATCGGCGAACGTATTCCTGAATGAAAAATCGTGTGGGCGTCGGGACAGCGACGATGGCACACGCAAACAAAAAACACGTAACGCCCGCCGGGGGCGACGAATGGACTCGTCGCCTTCTACGATGAAATCATCGTAGTGTTATAAATCATTCGGCGGCAGGTTCGTCGAAACGGGATCACTAAACCTGACACGCTTCAGAAATGTGGTAACGATCTGCGCCCCCCTCGCTCTCTCCCTAATCCTGAAAGACGTTGGATGATCTCGTCCGTCTCGTAGTAGGCGTCGGCGTCGTATGAAAAATTTACTCGCGACTTTTTTTTTTTCTGCGATTGAATATATTAATTTTTGTTTAACGTGTTAATATTTATGTCAGTCAGTGTACAATGGATTATGTTGCTAATATTTTTGTTAGGTAGTGCACACTATTAAGCTCAAACTTATATTCTACTGGATTTTTTAACCTAATAAGTATAACGTAAAATAGAACTTACGTAAAACGCGTTCCCAGACGTCATGTGTTTCGAAAAAAAAAAAAAAACATACACACATCGGAATGCAATAAACTCTTTTAAAATTCCCCAAAATTTTGCGTTCATTCAGGTATTTTTCGACATCCAATACTTTTAAAATGCCATAAAAACTGTTTAAAAAAAATAGCAGTTTACTAAATGAGATGCTTTTTGTATGGGCTGTTATTAGTTTATATAATTTTATTTTAAAGTGCTAGAATATAAACGTAAACGGATCATATCTCACATCGTTAACGTCTTTGAAAAACCAGACGCCACAATATCTGGTTTTCTTTCCTAGAAAAGAAAAACAAAAAGAGAGAAAACACAAACAATCTCCATTCTTATACATATCCAAAGCAATTGCTCTCTTGTTTTATTCGCGAAAATAAGCGTAGGCTCGTCTTGAATAATCTTTTTAGTTAGTTAGTCTAAGCATAAAAGCGTTACAAATATAACGCCTACATAGGCACACGATAGAAATGAGATAAACAAGTGTGATGATGCAACTCGAAAAAAGTAATCGCCATTTTAACGAAATTTTGTCTTTATTTTAAATTGTTTTTTTATTGTTTTATTTCTTTCGTGATTTAAACGCAGATGGTTCCGATGATACTGTTCGCCGTTTAACCGACGAATTTGGTAGACATAAACTCACAGGTAAGGTGAAATTTTCATTTTTTTTAACAAGTAAATTATTGTTTCTAACCTAGAATTTTTATGTGCCTAAATTTGTAATTTTTGTACTTTAATATAAGTGTTTGCAACATGTAAATAAGAAACTAATATGTTCGCTATAAGCTCAGATTTTTTTATGTAAAATACATCGATAGAATTGTTGCTAGAAATATATAAGATAAATCATTAATATCAATTGTAAATTAAGAATTAATTTGGACGGATCGATAGCCGTAGTGGTTAGGCGGCTGACTATCGTTGTGTCGGGACGATAGGAACCGGGTTTCAATTCTTCGGAGGGGCGGTGACATTTTTTCGGAGAATTGAAATCCGGATCGACTTACCGTTCGCTGTTGGAAGCAAAGTGATTAATAGCACGGCATTATACAAGGCGATATGATGCTGTCACAAAGCTATTTGAACACAATTTACACACAAAACTACACCGCGAGAGTTGCAGCTTACCGAGTCAAGCCACCACTAATTTTTTATGCTCTATAAGCCAGGCATGCTGTATAAAGGCCGTCTTGTGGGCTGCATGTCGCCGCCACCCTCCTCCCCACCCTCTAACCGAATTTTAAAAGTCTTTCTGGAATTTTAGATTGGAGGAGGGGGAGAGGGAGGGAGAGCATGACAGCCTCCCTATGTCGGAATTTCAAAATTTCAGTTATGCCATCGTATTGTACTAGTATTCTACCGTTTTGTAACAATGTTTCTTTTCATCCACTGTTACTTATGCGAGTAAACAGATTCGTTTTCGAACACATTAACTATCTAGATGGCTCAGTAAAATTGGCTTCAGCAAAATGCATTGAGGCACAAAAGTGTCCCGAACTTGAGGAAAGAGACGAAACTGAGAATTGGCACAATAAAACAATACCAAAACAAAGAAGATCTTAGATTCTCAGATTCTTATCTGAATCGCCAATCGGAGTGGTCTACAGCGTGGTACAAAACGTTTGGTGCAAAACTAGTACAGTACTTCAGCATACTTAAGATCGATTATATCTCAAAAACTAACGAGGTACAAAATGTTTGGTTTGTGGTACAAAACGGTACAAAACTAGTACAATACGATGGCATAAGTGAATTTTTGAAATTCGGGGGAGGGGGGGGAGGGAGGCTAACACTCTGCTCGGGCAAGCTACAAAATTTTTCAAACTTTAGTCCAGGAAGAATTTTAAAATTCGGCTATGGGGGTGGGAGGGAGTGGGACCTGATTTCAAAACCAAGTAACTTGTTTTCAAATACCAGTTCTCTCCCCAGCACGAGGAGGCCCTTATACAGAGGGTCCGGCTAATGAATCATCGCTGGGTCGTATATTGTTCCCGGCTTATACGGCGTGGGTGAAGCCGTAGTTGTACATATAGAATACCTACTTTTTTTGAATATTATTTTTAAACGGGTCGATAGCCGCAGTGGTTAGGCGGCTGAATATCTTTCTAGCGGAGCAATAGGACTAAGCTCCTATCACTAGATAATTTTTTCATCCAGAAAACGTTACTGTTGTAGGATTTGACAGCTGGCAGACGTATTTTGACACTTTCACCTCTTGAAACCTGCCGAAATAACTCTTTTCATAGTTTAAGATCTGTTGCCACGACAATACAATACAATATCATTATTACTTATTACATTATTTCTACATCATTCCTGGTCGAAACCGTTAATAATTCTGTTTGATATACAGGGTGACTGGTAATGAAACGGTCATACTTTAACAGCGTGTTAGTAAAGATCATTTGCAATAGATATAACCCAATTTTCCTTATCCAAAAGTCACCCGTTTTCGAGATATTGTTTCTTTTTGTTTTTTTCGAAGTTCACTTACTCTCACTCAAACTTGAAATTTACGAAAATAATGGAACTTTTTCTCAATTTTTCAGTTTGTCTGGCTAGAGGACATCTCAACACACATTATTTATCGGTACAATTACGTTAAATACTTGGAAAAAATAAAAAAAAATCAAACTTCCGCTTTTGATCAAAATTGTAGACACAATTATTGCTAAACAAAGGTAGCGATTGTATCTACAGTGTCATCAAAAGCGGAAGTTTTAATTCATTTTTCTTTTAATTTTTACGTATTTAACGAAATCGTCACCGAAAAACTGCACCGCGAGAGTCGCAGTGACAGTCAAACAAGCACCAACTACACATTAAAAAAAAAACAATTTTTGAATACGAATTTAGTGAATACTATTTACAATACAAAATCTGATTCAAACCACTTTTTTGGACAGTACGATAAAATTTTGGCGAGCACTACATTTTTGAACGCTGTTTTTGCACACCGTTTTTTAAACTAATTTTGGGAACTATTCTTTTGATCGATAGTTTTGTTTTTTGGTCACAGCTTTACAACCATTTTTGACAACTAATTTTTGGAGTCTTTCTTAGACATTCATTTTTGGGACGAATTATTTTTTCAACATTATTGATACTATTTTCAAACACTATTTTTTTAACACTATGTACAATTCCTTCCCACCCCCTCTCTCCCTCCGCAGATCTTGTAAATCCAAATTTTTTTACGCTATTTTCATATTATTTTGGAAACATAATTTTTTAACCATTACTTCTTTAAACGTTATTTCTGAATACTATTTTTTCGGAACATTTTTTTCTGTCAAATGTCTACCCGAAATTTCTCATTAAATTTTTTTTTATTGTCAAACTTCTTTTTGCCACTAAGTACATAGGCACCACTGCAAGACATAATGAAGCCAAGTTTGAGGTTATGTCTGTAATTACTTTCTGTACAGCTGCTGATTGTGTTGGTTCACCTCAAGTGCGTTGTTCGATTGTTATAATAAATAATTTTGTTGAGAGTTTGCATTAAATTTTGCATTTCCAACGGAATTTCGTGTGCTGTGATTAACGTTGAAAATGTCGGGTGAAACCTTCGGGGACTCAGTTCTATCGAAAACACAAATGGTACAAATGATCGTCAAGACATTAATGATTTGCCTCGCTCGTACACTCCAAAAACGGCTGTTACTGAGGCAAACATCGCTAAAGTTAAGGAATCGGTGCTTGAAAATCGTCACTATAGCTTGAGAGAGCTAGCACAGCAGGTGAACATTTCACACGAATCACTTCGTACGATTTTGGTCGATATTTTGGAGATGAGACGCCTCGCAGCAAGGCTTGTTCCAAAAGAGCTGAATTTCTTGCAAGAACATCATCGAAAGGCGGTTGCTGAGGACATGCTTTCTCGAGTCGCCAGTCACCACAATTGGTGATGAGACATGGATCTACAATGAATAAGGATCATTAAAGTCATGCTCACAGTTTTCCTTCTATTATCGTGATGTGGTGCATTTTCGCTTCAAACAATGAATAAGGAATAACACTTAGACGTTATGAAGCATTTCGAGAGAGTATTTGTCAAAAGAGGACGGATTTGTGGAGAGACAAATCTTGGATGATCTTGGACCGATCGAACAAGCGTATGCACCAGATATGACCCCATGTGTTTTTTTCCTCTTTCCTAAACTCAAATTGCCGCTTCGAGGAATACGTTTTGAGTCGATTGAAGCCATAAAAGAAAATTCGAGAAGGAAGCTTTGAAATCGATAAAATAAATTTTGATGATTAATTTAAATTTGTTGTTTTATTGAGAAGTTCCGGGAAGACAGTTGACAAAATGTACTACAATGAACAATTTTGAACACTATTTTTACACACACTTTAATTCCTTAAAACTCTTGTTTCACCTTTTTTCTTCCAACTTTAATCATGAATAATAAAGTGCGAACATAATTGTGATACATATTTTGTGGCTTGTTACATGTTTCAAATTATTGAGAATTTTGCGACTTTATAACTTATTAATGTATATTTCTAGCAACATCTTGTAAATATGTATGTCTCATTACACTAGAATCATCTCCATATAACCCCAAAAAAAAAAAAACCTTTTTATGCAATTGTTTTTTATTATTATTGTGTGTGTTTGTATGTACATTTTGCTTTTTTTCTGTTTTTGTTCCTCCTCGAACGCACTCTTTCGGGCATGCCTTCTTGCATGTAAAATGTAGATGTACAAGAAGAAAACGAAGATGAACTGATAGCTGGTATTTTGACAGCAGTCCCGAGAAATCGATATTCTTCTAGTAAGTCCAATTTGAGGCATCGGATTTGTTAGAAATGGCTTTGGAATTGTTTTTATTTCAATTTTTTTTTATTAATTCTTTTATTTTGGGTTATGGTTTGGCTTATTGCATGCACTCTTTTATTTAATTTAATACATACAATTACGTTTTATTTAATTATCTCCTACTTAAAATTAATTCAAATAAATCAAGGAGTAAAATTAGCATATTTATTTTAACATACAAGTATGCAAATTAACATTAACGTAACGTAAACTAAAATCGCTGATAAATATTTGATCGGGAAATATTGGCTAACCTACTGTTTCGATAGCAATAATTTTGTTATTGACTTGTTAATGTAATATAATTCTGTAAACACGTCCTATGTTTAGAATGACTTTGTTTTAAACTTTATTTGTCTGGCGAACCTGTTTTCTAAAACTTGGAATGCAGTGTTTAACAAAGAAAATATTTGAATATCGTGTTTTTTTTTTCTGTAGGTCAAATAAAACAGTAATTAATTAAAAATCAATTTATTCCAGAAAATAAATATTAATTCGATATGCTTTAATTTTGAATGCACTTGCTTCTTGATTTTGTTTTATTATTATTTTTTTTTTATTTAAATTCTCCGTTCTTTTTGTATATTTTTGTTTTTTTTTTCTTGTTTTGTTTTTGTATGTGCTTACATGTCGCTATTTAGTTGGTAGTACTGCTTCTTCCATGGACTATTTATGGGATTTGCATCCGAGACGCCTCAGCGAGGCTGGATTGTCTCGTCATTCAGGTACTCAAAACTCTTTGCACCCCCTCACCTTCCTCCTCTGCTCCCCTCGCCATCTTCCCCCCCACACACAAAACAGATCATTCTCATCTTATTTGTTCGTGTATAGCATGCAATATTTCTCATCTCCACTCATTTATCGACAAACCTTCGAAGATACACTTCTTTTAATTTTGTGGTAATCTTGGTGTGTGCAGATAATAGCACTGTCTTAACTGAAGACACCGATAGCTTTATAATTGGTCAAAGAGTCTGGGTGGGTGGTACCAAACCGGGTTCCATTGCTTACATTGGAGAGACCCAATTTGCACCTGGTGATTGGGCTGGGATTGTCCTAGATCAACCGATCGGTAAGGAAACTGGGGTGATGATGTTACCAAATAGATTTTTGGATTAGTTTGGACAATTTTTGACTAAAGTAGATTAGTTTGTAGATCTCTCTTTATTAGTATAGAACGGTACCTTTCGACTATTATATCTATGTAGATCTTTCTTCGATATACTACCATAAGTAAACTAAGTAGATTTTGCTATCTTGCACAAAAAATATAAGAAGAACAAGCTTATTAAAGCACAGCAGAGTGCTTTTTTTCGTACCATATTCCGAAAATCTATTTGCACCTAAAGCACATCTGCACAAGCATCAAAATAACAAGCATGTTCCAGGTAAAAATGACGGATCTGTCGGAGGAATACGTTATTTCCAATGCGAACCGAAAAAGGGCGTCTTCTCCAGGCTAACACGCCTTACAAGACAACCAATAGATGGCGATAATTCAGTGTTTGTAGATCCAGCAACTTCTACTCCAATGAACGGCACCAGAAGGAGTCCAATCTCCCCTACTGGCAGTTTGAGCCCGTTAAAATCACCCCCATCTCTAAGTAAGTACTCAATACAATATTATCTACTTGAAACAGCTCTTGATTTATTTTAGCCACCTCCAATACAAGTTTGACCTCTGTCCATATCGATTTTAAACTGGGGGATCGTGTGATCATAAAATCGAGCCAAGGCTCCAAAATAGGCAACTTACGCTTCATGGGAAGTACCGAATTCGCCGCCGGTGAATGGTGTGGTGTGGAATTAGATGAACCTAGGGGTAAAAATGACGGTTCAGTTGGTGGGAAAAGGTATGTTCCCCTTGCAAGCAAAATAAAATCACTAAAATCTTATTTTCAGATATTTCGATTGCCGTCCAAATTTCGGTCTTTTCGCTCCGGTCTCTAAAGTGAGCCGATCACCGTCGAATAGGAAACCCACAGCTTGCATCGTCCATTCCGGATCTGGCTTACCGCCTTCTGGATTTAGGCGGGCCAATTCGAAAGAATCTCTAACATCTAATACTTCGATAACTAGCGCTGCTTCAGGTGTAAGAAGGGTAAGACTTGGGGTAACCTCATTGACGACCCCGCAGGTAGGTTGAGTGTTGAAAAATTAAGAATCATTTTTTACCAACACCAACCAACCGGGATTACGAAAAAGTTACAAATTTTGCCGTTTTGTTTTATTTTTTTGTGGTGTAGTAGTTATATTATGCCTTAAAGGTAGTATTAATTTTGTTTAATCGGCATTTTTATTTTTTATTTAAGTAAATTTTTTTGTTTCATTCGATGTAAACAACATTAAACCACGAAAAGAAAATGCTGATCCTTCTTACGTACAAATTCCTATACTTGAAACACCTGGATCTTAATATTTTGGCAAAATTCTCTGAAGAAGATGTCCATTTTCATCTACCAGATCTACTTTTTAAGAGCAATTATTTTAATATACAAATTTCTAGCATCAAAATACCTAGAATCTAAATTTTTATCTCAATCTTCTGAAGAAGATGTCCACTATTTAATTAAATTGCACCAGAACAATAGGGATAAATATATATTATGGACATATTTTTCCTTGCGGTTTAATTTTTTCAGTTCTACGACCTGGAGGTCATACAGAACTATCAATTCTCTGAAGATGATGTCCACTTTATTAAAAATTTTCAATTATATGCGGAATTTCGTAATATATTCTGCATTTTCTTTTCATAATTCGTTAGAAAGAAATTACATTTTTAGTTTTAATATCTTCAGCATAACGCAGTAAGTAGTTGTTGTTCATGATTTAATAATTGCTGTTTAATATTATTTTTGTTGTGATGCATTTTGTTGGTTTGTGTTGTTGTTTTTTTTTTAAGAAATATTTTGTTTTTTATTTTGAAATCTAATCTGGGGGTTTGTTTATTTTTGTTTTTATTTGCTGGACTAATAGAGGACAAGTCCAAAGACGCCAGCAACTGCGCCTTTACCAACCAGGACAGCTCTACAGGTAACCTATTAGAAATGGGCATCAAATTGCTGTTGTAGTGGCTTCCCGATTAGCTGATCCACCTCTGGCTTTTGCAATGAATCTTATTGCCTTTTTTCTTAGAAGTATATATTTACAGTTGCACTGTAGTAAAACACCATTCCAATAGTATTAGTCTTTTTATTGATAATAATAAAAATGAATTTTGATTCTCTTGTTGATTATATAAATGTTATATTTACCATTTTTTTCTAGTTTGATAATTAAAAGAAAATGATTGTTAATTATGTTCTTGTTAGAATTTATAATTTATCTAATTTATTTTTTTAATTATGTTTAACTTTATTAAATGCAATTAATATTTTTCTTCTTTGAATTGAATAAAATGTTATTGTATTCTGTGTTTTTATTTTACTATTATTTATTTTTATTTTATTTTATTAGTATAATTGTTGAGAAGTATGATTCTTTCATTTAACAGGGTGTGACAAACATATATATCTAGTCGAAATACCTGGAATTTAATTCGTAATGATCGTTCTCCGAAGATGCTATCCATTTTTACGTGGAATTTTTACTTGTCGAAAGTCAATTTTAGAACGTGTCGCGTGTATTTTCTCTGGGATTAAAATCCCAATCCTCAAAACACCTGGAGATTACCTAGAACTGCCAATCCTCTGAAGATGATGTCCATAATTTTAAATTTCACTCAAGTTAAATGTATTGTTTCTCAAAAATTTATAAAATATTCATGATTAATTACTGAAGAAAATACCCTGAGGATATTGTGGGACCTGCAGGTCATCTTCAGAGGATTTGATTATAAATTAAAAATATTTAAAAAGTTTAAACTGCAATATAGATATTTATAAATCATTTGTTAATATTATTTCTATGAAAAATAAGTGGCCGTTTCAAAAGACAAAACAATTGCAAATTGATTACACATCAGGGTGTAATCAATTTATAATTTTTGATTATAATTCACCAACTTATGCTTTCAATTATAATAATTCTGATCACGCTTAAAGTTTTTTCACAAAATGTCGTAATCTTCTATGTTTTATTAAAAAAATATCTGCAAGTGAAAAGGTAACATTGAATGATGAAATTAGAAATATTTCAAAAATACTACTGACGAAAATAAGCATTGTCGATATATGGAAGTCAATTTCTTACTTTAATTAAAGGGAAACTATTCAATCTCAATGTTAGCCACATTATTTTCATTCAAAAAATATCCAGACTTATCGTAAAGGCTTATGCGACAACAAGAATAATAACGCTTTGCCAAGTTGCAGAACGTGTGAACCATTACTCCCAAGTTAGTTCTGCAACCAGAAACGTATTAGTATTATAAATATGGTTAGAATGCTGACTTAGAGTTTGGTCCAACTTTATTCTCAACTTGTAATTTTTTCCCAAATTAAAAATTCGAAAGAATGAGAGACCTAAGAAGGCACTGAATTCTTTATTTACAAACGATCTCATCAATTAGAAGCGAAAAAGTAAAAATAATCCTCTTTGCTCTTGAAAAAATCTTCAGAAGGAGAAGGAGGTACGAAACTGAACAATCATACCAAGAACATTTATCAGCAGTATTAAAACTCTTTTAGAAACTATTCCCGAAAAATTTGGGTTTATTCGATAGACCAAGTTAATAAAAACAAAGACTTGATACAATAATTTTGACAGCTGTCAAAAATATTTTCATAGAAGTGACGAAATAGGGTAAAACAATTGCTCCTGCAATTTGACAGTTGTCAGATGTAGTTGGAAGCTACAATTGTCGAATCTGTTTTTGCAATTAAAATATGAAATAACCGTTCGCACAGTTTGACGGCTATCATTAGTATCGTAACTCTTGTGCCCGTCAAAACAAGAAAGCGGTAACTGGATTCTGAACAATGCTATTTTTATAAGTTGAAAGCTGTCAAAACGATTTTGATATGACATTTTTGATGGTTACGTCACTCAAATTTGTATTCAAAATAACTGATTGTACAAATATATTTTGATAGATATATTTTGACAGGTGTAATAATCGAATTTGAAAACGACGCATTTTACCATTTGAGAGCTGTCAGATGTATCATGACAACTGCATCTAGATCAATCTGAAAAATTACTGTTTTTTTTACAATTTGACAGCTATTAGAAATAGTTTGACAGCTTGATAGTTTGGGAGCTATTTGATAGATATAAATCTTAATATAAAACGGTAGCTGTCTACAATTTGACAGCTGTCATCATTCAAACTTATAAAAACAATACAAATTTACAATCGCCAGATGTGGCTTGATAATTGCAACTTGGCAAATGTCAGAAATATTTTGATAGACAAAACTGTCAATATACAAAAGAAAACAATTCTATGATGTAATAGTTGGACAGCTATCAGAACTATATTCATAATTACAAAAATCGAAACAGAAAAGGTCGCGTTTTAGAATATGACAGCTGTCAAATTTTTTGTAGTTACGTCATTTAAACTTGTAAATACAATACCGGATGCTACAAATTTACGGGTGTTAAATGCGACTTGCTAATTGCAACTTGACAGCTGTCAGAAATACTTTTATCGGCAGAACTGTTGATATACAAAAAAAACAATTCTATGATGTAATAGTTGGACAGCTGTTAGAACTATATTAATAATTACAAAAATCGAAACAGAAAAAGTCGTTTTTTACAATTTGACAGCTGTCAAATTTTTTATAGTTACGTCATTCAAACTGGTAAATGCAATACCCGATGCTACAAATTTACGAGTGTTAAATGTGGTTTGTTAATTGCAACTTGACAGCTGTCAGAAATATTTTAATTGGCAGAACTTTTGATATACAAAAAAAAACAATTCTATGATTTAATAGTTGGACAGCTGTCAGAACTATATTAATACTTACAAACATCGAAACAGAAAAAGTCGCTTTTTACAATTTGACAGCTGTCAAATTTTTTATAGCTACGTCACTCAAACATGTGAAAGCAGTACCCGATGCTACAAATTTACGAGTGTTAAATGTGGTTTGCTAATTGCAACTTGACAGCTGTCAGAAATATTTTAATCGGCAGAACTGTTGATATAGGTACAAAAAAGAACAATTCTATGATGTAATAATTGGACAGCTGTTAGAACGATATTAATAATTACAAATATTAAAATAGAAGAAAATGACTTGTTACAATTTGACAGCTGTCAAAAATTGTGATGGTTACGTCACTCAAAATATACGACTGTCAGGTGTTACTTGACAGCTAAAACCAAGTAAACATCGGAAAATGTCAAAATCAGGGCACAACACTGTATTTTTTTAAATTTTTGTTAATATCTCTGAAACTACAACACATTAATTATTAATTTTTTTTTAACTTCACACTATTTAAAAACGTGTGTATACTAAAGTCACAGCCATAATACAATCACGTCAGATTTTGATAAAATGCCACGTTATGTATATATTTAGCCTAGATTAAAATATCCTCGCAATTTTTCTGTAGTTTATATTTAAATTTTATTTAAAACTTGTGTCACACCCTGGAAAACTAAGACATAATAACAATCATTTTTAATATTTGTATTATTAACAAAAATATAACCACTGGTGGATCAACATTTTTTACGAAAATAACTCACTCCTTTTATTTTTAATCAAACTAGGAGGTTCTCAAGGAGAAACAGCAACACATAGAGCAATTACTTAAAGAAAGGGACCTCGAAAGGGCTGAAATCGCGAAAGCAGCTAGCCAAGCTGACGAAGCCGAGCACAAATATGTAACGATGAAACAAGAGTTCGATTTCGTAAGATTAACATTTTACCCGAAAAATAAAAATTCCTTTAAAATTATCAAACTTAAATTTTTAGTATAGATTAGACGCAGAGAAGAGGCTGCAAGATCATATTAGTTTATTGACACAATTGAAGAACGAAATGAAAGAGTTATTAGCCAATCTTGAAGACGAGAAACGAAAGAATGAAGATCTGCAGTTTCGATTCGAAGAGGCCGCTATAGTCAAAGCCGATTTAGAGGTTCGTATTTATTAATTTTAATCAAAATTAATTTTCTGATTTTGACCGCAATTTTCTAGCAAAAATATTCAACAATTTCAGTAAGTTTTGAATATTTACGTGTGTATTTTTTGTTTTGTTTTATCGAGTTTATTTAGTGTGCTTAACCCGGATTATTATTAAAAGCATAAATTGACGAGAATTTTCCCCTGATAGGTATCCAATGAAACGAATCTAGTTCGAATAACGGAGCTTGAAAATCAATTATCTTCAGAGAGACAAAGGGTGGAGATCCTAGAAGGTGATTCCAATAAATTATTTGAAGCGGAAGAGACATTAGTTAGAATTAAAGAAGAAAATGAAGCCCTTAAATATGAAATCGAAGTAGCAGCTAAGAAAATTCAATCTTTAGAATCTGAAGGGTCCTCAAATAAAGGTAATAACTATCATCTGCTGGTATATTTTAATTTTATTTTGAAATTAAACAGATTTGGTGAGCACTCACGAGAAAGAACTCGAACACATGCAACAGGTCATCAAACAAAGGGACGAAACGATTGAAAAAATTAAGACTGATATTAAATCGGTTTCGGATCAATACGAACAATCGAGGATAAATTTCAGCAAGGACATTGAGGAATATAAATCTAAGATTGCAACTTCGAATAACGAATCTGCAGAATTAAAAGGTGCTATAGACTCGTTAAAAATTGAATTGAAACAAGCTAAAGAGGACCTCGATTCAAAATCAGCTAATTTATCCAAAACGATTGATAGCTCAAAACAACTTGAAGAGAATCTAAATAAAGAGATAGAGAAACTAAAAATGACAATCAGCGGGAAAAATTTAGACGTGGAGAACTCTAATGAAACACTTAAGAAGAAAAATGATGAGATTAAAGATTTAACGACACAATTACAATCATTCAAAGCAAATTTAGAATCGCAAGTTATAGAACTTAATAAATCGAGAGATAGCGCTAAGGAAGTTGAAGACACGCTAAGGAGAGAATTGGACGAATCAAGAGCAACAATCAAGTTAAAAATTAGCGAATTCGAAGATGCCAAAAAGGAGTTAATCCTCACGGTAACTCAAAAAGACTCCGAGTTAACGGAAGCCAATAAGACAATCAAAACTAATCTAGATGAAATTGAGAAATTAAAAACAACCATAACTGAGATTAAAGATACAAGTTCTAAAACATCAGAGGAGATTCAAACCAGTTTCGCCAAGAAATTAAACGAGCTTGAGGAGAAAAACCAAAATTTGATCAAAACTCTTAACGAGAAAGAGGATTCACTTATTAAAGCTTCCCAAGAGATATCTAAATTGCAGGGTGATATCACGATTAAATTAGAGGATATTAAAAATGTTCAAAACAACTTGGAGACTGCCAGGAACAAATTGGAGGAAGAATCCGCACTTTTAACGGAAACCACGGAAAGTTTAAACAAGCTTCGATTAAATAATAACGATTTAGAAAGGAAATTGAAGACTTCGGAGGAAAACTCGGCAGAATTACTTCAGAATAAATCTAGATTAGAAGAGGAAGTACGAAATTTAGTCGGATCATCAGGTGATTATAGTAACAGATTGGATGAGATGTCTAAGGAATTGCAGGAGAAGGATAAAAATATTTCTAATCTTAAAAATGATTTAACCACCAAATTGCAAGATATGGAGAGATCTAAAGAAGAGATTGAAATGAGATATAACACCTACGTTCAGAAAAGTGAAAAGGAGCTTAAAGATCTTGAGGAAACCGTTAATAATTTGACGATAACGAAAAATTCAATTAAAGAGGAGTTTGATAAAACAACTCTTGAAAATAAGAATGTAATCGATGCTTTAAATCTGAAATTAAATGAGGTCCAGAAAGCTTTAGAACATAAAGAGAATCAATTGAAGAAAATTGAGGACGAAGCTAAAGAAAATCAGGAGAAATTGAAGGTGGATTCAGAAAAAGTTTCAGGGGAATATAATACGAGAATTGAGGAGCTCGTCAAGAAATTAGATGAGTTATCTCAAGATAACAACCAAATTAAAGAAGCCTTATCCAACAAATCGCTGCAGTTCATTGAAATGGAATCGAAATATAAACAGGAAATTGAATTATCAAAACAAAATGAGTTAGAAATCAAGAGCAAATTTGAAGAAATTATAAAACAATTAGAACATAAAATGAACGATTTAGAAAATGATAAGGTGCATTTAACTGAATCCGGTAAGAACCAATTAAATGAGAAAATTAAGGAAATGGATGAAGGTAATTTTAAAATTAGAAAAGAATTTGAAGCCAAAATCGTAATTTTGGAACAGGAAAAAGATGAATATAATCAGAAATTGGGCTGTTTATCTGTAGAAAATGATCAAATTAAGAAGGATTTAGAAAAAATCAAATCAGAAGGCGGTAAAACCATTGAAGATCTGACATCTAAATTGGAGAATTTGCAAGAAAACTTGAAAAATAAAGAGGAGATTTTGCAGAAATTACAAGAAGAATCTACAAGTAGAGAAGCCAAATTAAAAGATGAAATTAGCAAATTCTCAGGTGATCTGCAATCTAACATTTTGGAATATCAGAAACAAATTGATGCTTTAAATAAGGAGAAGGACGACATTCAGAAAGCTTTAACCAATAAAGAGGAACAGATTCAAAATAATACGAAACAACATGATGAGATCATTGCTAAAAATAAACTTGAATTTGATAACGCCCAATTAAGTTTTGATGAAGAAAGGAAGAGAATGTTAGAGCAACTAAACGGATTATCGTCAGAGCTTAAAAATAAAGAGAAAGAAATCGATGATATTAAAGAATTAAATAAAACTAGTGATTTATCAGCTAACGAGAAGATCAAAGAAATAGGCCAGCTTAAATCAGAATTGCAAATAAATCATAGTTTTATAGAAAGATTACAAACCGAGAAGAAGGAACTGATTCAGCAGAAAGAAAATTTGACCAATTCTGAATTAGAAAAGGAGAAACAATTATCGGAATTAAACAAGACGTTTAGGGAAGTTTCTGAAGAATTACGACACATAAATGAAAATTCCTACACCTTACAAAAAGCTACTGATATTTATGTAACAATATTCCAGTTATTACAGCTTTCTGAAGAACAGAAGATTAATTTAGTTGACCAATTAGATAGTTTGGTTAGAAATAATGTTGATGAAGAGAGTTACACGAAACTTTGTAAGATTGTCGATGGTATAAAGATCTTAGATGTTGATGATACCAAAGATGTGAAAATTAAAGATTTAGAAAGAGAAATTGAGACTTATAGGCACAAACAGTTTGAATTGGAGACGAAATTGAAGAAGCAAGAGAGTCATATTCCGAAACCAGCTTCGAAGGTAAGTAACTATGATTACAAACATTTTTAAATTCTGAATTATTGGTTTTAAAATTTTTTTCCAGGCTATTGATAGTAGTAAGATTCTAAATAATGGAAATAAAATTGATAATTCCACAGAGGTAAGTTTATCTATTTTGTACCTCAAGTTTAGAAAATGTTTCAAAATCGATTTATAAGCAGTGATGAATAGAATTTGGAAAATATTGCTGGTGATTCGTACAGTTTTAAGTAGCTCCAGTATCGATGCACTAACACGTAAGCATGTTATAGCAAAATGCTGCTTTGGGGACTTCAGACTTGTATAAACATGATTCAACTTAGAGACTAACATCAAGATTTCGAATCGTAACTTTTCCTTGACCATTGCTTTTATAGTCTTAGCGTTTAGTTTAATGGTTTTAAAGAATCTTTTTGATACTTCTAAACCAGGGTTTTAACCATTCTGAACCTTGGTTTTGGGCTGACTTCAATCTAGTCTAAGTTGGTTATGATTGGTAATGGTTTTGAACCATCATATTACTGGCCCTGGACTACGCTTTTGATATGTCTTTAATGTGTGTTTTGAGTGACAAATTTTGAACTGATTCTCACCTATTTATTTGTTTGTTTTGAATCAGTTTTAAACTAATTTTGTGCCGCCCAAAACCAGGTGAAACTCAATTTAAAACCGGCCGAAAACTAGCTAGACTGTATACAGAGATGGTGTTTCCTAAAACTATCATCACTGATTATAAAATTGGGGCCAACGCTTCTTGTATTCCGCACAAGTAGATTATCTTAAAGCGCACAACCGACTTAGTTCTTTTCTTTCTTTCTTCTTAACGTTTCTAGTTAACTAGAATTAATAATAATCCCCCTGTAACCAACGAGCAGCTGATGGAGGAGAAACTACTTGCGGAAAGTCAAGTAGCCTTCTTAAACTCCATCATCGTCGATATGCAAAAGAAGAACGAAGAACAAAAGGCGCGGATCGAGATTTTAGAATCTGGATATAGTCCTGCAGCCGCCGACGAATTAGGATTGTAATTATAAATTTATTCTAACGACGAACATCGTCATTTAAGGGATTATTTTGAATTTCAGACTTAAATTGAGCGGGAGAAATTTACCCCCGCGAATGTACTGTGATATCTGCGAAGAATTCGATTTACACGAGACAGAAGATTGTCCGCAACAAGCCAACGAAGATATGCCAGCCGTTAGAGAGAAAAGTCCTAAAGAGAAACCGCAACAGAGGCCTTATTGTGAAATATGTGAAAGTACGTATATTGTAGGTTAGAATTAATCTGTCAACTTTGACGTTTCTTCAATTTGACGTTTAATTTTGACATTTAATATTAAGGTTGGGATTTCTTTTTTTATTTCAGTGTTTGGTCACGCCACCGAAGACTGTCAAGAGGATCAAACATTTTAGATATATACCTCGTAAAAGCCTCTGCAAAGAAGCCTTTTTAGTGTTCATGTATTATATTCGATATATATATATTTTATAGTTCCCAGTTTTTAAACGAGATGTATAATTCTTAATCTGTTATAGAATAATTTATATCGCATGAGACATCTATTTTAGGGAGTTTTAAATAAAAACAAAACAATCGTTGATTAATATATCTATTATTGTAAAGTACGCAGGAGTTGTGATTATTTTTAATGGCGAAATGAATCATGTTTAATTTTAAGCGACAATAACTTCATTAAAATATGTTTATTGTTGTAATTATTTATTGATATTGGATGAAATAAAACAATAAATTTATTATAATATATATTTAGTTTTATTATTAAAATTAATAATTAGCTTATTTCTAACATTAATATCGTAATCGTTTTAATCTAAACCTTCACGCTTCTCCTTAATAGCCTCCTATAAAGAAACAATTCAATTGGATCAACGCAAACATGTATATATTAACGCACCTTAAATCGTTCTTCGAATAACGATAACTCAGCAATTAAATCTGTGATCGCATTCATTAAAGCTTCCTGCGGTGAATAATCAGAAGTCGTTTGAATCCGCAATACAAATTTATGCTCTAAAGGATGCGGAAGCTTATATCCAGCAAATAATACATTCGGATCTTTTAATAACTGACTAGAAAAGAAAGCGATCAACAAACATCATAAACGAAACTGAACTTACTTTCTAATCATGTTTCCTAGGGTGTGATCTTCTTTATTTATAGTGAAAATAGCCGCGTTTGGTACTTTCGTATCTTGTTCTCGTATAATTCTGCATTATACATCAAAAAGTTAGGTTATGTTTTCGATAGATTTTATTTAATTTGACTTACTTTTTTTCCCCATCGTATAAGAGGAATGATTCGAAGGTGGGTGGCGCATTCATTGTGTAAAATTATTTATTTTGAATCTGAACTGGAGATAAATAATAATATTTTGATTAATAAATTTATAACCTATGAATGAATAACTTGAATTCGACGATGGCGACATCTAGTTCAAACATACTAATATAACTTTATTTTTTTGCATATTTAAAAACAATTTGATTAATAATCTTGATGTATATAATTTATTTATTTAATTTAAGTTTAATAATTCCGATCATTTTTTTTATATAGGAAAGAATAAAATATCCATCTATTTATCACCATCTATTAATCATTTTCTGTATTAGCCTTATGTTGAATACAATTTAAAAAGAATAGATGTCGCTAGGTGAGGTAACCGCAAACGTTCAGCGTTTCCGCTATAGATAGCACCGTTCAGCGAACTAGTATTTTTTTTTAACGCGAAATAACAGGGTACAGGGTGCAATGTTCTTCGGTATTATCACAGTACCGCCCGTTTAATAAAAGCAGTTTGCGCGAACTCTCGTTATAGGTCGGACGTTTGGCAAACTCCACAGCACACAAAAAAATGGCAGAAGCTAACACAACAGGTGCATCAAATAACGGTGTGGTTGAGCTGGTTAGAGGACAGGCGTTCGAAGTATGGCCCCGTTACACGAATCTGGCCTATATCGGAGAGGGAGCCTACGGCATGGTAGTGTAAGTACGAATATTGTATTGTACCTTTCTTTCCGGGGTTACCTGACGAAATCGTGGTGTATTCAAAAAGAAAGACACCCTCATTCGAGTTAATGTTTGTTTTGAATACACGCCCTTTTTCCTCGATTAACCGCTGAACTTAACTCGTGTTCGGAGGTGATTTTTGTTTATTTATGTTTCATACATGTTCAGTTAAGTAGGCGTATGTCATCTGCGGTGGCATAGAAACGTGTTCGGAGGTGATTTTTGTTTATTTATGTTTCATACATGTTCAGTTAAGTAGGCGTATGTCATCTGCGGTGGCATAGAAACGTTGATGTTTTGTTTCGTGTTAAAATTGAGGTTATGTTCCGTTGTAAATCTGATCCTGGTGAATTAAAAAAAGGATCGATTTACACCTGCAATAGCGTTTCGTGTAATTTCGCAGATGCTGAATAAAATATAACCGTAGCAGATGCTGTTTTTTTTTTGTTTTTCGTCATGCGGTAGACACAATAAATCCTGAAAATTAAAATTTGTCTTCAACATCACCAGCATATGTTGTATCATTAAATGGAAGAGAATGTCTATTTTTAAAAAGGTAAATATTCGAGTCGACACTTTCTAAATATCTCGACTTGTATCTCAGTATGAGTATTATAACTAAAATAATTTTGATGATTAATAACTATTAAAACTAGCTTTAATTATGTATGAATTGTTTTGGTATTGTATTAATTTCAAGATGTTATCTAACAGAAATTAAAAGTGTATTACCTATCTCAAATGTATTTAAGTAAATATGAACTACATATTGTGTTCGTTTTGTTTATTGATGGTGAAAATTTACACCTCCTAACTTGTTTAAATTCTTGTGCATATTACTAGGAAAAAGTACGAGCTGGAGCTCCATCAAGTATACCTTACATTGTATTCTAAAAAAAGAGGTGGTGAAAATTGAGTTAAACAGTGTTGCCATAACTGACAGTTAATTTGACAGTTTGAACGTCATTCTGACATTTTGAATGTCATCATGAGGGGGCCAGTTGAATCTGTGAAGTTTTTTCCATTTGCTTCTAATTTTGGATCGACAGTTTTGCGAACCAAGCTTTCGTGTAGTTCTTTACCCTTAGAAAGGTTGGTTTCGATCGGTTTAGCCCTCGAATTGACACCCTGAACTTTTCTTTCTTATTCTTTCTGATTCACTGCTCTGTATGACATTTTCTATTAGTTTGAGCCTAATAAGGAGTTTTGAATGCTGTTAGCTAATGTATAGCTTTTGACCAGTTTGATTGATTAGTCTGCAAGAGCGTGGTAAACTGCTAAACTGATCAATTTGTAAAAGGCGTATACGGCCTATCAAGGAACTGGTTCTTGAAATTCAACATTTCTGAAAACTTGCAGTTATAACTGATATCATCTGGACTCATCGGCAAAATTATTTTCGCCATTGTACCACTTCCGATTTACCGGAAGTTGACGTCAACTTTCTTAATTTGTATAGCATGGTATATTTTTTACGAGTTTTTTGTATCGGGCATACAATTCTGCATGGAAACTTACTAAGACACCCTCTGTCAAAAATCCGCCGATTTTGAGTTATTCAATTTTTTTCAAATATAGAGCCAACTGCAACCTTATGTTCAAAATTCTATATTTCTGGAGACATTGCAGCTAAAGATCTCCTATTTGGTATGTTATTAGCCGAAATAGCATGCATCAAATTTACGTCCTAAAATTTATCATAATTTATACAGGGTCGTCCTAAATTAACGTTCATTTCAACCAACTTTACGTCGATAAAAGTAACTTTTTTTAATGGAACATCCTATATATTATTGCATTTTTGAATATACTTAATAATTCTCTATCATTCCTTATTAGACATATTATCTTGAATTTTTTACGGTTTTCGAGTTATAAGTACTTTTCTGATGAAAGTCCGAAAAATATGCTTTTTAATGCATTTAAAATCTTAGTAATCCTTGAATGTCGAAATAATTGATACCTGTATATGACACATAATTGCCTGACACAAGATTGTACTCATCGCCCTGAGTGTTGGGCAAGTTGGTTCATCTTGTTAACCTAAACGAGAGGACAAACTACCAGGAAGGCACATTAACGCCTTTGAGCGCTGTGACCGTTACACTTTCATAAATTTTCTGGACAACCTTTTCATCATATAAATATTACCTAGCCCGGTAACCGTTTCATAGATCTGCTTCCTCCTCCTCCTAGGTTCACCTTGTTAAACTAAACGAGTGGCCAAACGCCCAGCAGGGCGCATTAACGCCTTATAGGGCTAAATTTTCATCGATATTTTCTCGAGAACCGTTTGATGAATCTCCTTCGCTCTGGGCAAGTTGGTTCACCTTGTTAATCTAAACGAGAGGGCAAACTCCCAGCAAGGCACATTGACGCCTTTGATTTCGGTCTAATCTTGCTTAATGGCCGAGATATTCAAAAAAACGAAAAAATCTAGCCGGGCATTTGTCGAACTTTCGACCTCCGACGGGTGGAAAAGATTGTACTCATCGCCCTGAGTGTTGTACCGAAGAGATTTCGGTCCTATCTCTCTTAATAGCCGAGATATTTAAAAAAGCCGAAAGATTTCTATCCGGGCAGACAGTATTTAAAGAGAGGAAAAAAATAGTAATAACAAGGAAAACTTAGATATTATTAAAAATTGTTTATTAAACAAAACCATACATTAGATTTGAAAACTCGTATATAAGATGATAATTGAAATTGTTATTTTTCATGAAGATTTATTATAGAAATTTTAAATACATATCTTAGTCGTTCACAAAATTAACCAACACAAAATCACCATTTTTTAGTTCAGGACCTCAGAGGTGAACTATATTAAGTCATAATTGCTGAATTATTCAGTAAACGCACTTTAAAATTTTTGCCATTTCTAATTTACTGTCATTTCATAATATCAGATTAGATTAGATGCCATTTCATTTACCCCTCTTCCAGATATTGACTCGCCCCACATACAACAATATACTTGCATGCTCAATAAAAGCTTTGTGCATTTGTTAGTACAGGCGTCGGTAGACATTTTTCCAGATCCACCATCACTACTTTCTCATTACATCTCTTTTTAAGTAATATCTATCGCAGAGTTGTATCTCTTTTGGCATGCCTCGCTCCGGTCCTTTCACGTCTTTGCTTAATAGGTTAATCATAGGTACTGACGGATGATTCGACAAATTGCCGTTTTTGATTAGTGTCAATTTCAAGAGACCAAAACTGCTGTAAAATATTTTCGCGATCTCTTTCAGAAAAGTGCTGACTACATTATTTAACCTACAACTATCTAGACATTGAGGCCCTAACTTTCGACATTTTATTGTCTTATTATTTTTTGTAATATACTGTTCACCTCCTGCTCTCTTCTCTTTCCTAATTGTTGATTTCCATTTTTTATCATTTTTTTTGCGTTGTCGTAATTTTACAGTTTCTTCGTGTGCTTGATCGTTTTGATTTCATTTGTTTCAGAGTTTGAATCATGTTCACCGAGACTATTTTCTTTATCAGAGCGAGACGATTCAGATAACTTGTAATTTGGGTCAATATCAGAATCATCAAATATTTCATCTGTGTCAGAAGAAATATTTTGAGGATTATTCTGATCTAGCGCTCAGGATCATTTCTTTCAATATCGTTTTCATTAAAAGAACCCAAAACAGTGCCACGAACTTTTGTTAAAAATATATCTTCTTGGCAATGTTGACCCCCTCGTTTTAACTACTGCTTTGGATATTTTGCGAAGAACTTGGCGCATCAAAACGTATACCTTCTTCTTGCTCACGATCTAGAAATATAACCCTACAGGTGGTATTTGCATAATAAGTTAATTTCTGAAAAAACCTGACTTGACACACTTTACCTCTGAAGTGCTGAGTTGATTAATGTGATTTGGATTCTTTCAATCTCTTCTTCTTCTTTTTCCTCCTCAATATTCCAGGCTGAATAATCTGACTCTGCATATTCCACCTCTTCATTATCTTCACTTGATATATCTGATTCTAGATTTTTCAACCCTTTTTGTTTTATTTTATTCCAACTTATTTTTACTCTGTCTTTATTCTTTTTCTAACATTTTTTTCCTGTCGTGTTCCTGCCATGGTTCAAAAATGTCTTTTTGTGGTGTTGAATGTACTACAATGTCTCAGCCACGTGGGAAGATGTCTCCTAAATTTCGGAGTTAATAATTACAGGATGTTGCATATTTGAGCTATTAAAATGATATGAAATATCAGAAGCATTATCATTTTTTAGGATTTAACAATTTTTAAACATTCTTTTTCGTCATTTCCTGAAGACTGATAAACTGATTTGTCACCTCTTTGGGCTAAAACTTTTAAACCTTTTGGTTTGTTTCGTCGATATTGAACATTAGACTTGGGTCTGATAAAATGTCATCGATATTACTAGAGACAAAATATTCCTTTACTTCATGAACCAAATTATTATTTGATTGACACGTGTAGCATACTCAACTGAATACAGGAATGTTTATTACAATTAAACTGCTTTCGTTGCTTTTTAACCAATAAAAATCTTCATAAACAATGTAGGCTTCTTAAATTGGTTTGGATTTTACAACCAATTAATTTCACTATTAGAATCAATACAAAAACTGAAGCTATTTATAAAGACTTCTTCATACATATTTTATACTAAAAATAACACCAAAATTAAGTCGTAATTTCTTTGGACGATAGTATAGATATCCTTAGCGTGCTTATTTGATATCTCTGAACAAATAGCAACGGAGGAGAAACCCTATAAACTCACCCGTATCGTCTTTCTAAAACTATTTACCCAATCTCGGTTTCTCTTCAAGAACGGACTGTTTACAGAGGCTCTACGCCGGTTAAAATTGAAGATGTCGCCGAAACGTTGTTGTTCTTCGGTAAAATTTCATCCGTTACTTAAAACGAAATTACGTAATCCAACATTTACGAGCCGATAAAAGCTGGAATGAAGTACCCGCGATGTTTATAACGACTGTGTGCTGTTTAAATTATAGCAGGCAACACGATATATTCTCGGTACATCCATACGATATGGAAAATTAGCCATGCTAATCCTGCTAGATCTAATTAAGCCGCTTATAGAACTTAGATGGTAAGTCTTCGTAAGTTTCAGGTAACTTAATTCTCGTTACTAATTTGACTAGTTGCTGTTTGGTGTATTATGTGAGTTTAGCGTATGCGTGTGTACAGACGCATTATTTAACTGTAATTATATTCTTATTAAAACGCTTAAATTAGAAACGACGTGTTTGTCAATTTGTCTTATGTAAATTTACTAAGAACTGATTTGTTGAGAAATTGAAGTATAAATCATTTTTAAAAACGTGCATTTTTACAATTTCAACTTCAATTTCTAGTTCTAGTTCTCTTCAATTTTAAGTTTCTATCTGGAAGCTTTACATTTATCAATAAATAGATCAATTTCAAGAATTAGCGCATGTTCTATTTTGGCGTCAATTTAACTTCAATTTCATAGTAATTTTTGTTTTAATAGTGGATGGTGCTAACCTGTCACAGTTGTTGTACGAGAGCAATTCCAAATTTACTTTAATTGCAACAATAACGATTCGTTGAACAACATAATATTTTTTGTAATTATGAAAGCCTAAATTCATATTTATAGATTATTTGAAATTTTGATTTGGCAGCATAATGCAGAGAGCAAGTTCAAAATGGCAACGAAAACGATTAACAGATTTAAGAAAAACTGTATTCTCTTTAATTTTATTAAAAATTATAGAAATACAAAAAGCAAAAGTAACAAGGAGGTGGTGGGTTAGACCATGGTTGACAGCAAAAAAAGGAAACTTAAATTTAGTAAAGAACGATTTTTCAGCAGATCCTGAACAATTTAAAAAGTACCTGCGAATGGATGAAAGTAGTTTATCTTAAACGTCATTTTGACATTTTAAACGTTATTTTGACATTTTAAACGTCATTTTGACATTTTAAACGTCATCATGATGGGGCTGGCTGAATCCATAAAGTTTTCCCAAGTTTGGATCAACTGTTTTGGGATCTAAACCTGAGGAGGAGGAGATCATTGCTAGGTCTCTTCATCAGTTCAGACGGAGTTTTCTCCTTAGAAGAGTTTTGAGAGTCCGAACTTTTCTTTTTAATGCCGGTTTTCTCCGATTTTTCCCTTTCCAACCCCTTTCGACTTAGATTTCGTGACATTTTCTATTAATTTGAATCTAATAGAGTTTCAAATATTCTGTGCAGTCTGACTGTATAGTCTTTGAACAGCAAAAAAGGGAAACTTAAATTTAGTAAAGAACGATTTTTAAGCAGATCCTGACCAATTTAAAAAGTACCTGCGAATGGATGAAAGTAGTTTATATTAAACGTCATTTTGACATTTTAAACGTCATTTTAACATTTTAAACGTCATTTTGACATTTCAAACATCATTTTGACATTTTGAATGTCACTGTGATGGGGCTGGCTGAATCCATGACGTTTTCCCAAGTTTGGATCAACTGTTTTGGGATCTAAATCTTCTTGGAGTTCTTTTTTTGAGGAGGAGATTATTGCTAGGTCTCTTCATCAGTTCAGAGGGAGTTTTCTTTTTAGAACAGTTTTGAGAGTCTGAACTTTTCTTTTTAATGTCGGTTTTCTCCGATTTTTCGCTTTCCAACCCCTTTGGACTTAGATTTCGTGACATTTTCTATTAGTTTGAATCTAATTAAAATATATAAAATATAGTCTTTGAACAGCAAAAAAGGGAAACTTAAATTTAGTAAAGAACGATTTTCCAGCAGATCCTCAACAATTTAAAAAGTACCTGCGAATGGATGAAAGTAGTTTCATAAAATTATGAAATATAGTCGAACCTCATATTTCAAAATAGGACACATTTTTTCGAAATTGTATACCTGTAGCCAGATTTCTGGCTACAGGTGAGACATATTCTGTGTCTCAGAATCCACAATATCTTTATTTGTGCTAAAGTTTGCAGATCTATATATATGACACTTTAAAGGCAAAATATTTAAAGCTAAAAATATTTTCTTGTAATATACTTTGTTGATAAACATTTTATATTAGGTACCAACCACACCTGCAGAATGGCTAAATATAGCCGAAAATTTTGAAAATTTGTGGAATTTTCCTAACACAGTTGGAGCTATTGATGGAAAAGACATCGTTTTTAGAGCTCTGGATCGATGTACTTCAATTATAAGTGTCGTTTTATTGGATGTAGTATTAGATGCCAATTATAATTTCTTATATATTGATGTAGGTACAAATGGGCGGGTTTGTATTCAGCAATAACATCAAACACCTTAAAGCTACCAGAAGGCAGGCCACTACCTGGTAGAAATAATGCTATGCCATTTGTCTTTGTTGTCGATGCAGCATTTCCACTCTCAGAACACATTTAAAAGCCTTGCCCATTCCGAAATATGAATGAAAACCAACAAAAATTTAACAGTAGGCTTAGCAGACCAAGAAGGGTGGTAGAAAACGCTTTTGCAATTCTGGCTAATAGATTCAGAATTTTTCTAGCACCAATTAATTTAAGTGCAGGATATCACTTTAGCATGTTGTGCATTGCATATTTTTTTGAATAAAGAAAGACTACTATACTTTTTCGTATAGTTTGCAGAGGCAATCGCACAGCCAGTAATGTAAATGCTTTGTAAATCTTGATTTTGACCACTAACATGTCTTCAGCAGTTTTTGCACAAAATTCAGGCCTTTTGACACTAGTCCAACGACAACATGTTTCGTGTCCAAACAATCGTTTAAAATGGTACGGATTGATTCGTGAGACACAGAAATTTTAGCGGCTTTTCTCTCTAGACTCTCTAGACAAAACGACGATTATCAGTCACCATTTCCTTTACTTTAGAGATGTTAACTTCAGTTGAAGACGTCGATGGCTAACCAGAGCGAGGCAAATCTTTCACCACCTCCCGACTGCTTTTATATGTACTGTACCACTTTTCTTCTTCATCTTCATAAAAGGTAAACTTGGTTTTTATTCCTTAAGTGGAGTGGGAATTTATCTAAAACCAGATACAGCATGCAAATAATTTCTATAAGCCAGTTAACTGTGTTCTAAGGAAATCAGCCGAATTTCATGAAGCATGATCAAAGGTCCTCTTCAGCATTTACTACCAACTTATACAATCAAAGTGCAGACAAAGAAAATAATAACATAAATTTGAGGAAATTCGTTGAGCTAAGGTATGGAATCAAAAATCTAACTTAATGTATGGCAGCTTGAGTAAACTGTGTGTTCTAACCATGAAAAATTTTTATGAAGATCTTTTGGGAAGAATATTAAAAATTGAAAATGAATCCTTTACAGGCATCGACTTCAAAGTTGAAATTAAAGGCTCAGGTTCCTTAGATTTAACCTGAGAATCCGATTTGGGGATTTCGGCAATAATAACCCGCTCCTCAGAAGAGCCAATATTGCTCGTATATAATTTACTAGCTTCAAAAAAAGAATAACCATATGTAGTCATCGTCTCCTTTATTTTCTTCTGCCTAATAAACTCCTTACATGACCTGTCCGACAATCTAACACTCATAAGAACGTATTTTTGTTAAAATCGAGTCACCTTATGTAACATTTTCAGTGCTTCGGCATACGAAATTCCATTTGCAACGAAAAATTTAGAACAGATTTTTTGCTCGATATTTTTAACGGACAAAATGCCGCACTATAAACAAACTAAATGACGACTGATGCTCAAACTCCGCGTGAATATAGAGGATAGTTGTCCCAACGTAGCGACAAAAAGAATTTCGACAATCCCTTTAAGTGGGCTTTTTAAATGTTTGATTCCGGGTACCTTCTTGGCAGAATGTATCTTCTGAAATATTCGACGAAGGCAGTTTTATATCTAGCTGAAACGAGACCATTTTAAATGGAGTCAACACATATGGTTGTCTAGCTTCTTATTGCTTCAATCATATCTTCTCCATATTTCGAAAAAGCTTCTGTCTTTAATTGCTCCATTCCAATTCAAATTGCCTTATTCATCCTTTTGAGAAATTTTTTCAAGTTGCATTTTTTATTGTATCTTTATCTATATGGCAAAATGCCTTTTGAAAAACTGGGGGAACTGTTATTTCTCCAATTTGTTACCTACATTGTTAATTCTCCATTTTTTGTTCTTTCTTACGAGCACCTTTCAGTGGTCTAATTAGTGACCACATTAAGTGGCTGTAATGAAGGAGTGGAATTCAAAAAAAAAAAACAATAGAGCTACATTGTCTGCACAAATCCCACCATTTTCAGATATTCCAATATGATATTCAGGTAGAACTTTGAAGGCAATGTTGTGCTCTCTTTACTGAAAAGATTTTCGGAGATAAACAAAATGCATTCTCGTCTGCATTGAAGGTCCTTTTCTTGGTCGTTGGCAATTTCAGAATTCCTTATATTCCATATTGGTGTTTGAGCATTCTCACAGTATTTAACATCAAAAATTTCAATGAAATGCGATTTATCTATCTCTAGGTTTATTGGCTTTCGCTCAATACTTATCAATATCAACATATTTTCGTTCGATTTCCAATCGCTTTTCAAAGGTTCTAACTCCATTTTCTGCTGACTCGTTAATTGGCGGATGATTAGGACCATTATCAATTGCTATGGTGCTTGGTAAGCCATATCTAGCAAAGCAACTTCATGATTAATCTATTGTATTTGAGGAAACGGTTTTTGACATCTTGTATATCTCAGATCACTTATAAAAATAGTTTATGCAATTTGATTTGAAAGGTCTTCGAAAATCGAGATGAATTCTCTCAAAAATATGCCTACTGAAATGCCTAATTAAGCTCAGTTAACTGATTTTGGAAGTGTCGCAAATCTTACACAATTTTGAACATATTCCTCGATGCCTGCATCTAATCCAGGCTATTGAAAGCAGTGCCATGCAAAAGACTTCATTTTTTGCTATGGTATTATGATCTACAGGAATTTCTTTCAATAGCTAGCTCACTACATCAATAATCCTTGATCAATAGGCTATCAACCATTTGGTGAAAGAGGTCTACACCTCCCATAGATTTGTAATAATCTGCAATCATTTCAAGGTAGTTTATTTTGTTTTTTTTTCATGTTACGTGGATAGCTCTGAGTCTTACTCTTCCACAGGTGAATAATTTTATTGGTCCCAGCATACTGACATGTCCAAACTTTGTACCCCCTTTTTGATGAGATTTCTGGAATATTTTTATTTTCAAACCAAAACAATCTATGTAGATTAATACACCACAATATTATATAATAAAGGTTAAACATAATATTTGCCAACCCAAACATTTATTTTCCCCAATTAGTTGGGATTAAAAAGATTGTATCGCATAGAAACGGTCCTCTATTACTTGAACGTTGCTCTTTGATTTTTTTTTTAAATAATATTCAAGGAAGCTGTGCTTCAGTAACGAATAAATCTTTTCCCTGAAAAATCTTAACATTTTACAAAGAGTTATATCCCCTTTCAACAAGATCAATCTGCCCTTATTGATTGAACACGTACCTATATATGTATATAAATGAATCTACTTCAAAGAACGGCCGTTTTCCATATATATAGCCGATCTCTATGTATATATATATATATTTATTTTACGGAAGAACGAGATAGATAGAATTGATCCCCCTCTATTCACATTTATCTAGAAAGTAAACGGAACCCAAGTGATTTTTCCACATTTTAAATAGATATTCCTATTACTTCGGAACCGATATAAAGAAAGACTCACAAAGGAAAGTAATACCATTGAAAAATACAATACTAACAAGTAAGAGAGGGGGAACAAAAAAAATCCGCCCAGCATTTTCGAAGAAAATTCACGGAAACGATCCGACTACATGTGGAAAATTAAGGTAAAAGATAAACAATCCATTTAAATTATGTTTACTGTGTCTAGTCAGTTGAGATTCTGTTTACTTTCATCCCTTTTCGTGCTAACCTTTACTTGACGAGGTTATCGTTTGTGAAATACTCACGTGATTTTGACACGTCAGCTTATCGTCTGTAAAATGGCACTCACATGACTCTAATTTGTTTACCGAAGCTCGCGTACGTTTAATTATTTATTTAGGGCAAGATCTTGTTTAGATTTGCCATTTTTAAACCGCACAGTGAATAATCCAGATAACTAAACTAAATTAACAGATCCACCGTACAATTATATCCGGTTTTAGGAACTGAAATTTTGAAAAATTTAGTCCTAAATATAACTATTTTTATTTATAACATAGACTGGGAAACTTGGACAGGTCTATTACCCTTTCATTTGACATTTTAAACGTCATTTTGATATTTAAACGTCATTTTGACATCTTAAACGTCATTTTGACATTTTAAATGTTATTTTGACATTTTAAATGTCATTTTAACATTTCAAACATCATTTTGACATTTTCAATGTCACTGTGATGGGGCTGGCTGAATCCATAAAGTTTTCCCAAGTTTGGATCAACTGTTTTTTTTTTAATCTTCTTGGAGTTTTTTTTTTGCGGAGGAGGAGATCAGGAGTTTTGAGAGTCCGAACTTGTCTTTTTAATGTCGGTTTTCTCCATTACAATTGCTCGATGTTGGAATTTCTCTTGCGGACTCTGATATATGATTTTTCGCTCTCCAACCCCTTTGGACTTAGATTTCGTGACATTTTCTATTAGTATGAATCTAATAGAGTTTAAAATATTCTGTATAGACCGACTGTATAGTCTTTGAGCACTTAGATTGATGACTTGATGTCTGCAAGAGGGTGGTAACCGAAACTCATCGACTAGTAAAAAGTCAGTACTGAGGAAACGAGATCACAAAAGTCTAAAGTTAATTTTTTCCCCCGCAGAATCTCAAGAGGGTGGTAACCAAAACCTCGTAAGGCTCATTGTTTTGCATCGAATCTTAAGCTTAGCAAGTACCTAAAAGCGTGCTATGCCGTGGTAAGCGTAATAGGTCTTGTTGATCTCGTAGTAGTAATAGAAGATGTCCCACGAAAATTTAATTCCAAGTTTAGCTTCTTAAATCTTCCTAAATCTGTGGGGGTCATAATCCTCTTCCCATAAAGTCTTGAGATATCCGAATGATTATGCTTCCATTGAATTAAAGGGTTATTCTAAGCTGTTATTAAAGGAATATAAATATAATATAAATCAAGTCTTTTGCCAAAGTTATTTCATCCTCACCTGAAATTTTTTGTGGTGTTAACCCAAAGTAGACCTTGAAACATCAAATTGTGCTGCTGTAAGTCTAATAGGAACAGCTTTTTTTATAATTCCTAAACATTTAACAAAATTATCACTTAAAAAAATTATCATTTTCACTTATTTGAACGAGAAATAGAACACGATTTCATAGTGTTAATTTTTTTGATTACAAATTCTAAAGTATTACCAACCTATACTCATAATTAATTAATTTGCCAAACAAAAATATTTAACTAGAATATATAGAGAACTATAACACTACATAATACATGCCTTACCTGGAAGGGTTGCCGCAAACTTGTATTAAGCATACTGAATATGCAATCAACTATTAGCTTTATTTCCAAATTTCCACCGTCTAGGGTGAGCACAAAATCGATATTCTAAAGCGTTTGACCTCGAGGTTGAATGTGGTGTACGTATCGTCCCATAAATTTGCACGTCCCGTTGAATTTTCAACATTGGAACGAAGATACGTGTAATTTGCCACAGGCGTATGCTATGTTGTCTGCATGTAAGTAAACGATATTCATGAATTGATGATAGGTACTCTAACTGTATGTTTGTGTTAGTTGCATAATTATTTACACCTAACGAATTTTTTGCTATCTTATAGCAATTAATACTAAGTGTGGGGGTTTTGAAGACTTATGTTGAAGCTTTACATTGCTTTCTCTTTGTGAAGCTCAAAAATTTTACGGGCAGTGGTTGCAAATCCCAAAAAGTTGGCCAAAAGTTTTTTCTTGGACTTTTAACTGCAATTGTAATGAAAAGAAACGGTTTCTACCTAGTTGAGGGAACCATTTCCTTTGTGAGAGTCGAGCATAAAATTGTCTTCTCCAAAAACTAAATATAATTTAATATTTTTAATGGTGATGACGCTGAAGCTATAAAGTAAATCTTGCTGAAGTGTGGAAAAACGCAAAAGAAAAAGGCAAAACTCTACTGATATCTGCTCTTCTATCTCACCATATCCTATAACTAGCTTACATTTATATAGAAAACAACAAGTGTGGATAATTAATCAAATCTATTGAGTCTACAAAGTTTACCAAGATTCAAAGTTACAAATTAATGACTGGACATTGTTTTAGTCTATTTACCATACGAATGGAAAATGAACTACTAACTATGTATTTTTTTTCGTCTGGTTTTTAGAATTATTTTGCAAAATTGTGTAACAATACCTGAAACAACTTCCAAAATTTTTGATTTAGAAAAAGGGAAGTTGACCTGAAAATGCAATTTTGTGTTCAATACAATTTGAAACAACCTTCAAAATGTTAAACGTAGAAAAAGGGAGGTTGACCAAAAATGTTTTTCCTTGAAGTTGAAGAATTGAAGTTGAGTTTCGTGTAATTTTGAATACTTTCAACCTAATCTTTAGAAAATGCTTGTTTTCGTCTTGTTTGCAATACTTGTTTGCAGAACTTTGATGACAATGTAGAACAACCCTAAAATAAAGCAGAATAACTTTCAAAACTTCAAATTTAAAAAAGGGGGTGCGACTGGCCTAAAAATGTTTTTTTTTTTTTGTGTTTTCGAATTTTTAGAATTAATCCACAAAATATGTAACAATCGTCGAACAAACATAAAAAATAATCTTCAAAATTTCAGACTTTGAAGGAAAAAAGCTTAATTTTGAATATTTTACAAAACTCAAAAAACAATGCTTGCAGAAAATTTCAAATTTCGAAAATGAGGACTTGGTTGATCTAAAGGATGTTTTTTCGACGTTTTCGTTTTCAGATCATTTTAGAAAATATGAAGAAATAGAAGAATAGAATATATGAGATGAAACCAACCTCAAGTAATTTTTAAAATATCAAATTTTGAAGCAGGGAAACTGAGGTACGCGAAATTGACACCAAAAAGTGGTCAAAAATAGACAAAAATGCTAGAAAGGTTTGACCATACTTTGGCGTCTAATGGCGAAAATGCTCAAATTAGCCAATACAGACATTTTGGTCATCAATTAAAAAAAAATGTTTTCGAATTTTTATGACCCTAACACTAAAATTTTGTTGCAGTATAGGATTTACCAACGTTTGACCATGATTGACCACCAAATATTCTTTTTGAAAATTTAACAATAGTCGGCAAAAAATGAAAAAAACAAGTTCATATCAAATGAAATGATATCAAACCCAGATAATGTTACAACCTCTTGCGTCGCATTTTTCACAAATTTTAAGAGGTGGTTAAAGGCTGAAAATAATAGAACTTATTGTATGGTCTCTCTAAACCAAAAAAAAAATAAAAATTATCGTTTGACCGCCCTCTGGTTAAATTTTATCCGATCTTAAAGTTACATATCAAAGTTTCAAAATTTATCGCATTTTTCAGAAATTTTGAGAGGTTGTCAAACGCTGAAAATAACAGAACTTGTTGTATGGTATCTCTAAACCACAGAAAATTGAAAATTATCGTTTGACCGCCCTCCGGTTAAATTTTATCCGATCTTAAAGTTACATATCAAAGTTTCAAAGGTTATCTCACTTTTCAGAAATTTTGAAAGGTGAAAATAATAATTATTGTCTTGTTGTTCGAAAAAAATTAGTTTTTAAAAAAATTTGAAAATGTGGAAGGTGGCCCACTGGTTGACCACTTTGTGGTGCCAACTTCGCGGACCTGGAAAACTGGACTTATTATATATAACATTAAACAACTTGAAACAAATGAAAACGTCGAGAAATGCCACAATATAAAAACAAAAAATACCTATAATAGGCGCTCATGGTATATTGTTGGAAACCACCCTTGCAAGATGTATTCGTAGTTGCATACAGGTGCAGGGTGGTCAAATTAGATCTTGCATTCGTAGTTGCGCTGACGAGAGCTGGGAGATCGAAACCACGTGTTCCACTTCTAATGCTTGATCTATTTTCATTGCATTCATTCGCATGGTGAATTTCAGCCATGATCGCCTGTTATGGGCATTGTTTTTATCTTTTTTTTGATTTTTATATTTTGGCATTTTTCGACGTTTTGCTCTAAATATAATCTGTTCATAATTCATAATTTGCTTTTTTAGCGTCAATAAAATGATTTTGAAAAATAAAAAACTGTTTACAAATTTTGTTGACTGCAAAAAATTAACTTTGAGCGACATTGGACAATCTGAATTTTCTAGCAAACATTTTTAAAACAAATCCAGTCAGAAGCCAGCTCTAAATTGTTCACGATACGTTCGACTTCTTAACTTAATAGAATTCTCTACTTCTTTCTGGAATGCGTGACGTCGTAGCCTACAATACAGTTTATATAAATAGTGTCGGCGATTATAACCAATCAAACCTTGAGATTTATTCTGAACAGGCTTTTCTAACAAGGTTTGTCCTGATTTTCCTTAATATAACATAAGCAAGGATACATCATTTGAAATCTTCATAAATGTAATTCAATACACTTTTAACGAGTGAACGAGCAATTTTCATTTATACGGAGAGAATATAACACCCCGGCAAATGGATGAGCAACGACGAAACTCACTGAAATTAAACTTAATGGGGGTCGTATAACACATGCCATATATATTTCAGAGACATTTGCGTTGTAGCTTTTGTATTCGCGATATCTGAAGTGGTTTTCAACATGTTTAGCGGGCCAACTGTCAAATACAATTCCCTCTTTACAAATATAGTGCTGTATATATTACATAAAACATATGTATTGCGTTATAGAGATCGAGATGTATTCAAGTTTTGACACACTGAAGCTCGAGTATGTTTTTAAACAAACGCAAGAATGAGGTGAATTAACGACCTTTAATAGAATAGGTATCATTTTCCTTAATAACAATAAATCACGCGTAATATATACCTACAATTTAATTAAAACTTTCCTCATAATTACCCAATCTGAATCTGTGAAGTTTAATTACATTTGAATAATAATTATCGGAAAGTTGGCGAACTATACGGAATTGTCCGACAGTTATTTCGATAAAAAAAAAGTTCACCTTAGGCGGTGAAGTAACCATGAATATTTTAAGTCGAAATTGCCTGCCGAATATAAGTTTGTAAAGGTGGTCTCTGGACGCGAATAATTTTAAATTTCATTACGACCTTAAAGCCATTCCTCTGGTTTTATATAAAAGGGAAAACGTTACAGGATCCGTGTATACGAACTGCTACTTCGTTAGGACTTTCGTTTGATGATGTTATCGATGTGTGTAGTTCGGAAAATGTTGCGGCCAAGAATAATTGTGTGTCGGGTATTCCCCAAGAGAAATACGCTTGAAGTGTTATAAGAAGTTAGCGTTGAGTTCGTGCGTACGATGGTGGAAGTTAAGAAGTTTGTGAATGGTGACTAATTATACAGAACAAATTTTCTTTTTTTTTTTATTTTTCGTTACGAATTATATACAAATTTATTTTGTTTTATATTCCTAATAATTATTATAAAAACAAATATCTTCTATCACGTCTGGTATTATAAATAAATGAAATTCATATTGATCATACAATAGTAACACTAAGTACAGTGAAATCAGCCGTATCTCGGCAACTAAGCAAGTTCCATATTTGTAAATTTGCAGAGTTATTTTGGGCATGGGGGCAAACTTTTAGAAAATATTAGTACATATTTTCTATTTCCGGTTTCGCCGGAAGCACAATCAACTTCATTTTTTTTAATGGATTACCCAATTTTTTTTCAAACAATTGAATTCAGCAACAAATTTGGCGTATAGATCATTTATTTCGACTGGTGTAAACGTTACCGTTTTATAGCTAACTTGATTTTTATGAAAATTTTATCAAATTGCATCGTAGTACTTAGTGACGTATTTCTTCGGTATGCAGAAGAGTTGATGAATGATTATTGGAACTTAGGGAGCTACTAAGATGGGCTATTGAAAATTATTTTCACTTGTGTGCAAATACTATACAGGGTGTTAGTATTTACCGACCTAATAAGTTAAATTTCAAACACTAATAACTTTGTAATTTTAAATGGAACACCCTATATTTTTATCGCAAACAGTGGAAAATTAAATTCTTCATCGAATGATATTACATTTCCCTATACCTAACATGAATATTTTAGGAGCTATTCGCAAATTATGTGAATGTATTCAGAAACTTCGCGTGAGCGCTGAAGGTGGCTATGAAAATTCGTCACAGTTTTATCATAATGTCTAATTTTCTAATGACAGTTCGATAGCATGTTAATAAAGAAATAAAAAACAAATATATTTTTCGAGTAAAGAAGAAACAGAATAGTAAAATTTATTTCGTAACCAAGATAACATTAAAGAAAACTATGCTAAGAATGAATAAATATGGTATTAAAAAGTAATAAATTAATTCAAATTTTGTTCAAAATTAGCCCCATTCAGTTCCAAACATTTATTAATTCGTTTTAGCATTTGACTACTAGTGACCTTTTGTATTTGCGCTTCTGTTAATGAATTTAGTGCTCCTCGTATTCTTTCTTTTGTTTCCTCTGCAGTTGTCACCGGAGTACTGTAAACTTTGTTCTTAACATAGCCCCAAAGGAAAAAATCCATAGGGGTCAAGTCTGGTGAAGGGTGTGGTGGAGGCCACAAGTATGGACCTGCGTTTGCAATAAACTTTCCGTCAAATAACCTCTCCAAGAATAAGTGTACATCTCTTGTTCTGTGAGCCGGTGCACCATCCATTTGATACCAAGCAGTATTAAATTCGATAATAGGCAGTGTATCAAGTTCTTCTTCCACAATATTACGCAATATATCTAAATACCTTTCCCCATTTAAATTTTCGTTATAAAAATGTAGACAAAGTATGCGATTATTTTTTATAGCGCAAAAAACATTAAATTGCCAACTTTCCTGATATCCCCTTTCTCTCGTTACATGGGGATTTTCGGATGCCCAAAAATGACTGTTATGTTTATTAAAGAGGCCATTTTTGGTAAATTTAGCTTCGTCAGTCCAAATGATTTTCTTCGTAAAATTTTCGTCGTCCTGACAAGCTATGGTGAAGGATTCACAAAAGTTGACCCAGTTTAAGAAATCCTGCGGATGTAAGTGGTGTACCTGCTAGTATGAAAATGGTCTCCATTTATGTCTTTTTAGTACTCCTTGAATTGACATTGTTGAAATTTCCAAAGTTGTCACTGCTTCTCGAAGAGATGCAGTGGGATTGGTATAGAAATATCCCGTAATACCAATTTCAACTACTTCGTCATCAATTTTTTTTTTTAATTAAATTTTGGCCTACACTGTCCACGTTCTAAACAATTTTTAACTAATCGTTGCACTACATCTTTAGATAGAATTGGCCTGTCCGGATACCTTTGTCGAAATAAAGCACATGTTCGACTTAAAATTTTTCCGGACTCTCCATAAATCATCAATAAATTCAGGTAATCCTGATTTGTCAATCCTAAACGTGACATTTTCGTATACTAGATTAGGAACTGTGTGATATACTAGGAAGTTTATTAACACGCTATCAAACTGTCATTAGAGAATTAGACATTACGCTAAAACTGTGACGAATTTTCATAGCCACCTTTAGCGCTCACACGAAGTTTCTGAATACATTCACATATTTTGCGAATAGCTCCTAAAATATTCATTTTAGGTATAGGGAAATGTGATATCATTTGATAAAGAATTTAATTTTCTACCGTCTGCGATAAAAATATACAGGGTGTTCCATTTAAAATTACGAAGTTATTAGTGTTTGAAATTTAACATCTTAGGTCGGTAATTACTAACACCCTGTATAGTATTTGCACACAAGTGAAAATAATTTTCAATAGCCCATCTTAGTAGCTGTCTACCTTCCAATAATCATTCATCAACTCTTCTGCATACCGAAGAAATACGTCACTAAGTACTACGATGCAATTTGATAAAATTTTCATAAAAATCAAGTTAGCTCTAAAACGGTAATGTTTACACCATTCGCAATAAATGATCTATAAGCCAAATTTGTTGCTGAATTCAATTGTTTGAAAAAAAATTGGGTAATCCATTTAAAAAAATATGTGCTAATATTTTCTAAAAGTTTGCCCCCATGCCCAAAATAACTCTGCAAATTTACAAATATGGCACTTGCTTAATTGCTGGGATACGGCTAACGTAAGCTCGTCCTGTTACACCCTGTATAATATGTACATAGATACATTGATGTAGTATGTAATACAAAACAGTGAAATGAATAGTCACTTTAAGGACGCAAAAATCATATATTGTTGTTTGTCTTCTCTTTTTCTTTAAAATCGCGTCTAGAAATCGTATTTCTAATTTAGAAAGAAGCTCCAAAGACTCTGTATCTCCGTGATTTTCGACAAAACTTTTGAGCTGCTTGGTCAGGGTAACAGCTTGACTATAATTTGGGATAGCTTCTGTAGGCACTAGAACCTCATCGACATCAGAATCTTCCGAAAGGTCTTGTGTTCTAACTGCATTTGCAATTTCTTGTTCTGAATCTGGATCTTCAACATACAAAAAAATCATTAAGGATTTCATTATCCGTCAATTTCAATAAATTCTTATTTTGAGGATATCTGAAAGTACACTAAGAGGCAAATCATCTTCTAGGCCAGATGTATCAGCCTCAGTTAACTGGTCTTCACTTTGCATATACGTATGATTAAATACTGCTTTGCGGAAGCAATTTTGAACTGTCTCTTTGGTTACCTGGTCCCAAGCGGTTTTTGCCAAATAAACTGCATCCAATGGTGTAATTTTCTTTATTAACTCAAAAGCTGTACCAGCAGTTTCAATGGTTACTAGCAGATGCTTGAGTATTAGACTTCGGTAATAAGTTTTAAAATTCTTTATGATTCCCTGGTCAAGTGGTTGACAAGCTGATGTACAATTAGGGGGTAAAAATAATATTTTTATATTATTTAAGCGAAAGTCTTTCGGATGAGATCCCGCATTGTCTAAAAATAACAAAATGTTTGTAATTTGTCCTGTCATCCACGCTTTCGTATTGTATTTCCAAGTTACAAGCAGGTTATTTATGTTAATGTTTTTAAAAGATCTGGGTTTAGCTGCCTTACCAATGATTAGGAGTTTTTCTTTTTCACCTGCCATATTTGCACAATGCAAAATTGTAAACCTCTCTTTGGGATACTTACCCCCAATACATTTTTCCTTCTTTAAAGTGAGCGTTTTGTCGGGTAGAGCCCTAAAATACAGGCCTGTCTCATCGGCTGTCTCTCGGTAAATATCCCTTAATCAAAGGACATTTTTTTTTTAAACGATGAAACGTCTTCAGCATTAACCGAAGCTCCTTCTCCCGAAATCGCTTTAAAACTTATATTCTGAGGGATTCTAAATTTATTGAGCCAACCAGAAGAAGCACTGAATGTAGAATCTCCCAAAGAAGCGGCTATTTCTCTTGCTTTACATCGTATTAGCGGACCTAAAAAAAATAAGTTTTTTGCGTTTTTGTCACGACAAATCTATTGGTAATCTCACTCTTTTAATCTACATACAGATTTTAGAATTTAATATGAAAAGAAAATCAACGCATTAATATAAGAAAACCTTATCTAAAAAAATCGTATGCATACCTGTTAAAAGAATCTCCTTACGGCAAGCTGCTGTAAACGAGTCATAACACAATTTGTCAATTTTAGTACCATCACCCGTCAAAAGGTTTCTTTTTTCATTCAAATTGCTGTTCGACATCCATTTGTTTAGAAGGATTTGTTTATATTTAATTATATCTGCAGCTTGTGTTTTTCCAATATTAAAACGCTTGGATAAGTTCCTTACTTAATCACTTAATTTCTCTTTATTGTAAACTTCAACAATCTCAATTTTTTGTTTAAGCGTGAGAATTTTTCTATTTGGAGCCATTTCTACAATGAATGTGTCGCCCACTGTGTCTTTTCCGCATAGACGTCAGACTAATATTGAATGCATATTCAATCGAAAGCGTGCACCCAAAGTATAAGAAAGGTAAAACCCCGACCAACTTGGGGAAGTCCAGAATTGAGACCAGGCAGAAATGCGCGACATAGGCTGCGTTTGTACCGAAAGATTAAAGTCCCAGCGAAATTGGCGCGCGGCGCGATTGAGAAATGCAATAGCAATACTCTCGATAAAAACTAAGATAAGGCGTTTCTTTTTATTTTATTTTTTGTCCGGTTAAGAGAACATTTTCTCGTGTCCGCGTCCGTTCAAGAGAATGTCCGTCCAAGAAAGAGTTAATGGAAATTATATAAGCGCCGGTCGGGACCATAAGAAACTGTCCGTTTAAGGGAGGTGTCCGTGTAAGAGGGGTGTCCGCGAAGGGGAATTTCACTGCATATGCTATTCTGGGACGTGTTTAGAAAGTCTTTCTTTTCACTTTTCTTTTTATATTGGGATGAAGAACATTCCGAAATTGAAGTCCAACAGTCGTCAGCAAGCATCTCGCTATTCCACTTGCCTTGATAGCGTCTTTCAATAGTGGAAATATCCTGATGAAATCTTTCCCCATGCTCTCGTCACAAACATCGCCAAGATTCGGGAGAAAGAAGTTCAGGTGTGAATGCAAAAAATGTATTTTAAGACTCATATTACAGCCTAATGCATGGTAACTTCTAACAAGTTCATTACCTAACAATTTCCTTGTAATCTTCAGATTTTTTATCTCCTAAGAAATTCTTTGTCACACTTTTAAATGCATTCCAAGCAGTTCGTTCGAAATCGCTCAAGAGCACGTCAAATTCTCGATCCTGTTGTAACAGATTAATCTGGGGTCCTATAAAAATCCCCTCTTTAAGTTTTGCTTCAAATATATTAGGAAATTTTTGTTTAAAGTATCGAAATCCTGGTCCCTCTTTGTCCAATGCTTTGACGAAATTCTTCATCAGACCTAATTTTATGTGTAATGTCGGGAAAAGGATTTTATGAGGCTCCACCAACGAATTATGGACTACGTTCTTTTCTCCAGAAGTATATTGTATTCTGGTTGGCCATTGCTTAACAGTATAGTGCAAATTTCTCGCTCGACTATCTCATTCACAAAGGAAACCGCAATACTTTGCGAATCCAAGTTGTAGACCAAGTAGAATTGCAACTACTTTGAGATCAGCACTGATGTACCATTTATAGAAGTTTTGTTATTGATTTTATCAAGGAGACGTGTCATATTATCATATGTTTCCTTCATGTGCACGGCATGACCAACAGGAATTGAAAGGTAGATGTTTCCTATATGTAGAAGGACAGCTTTCAAACTCAATTTATAAGCATCTATAAAAAGACACCATTCTTCCGGTTGGTGTTTGTAATCTAAAAATCGTATTAAACCCTCAACATTTTTGCAAAATGAAAGACCTTCTTCAGTTGAAAAATACTGTGACAGTTCTCTCTGGCGATTTCGATATACAGAAATACGCGTACCCGGAGCTAACAACTTCCATCCTTGCAGGCCTGATTCTAATATTTCTGCCCGAGTTTTTGATAAATTGAGATCTCGAACTAGGTCATTTAATTCCAATTGATTTATTAAATGAGGCCTGTCCTCTTGAGATGGCAAATATTCTTCATCTGTGTCCGAAAAGTCTGAAATGTATTCTTCCATCTCGGTTTCAACATGTTCTTGATTCGAAACATCCATAGGACTTGGTAAATTAGGATAGGTAATTTTATCCTTATTTTTACTAGAAAACCCGAAGGCCTTTGTACAGCAAAAGTAGCAGTCTGTCGAATGATCCTTTTGTTCTCCCCAAATCATAGGCCTACCAAATGGCATAGCTATGCTCTTACCTTTTATCCAGCTTATGTTCGTTTTCGAAATATGTCCTGCATTAATTATGACATTATTGATGTTGTTGGGACATTCGCCTCTGCATAATATAAAGTTGAAGCATATTATGATTGCGATAAACTCTTCTGTATCATCAGCCAATTCATGATTTCGTCTCTTGGTGCTCTTGAATGAATCCAACAAAATCAAATCGATTTTTATGTCTTGTGAGGCTATAATTCGTCGATTACAAACTTTTTCACTCCTAATATAATGTCGATTGCTTTATCCACGTTCGCATCTATGGAATTTTCCACATTAATTAATTTAATTTAATCAAGCGTTCGTTATTGCTCCTCTCTTTATAGTCAAGACCAAACTAGTGCTTTTCATTTTTAAACGCCGTGGGACATCAAAAGATATCATTTATATTTGCGTTCGTACAAAGCAACAGGTTTTTCTAAGTATAGAGAAAAGCTTGTGGAAATGTCAGGATACGTGTTTGTGTGTGTGTAAGAGGTGTGATACGCAATCCTGACTCGATATAACAGGGAGTCGTTGCCTCTTCGGGCCATCGTTTTTTGATGGCTCTAACTTTGATCGATATCAACGCAGGTTTCTCCCCATTGTGTTTGCGTTACATAGCGTATCTAGCTCGAGTCTAGATCGTACTAATTCCCTTTATAAAGTTTTGTACGGGTTGATTGCTATCGTATACGATTACGGAGTCTGGTCTATCTCTAGGGTGATTTTTTTTTTGTTTCAAAGAGATCTGTAGACAGTCAAACCGTTCTATGTAAGATTTAATTTAACGCTCAATAACGATGTTTTTTTTTCTCTTTGAGATATTCATTTTAAATTATTCAAAGACGGCCAAGATTTCGCAAATGACCTGGTTGTTACAATAAATGAGACGGCTATATCAGCTATATACAGCGTGGTCCATTTAAAGTGTGACACTGTAATATCTTCGAAACAATTAATGTTATGTTTAACGGGTCGATGGCCGCAGTGGTTAGGCGGCTGACTAGCGTTGTGAGAGGACGATAGGTGCCGGGGTTCAATTCTCTGGAGGGACGGTGACATTTTTTCAGAGAGTTTAATCCCGGATCGACTTGCCATTAGCTTTTGGGAGCAAAGTGATTAACAGCGCGGCATCATAAAAGGCGATATGATGCTGTCACAAAGCCATTTGAACACAACTTACACACACCAAAACTACACCGCAAGAGTTGCAGTGATAGCCAGACAAGTAATACAGCTTACGGAGTCACTGCAACTAAGCACCCACCACACATTAAAAAAAAAAGAAAAGTGTTGGACAAAAGTTTCTGATCTGTGTATTTTTTTTATTGACTTTAATTCAATTTTATAAAAAAATTAACCGAATAACAGTAACACGATTGCACACATGCGAAGTACTTTTCTAAATTCATTCATTTTATTTTAATTCAACACTATCCCAATGATAGTGAATGTTAAACTCTTCAAGTTGGCATCGTTGACGTTGTCTTTGCATGTGTATGAGTCGATGGCATGTTTTGGCTCAGTAGCCGTCTGACGTAGAAGGGGGGTGTTGATCAGCAGAGACCTTATTATAAGTCCAGCCAACGACAAGGACAGACAGATGTCAAATTCACCACAATATGTTCAATTGTATATTTTAAGGTAGTTAATTAATTTTATATCATTTAATTTGTACACAAATACACATAAAAGAAGAAAAACCAGCCAGTTAGGAGCATTTTAAGAAAAAAAAAGGAGGTGGTAATAAAAATTAAGAACTTTACGGTGACCCTGTATACCACGATTTTTGATCGGACCTGTACAAAAAAACTCGAACAGAAAGCTCTCGAAATCTCACACACTACAATAAGGTAATTTAATTTTAAGTTCTTAACCAAAAATTAAAGAAAAACATATTTTTTTTACGAAAAATAAAACTAAAACTTAACTAAAGTCCAAAATAATAGAAAAATTTAAAATTATATATTTTTTTTAAAGAATATTAGTTGAAAAGTAAAAAATTATTTATTTTAATTAAAATTAAAATTTCAAAGTTAAATTTTTGAAGGTCTAAAAGGTTAGTAAACTAGTTTGCGGTGATTGCCACGCCATTCTGCACACTGTAAACTATTTTCTTATAGATTCATTGAATTTAATAAATTTATTTTTTAATGTAAAACATCTTGCAGACTTGAATTTTTTTTGTGTAATTTAGATTTGGGGTATTTCTCAACGTTAAGATACCTAAAACACCATCTGTGGATGGTGCATGATCCTAAACAGATTGATTTTGATTTAAAGAGAATTAACTCAACTTGTTTCCATGTTTTCGACCAAGAGGTTGATTATAATATTGCATTATGACTTCCAAAGCGCCTTTGCTAAAGTGTAGTCACTTCGCATGTTATTTGGGGCAACAGTTACCTACCTACAATGCCTTTGAACTATAAAAGAAAGCCAAACGAGATAAGGACTTTATCGAAAATGCGCTTGAAGAGGCTGTGGCGGAGGTAGTTGATGGATAATTAAACCTATGTGTAACAGTGGACAAGTACAAGATATCAAAATCTACGATTCATAGAAAATACAGCGATCATCATCCCTACCACCATACAGGAGAAACTGTTTTAAAAAGAAGGGATGAAGAGCATGTCATAAATGAGCATTGAAGAAATGTGAGGACAGACATGAGTGCAACTCTTTTGCCAAGGGAAAAAAGAAGAACCAGGTGCCTCCAGGAATGCAAAACTTCAAGAAAACGGAATGAAGCTGAATGATCATTTAGATTTGGGTACTTTGCGACTCCGATTTGAATTTCTGAATTTCGAATTTTCTGAAAGATTAACTGCTCTTCATTTCGGGCGTCCCAACCCCTCCTACCATAATATACCTTTGTGTGCAAATGAGGCCAAAATTCCTCAATCGGTTTCCCCTGAACAAAATTCGTGTCGTTTGTGGCTAATCAGTCTTTTGTTCTTCTGGCGTATTGAGACGAGGCTAACTTCGTTCTGAGGAACTTTCGTATGTAAATATCTGCATTGATGGCGTCTAACATGTGGGTCTGAAACACCAGCCTCTTATACAGCACACCGTACCAAAATTTTATCGTCAAACTAAATAATAAATATAAGTTCACTATCCTTATTTGATTTGCCTTGTCCACTTTTTTTAGTATGAGCAAAATTTTTATGATGCGCCCACAAATCAAATTCGAGGCCTTCACCAGACGAATCAGAAGATTCTGACGATGAAGAGGTGTTTTGTAAAGTCGTGATCCCACTTTTGATGTGTCTCATCACAGTGCCTATGGCTCGAGGATCTCTGAAATGTATTTGTTTGAATCGAGGAAGCATTAACATCAGAAAACAAAATATTGCTGACCATTAGTAACATTTGTAGAAATCTCTCTAACATGTAATACGTGGAGTTCCAACGAGTTTTTACATCTAAAATCATTTTTTTCATGTTTCCTTCTGACGTTCCTGCATCGATTTGTACATTTGTTAATTGATCACTAGCCTTATCAATAATAATATTCAAACCCTCTGTGTTAGTGAATTTTCATATACCAAATTGAGAGGATGTGCGAAGCATGGTATGTGTCGATTTTTCCCAAATTTGTCATGTATAGCTTTGACCATATTGGCGGCATTGTCCGCCATTACAGCTACAACATCATTAGGATCAATTCCCCAAATTTCGAGAACTTCGCCCAATTCTAAAGCAATATAATCCGCAATGTGAGACGCTGTTAATTCAACAATTTTCCCTGTTGTTAACTTTATGTCATGTACAAAGTGGACAGTGAGGCCCATAAAATATTTCGATTTTTTAAATATATTTTTAAATGCAGTTGAAACCACCTCGTACGTTTCTATCAATATTATTTTTGATGGTGTTTCTGGTTGGTACTTTGTATAAAGGTGCCACCTCTTTCATGAAAGACAGAAAACCTTTACCTTCTACAATATTAAATGGCAAATTATCCTGAACAACAAATTTTACTAATGCTTCCGTTAGTTTCACAGTTTTAGAGCCACCCTCTAAAAATAGAAACAAATGATGAAATTCATGCAAGTAATTATAAATATCAGCTTTACCTTTGAAAGATGAAATTGTTTTGAAGGCAGACACAATTGTAACTTTTGTATGTACTTCTGCTAGGTTCAGCTTCATATTCAGAAACTGCCATTGTTGAAGTTGATGAATGATCATCACTTTTTTGTGAAGCAAAATATTTATTAATAATTTATTAACAATTAGAGGTCTCATATTGTGGTAGTGCACTATTAGTTCCAGCCGTTTCTAAATCTTCTTTGGTTCACCAGCCTCCTTTTCCACTTCAGTTAAATGTTGTAGAACGAAGGAATGTTTTTGTTTTAAATGTGTTTTCAAATCTGTAGTATTGCCTGAAGTTTGCAGTACCTTGCCACACAGACTGTATTTAGCAGTATTTGGAATAATTTTTTTTAAATGCTTCCAAATGTTGCTTCTCGGAGGAGCCATATTTTCAAGGCCAATAATCAGTCTTCACTAAACTTTCGAACAATCACACTACACTCATTCACAGTGAACACTTCAGAAGCTCAGGAGACTGAGGAAAAAAATATTTGTCGAGCTGTATTTATAAACTTTGTACGGTAATTCTCCGAGAAAAATTTTCGGGGAAGAACTTGATTTTGATTATCGAAACCGAAATATCTTGCTCTCTGTAGAGCCTAACAATATCGCGGTTAGGAGTACTCGTCCCATAAAATGAGAAATATCTCCACAAGTACAAATGGATGCATAATTTCCATTGAACTGTTCCAATGGAATGACTGGGCTTCATCTTGTGCAATAAATGCCTAGTTTTTTGCAAAATCATATGTCAAAAGATTCTAGATTGTTGTTTATCCATGAAACCACATCTTTTCAGTCAGTTTGTCTAGCTTATCTTTTGGAAGTTTGGAAGGAATTTTGTTCTGAAAAGAAGAAGTTTTCTTTGGAAGGCATAAACGAGCTCTGTCATATTTCATACATTCTGAAATGACCTTTTCTTTTCTTTGGTTCACCAGCATCTTTTTCCTCCTCAGTTAAATGTTGTAGAACGAAGGAATGTTTTTGTTTTAAATGTGTTTTCAAATCTGTAGTATTGCCTGAAGTTTGCAGTACCTTGCCACACAGACTGTATTTAGCAGTATTTCGAATAATTGTTTTTAAATGCTTCCAACTGTTGCTTCTCGGAGGAGCCATATTTTCAAGGCCAATAATCAGTTTTCACTAAACTTTCGAACAATCACACTACACTCATTCACAGTGAACACTTCAGAAGCTCAGCAGACTGAGGAAAAAATATTTGTCGAGCTGTATTTATAAACTTTGTACGGTAATTCTCCGAGAAAAATTTTCGGGGAAGAACTTGATTTTGATTATCGAAACCGAAATATCTTGCTCTCTGTAGAGCCTAACAATATCGCGGTTAGGAGTACTCGTCCCATAAAATGAGAAATATCTCCACAAATACAAATGGATGCATAATTACCATTGAACTGTTCCAATGGAATGACTGGCCTTCATCTTGTGCAATAAATGCATAGTTTTCTGCAAAATCATATGTCAAAAGATTCTAGATTGTTGTTTATCCATGAAACCACATCTTTTCAGTCAGTTTGTCTAGCCTATCTTTTGGAAGTTTGGAAGGAATTTTGTTCTGAAAAGAAGAAGTTTTCTTTGGAAGCCACAAACTCTGTCATATTTCATACATTCTGAAATGATAACAAAGGTCTTATGTTTTAGTTCATTCAATTACCTTATATGACACTAAAAATTATTACCATTTGAGTTATTCCAATGAAATAGCACGACAGCTTCATCATACCAAGTTATGTACTCTGTTTTTCACTTGAAAGAACAGATGAGAGATTATGAGAATTATGATTTTTCAACTTCCTTTAGCTTTATTGTGCTGATCTGTAATGCAGTTTCTTAATAGTAACTCGGCAAATTTTAAAAATCCAATTCTTTCTATACCAATTTTTAGACATAATGTTTTTTTCCAGTTTAGCATCAGCTGTTGGCAAAATTCATTTTTCTTGTACAAGTTTCATTGCTTCTCTTCTTCATTTTCAATTTTCTGACAGGACCAGCTTTTTGGTGCAAGTATCAAAATCATCAGCTTTGTATTTTTGTCTGAAGTTTCAAATTTTAATAATAATAGATAATAATGACAGGACATTTTTAAAGCTGAACCACCGTCCTGTAGTATATTTTTCCTGGTAAAAAAAAATCGGAATTCCAACAGAATTCTTCAATAACTGTCGAGAACGTGTTACAGATTTCTCTTTGTCCCGAAGGCCCCTTTCTGCCGTAGTAGGGCACTCTTTTTTCCGTTTTATTTAAAAGTTAATATTCAATATTGAAATGTTGAAGTGAGGCATCTCCTCTGTGTAGATGTGTAGAATATGAAATCACATTTCCCGTAGGTAAGAAGCTTCGATGTGTTACGTATATGTGTTCCAGAGAAAGACGGCGATATTCAACGAAAAATTTGAGATACAAGCGGTACTTGTGAAAGAATTCATTTCGGAGTCAATAAAAGTGTCTTTTTATCATATTTTGTTTTGTTGAATATTTTTGACGAAGTTCTAAATCAGGAATTTTTACGTTTTAATATTAAATTAAAATGTAATAAACGAATACTTTAAAAAGATATTTTCTTTATCGAGTATCACGAATTATATCACATAATTTGGTTTTACGCTGTGGTTTCCTTGCTTCCTGTCAAAAGTATCGATTATTTACTAGAATAGATTTTCCTACAGTTTAAACTCTATCTCAAGTTATATCCGCTCAAAAGCGACTTATTTAATATAATTTTAAACGCAAAATACGATAGATTTATTAAATCCAACGGTAGTTCGAATAAAGAACGAATTCAGGAAATAATCTTCTAAACTTAAACACAAGATAATGTACGCAAATATTTGTAATATTTGAAATATTGCAAATAATAAACGGAGGTGCCAATGTAATGGAGATCTATGGAGTGCTAGATAGTTAATTAAAATTGTGTTTTGTGTTTTCACGTGAACGCGATAAAATTTTATAGTTCTAGTTTTTGTCTATAAATTGCGTACGTGTTTCGTAATTGTTTACCGTTTAAATATAGCTTATCTCACGCTTATAAACTAAGTAATTGATAAATTACAGTTTATATTATCACATGAAAATGAATATTTTCTAAATTTATGTTTATAAAAAAAGGTATCTTTATTGGGGTCCTCAATCTATTGTCTTTATTTTTTTTAGTGTGACCAAATTTAGCGCCCACTTTGGGGTTAATTTGAGCTTATAACTTTCAGGCTCTTCTGTCATTTGATTTTTATCAAGATCACACCCTTCCCCTTTAAGTACATATATGCAACTATGTATGTAACACCAACACCACAATATTGAACTAATTGTTGGTTCGGGACACGTGTTTCGAGGGCTAACGGCCCCTCATTATGAGCTTAAGCTCTTTTCCATGTTGTTTCGCTAGCCCTTTAACTCTCTCGATCACTATTTATTTTGGTTCGGAGAAAAAATCTGTAACTGTGGTACTAGAAAGTCTGATTTATTGGCAATCACTTGTGAAGGGCTATCAACCCCCATTCAGGTGATGGCACATGTCGTCACTTGACGACATCGTGATGAAAGGTTAATCTAATAACAAATGGGCAGCAAATGGATACCAACAAACGTTTTCATTTGTTGGAGGCAGGTGGGACCAAATCTTTGACCAGATCTTTGATAAATTTGTGAACTCAGCCATTTCTTCACAGTTCGTCGCAAAAGTTTTTTTTTGCCAGGGAAATGCATAATGCACGCCAAGTGCTTGGGTCAATCGCACATTGGTGTGTGGGACTCGCACCCACTAAAACCCCTCATATGCCCTCTGTAGTACCCGAAACTATTGATGATATGGTGTCAGGTACTACCGGCAGGTTTATAGATTCCTATGATCTTGTTCTTCTCACTATCCTCGGTTGCAGCAGCAGTTACTGTTCTCTGTCTGGCTCGTTCATCGGTCTCTTTTCTCGACATTATATCCCTCGCCATGTTATGTATCGCTTCCCATTGAGTCCTACTTTCCAACATCAAGGGAATCATTGTCTCTGGTGTTATCCTGCAGCCCACTGCACCTTCTGCCCTCCCTCGATATAGATCCCATCAGCTACAGTCGAATACAGTATGCTCCACCGTGTCGACCTCTCCACAATAGAAGCACTCATCACTACTGTCCTTGTTGATACGTTTCGCGAATGCGCGGTAGGATCCATGTCCAGTCAGAACTTGTGTCAAGAAGTAGTCGACACGGCGGTGTCCACATGACAGCCATCCAGCGACATGACTAATCAGCCGCTTCGTCCATTGTGCCTTCTCATTCTCCTTTTCCCATTCCTTCTGCTAGTCATCTACTGTTACCACCCTAGCTCGTTTTCTTACGATCTTGTAGTCTTCGTGTCTGCTCTAATAGACATACGCTCTTTCTTTGACCAGAAGTTCTATCGGGATCATTCCAGCGATCACCTGCAACGCCGCTAGGGAAACTGTTTTGTAGGAGGACGCCACGCGGAGAAGCATATTCCTTTGCGATCTTTCCAAGAGTTTTCGATACTTCTGTATGCCCACCACTTTACACCATATCGGGGATCCATATAGTAGCATGTTATGGACCGCACTACAGAGTACTGCCCTCTTTCCACTACTAGGGCCTTTCACATTTGGCATCAGTCTGGTGAGCATGGTCATTTTCTTTTCGGCGTCGCAAAAATATTGAGAAATAAAAACAATGGACTTTCTGGCTCAACCACTTGACGTTTGGAGTTAGAAAGTGGACCCCTTTCCTCCAACCAATCTTTTCTTTAGGAGTTAGTTCATTTTGCGTCATGAACTCCTTCTTTACATGTTTTTTTGAGCGTTGAAGCTGAACGTGAGTTGCTTGTGCCAGGGTAAGGTTCAGGAAGCACTTCTTTATCAACATACCTGGAGACTCTAGGACAGCTGTTGTCCCTCTATAACGATCTTGGATAAAGGAAGATTGCATTAAATAATATTATATTACATTTACATTGGCAAGCGTTGCAATGTCAATTTCTTTTGTATTTAAGACGGGGTTTCAACACCGCCATCACCATGAAGCTCGATAAAAATATACGAAAAAATAAAATTTATTTTAGAAAATCCGTAAACTACAAAAAACAATAAATGTACTACAAAATTGTGACCTAATATTTTCTGTCAAGATAGAAATACAACTTACAACTCGCGGTTTAGGTACGATTGAATTTTTGTTGGCTATCCTTGTCCTTGTTTTCGATGGCAACGTTGTAAAGTGATTTGAAGCGCTTCTCATGTGCTTTTCTTATAGAGAATATTTTTCTTCTTGATAAGATGTATTTTGATATTACCTATTGAAAATTTCGGTCAGTCATGTGTATGTTTTGTTTCATTTTCTTCGACTTATCACTCCATTTTTATATTTATTATGCGTAAAATCTAAGTAAGAGTAGTTTAAGTAGAACAATCTGTCGATACATTGAGAGAGAGCTACCCCCGAGTCACGGTAAGTACCTACATATTTTACCCTAATTAAATAGGTTCGTGACATAGTGGTGGAGGCGCCGGGTTATTTTAAAGCTACTCTGATTTTTAATACTACCTGTATAAACTATTATCAGTACAATCAAAATATATAGTTAGTTAGCCATATAAGAAATGTAAAATTGTAGGTTTTTAAGATGAAACTCTGTAAGAGTAAGAATTCGGGAGAAATGCGTTCACCAAAAGAAATGTAATGATGTTTTCGCTTTACATATTTTGTAAAAAGAGTGAATGTTTCAAGGCAACTACAGAGATGATCAACGCTTTGGTCTCTGGCGAAAGAATTCTATTTGCAATTAATTGATTAAGTGAGAAAGGAATTATTGTTGAGAAAGAATTTATAAAATAAGATTGACTATAAATTGTATTGGTCTACAAGGCTTATTATGATGTGATAAAGTGCCTGTTAAGATTAAGCGCGAATTAAGAATTTGCGGAACGAGAAAAATGATGGGAGATATGTGTCTAATAAAAAAGCAGTGTTGTTTCGCAATCGTATATTTTGTAAATATGGATGGTAGTTTATAGATGCGATAATATTGTTAATTTCACATTACAAAGCATATAAGTTGAAGGGAATACCTACACAAATATGGCGGAAGCAGCGCATGCGCATACAGAATTTGATTTTTGGCGGGTTAAAGAGTGTCGCTTCTGAGTGTTCTGTGACTAAACTGACCCCGAGAAACATCTGGAAATTATTTAGAAAAGAGTAGAATGACCGCTAGAGGGCGTAACTGATCACAAAAAAATTTAATTCTTATTTTACGCAAAATTTACCAACTTAAGGTCTATCATAAATATGAAAATCAGAATCTACTGAAAATTTTACGTCGGACAACTTTCTTGTATTTTGTCAAATAAAGGGAAAACTTTGTATTGAAGGAACGCTTATAACTCCGGTTCTATTGAACCGAATTTTGCAAACTTAGTCTCGTCGAAAACGGCATTACTCCTCCAATCTGATGCTTGCAAATTGGAACCAATCTAATGCGTGACGTGCACGCTAGAGGGCGCTGTTTAATTTTTTTCGGGAATTTTGTTTTTTCTCGAAAATATTAAATGGAAACATAGATTTTTGACAACAAATTAAAAAATTTGGCTAAATTACCAGCAAATCAGCGAAAACTGGATATCGCTATCTTTTACCAATCCAAAGATATCTTCGAAGACGTGTGGATGCTAAAAATTTTTTCTATAAATTTAAATAATTCTGCTTCCCGTGAACGGAATTTAGCAAATTTCGTCTTATTAGAAAGGATGTTTGTGCTCATACTCTAAAAGAATTAATTGAAAGCTTAAAATTTTAAACACGACGGTATAATTCAAATAAACAATACAGAAAAACAACAAAAAAGGAAACAGCATAAAGTTAATATTAGCGGCGTGAAGTTGTCTCCTATTAATTTCACTCTACAACGAGTGGATAGAAGTACAGCCTCTATTTCTGTCTCAGAAATACTTTGAACGATATTTCCTATTCCCACAACCAACTTGTAAAGAGCGGTAGATCGCGTTGCAAAGATAAAATATTTTTTTCGCCCCCATACATAAAAATCTAAACAAGTCAAATTTTGCATCCTGGGTAGCCATGGAAATAGACTGGCGTGCTACATCAACCTCTCAAGGGCCAGAAAATTGCGAATTGCTAGCGACATGTCTTCTATTCTGTTCTCTTTAACGCCCTCTAGCTGTGACAGAAATAAAGATAATATTCAACAATTTGAATCACTAGCAGTAGGTTTAGAAAAATACATGATAGTCTATTTTTTTGGCCCATCAAGCATTCCACGTACTGTTCTTTTCAAAAACCATAAAATCTACGTATTTAAATTTCATTATCGCCCTCTAGCGGTGACGGACAAGATAAAATTAAACAGCTTCAATCACTAAACATAGGACAATGAAAATCCTTCCTAATCAGAGCAAATTTGCTAAGCAGAATAATTTAAATTTATAGAAGAAATCTTTACGATTCCCACGTTTCTGAAGATATCTTCGGATTGGTGAAAAATAGCGATACCCGGATTGCGCTGATTTGTTGGTAATTTAGTCTACTTTTTTAATTTGTTGTCAAAAATGTATGTTTCCATTTAATATTTTTGAGAAAAAACAAAATTCGCGAAAAAAATTAAACAGCGCCCTCTAGCATGCACGTCACTTATTATATTGGTTCCAATTTGTAAGCGTTAGATTGGAGGACGAATGCTGTTTCCAACGAGACTAAGTTTGCAAAATTCAGGTCAAGAGAACTGAAATTACAAGCTCTAAGGGTCATTCTACTCTTTTCTAAATAATTTCCAGATGTTTCTCGGGGTCACTTTAGTCAGTAATATTTTTTTCCAAAGCTGTACTGTCAGCCGTCCCTGAGATATGGCCGAGCGACATTCTTAGTTGGCCACCCGGTACATTAAATCCTGTTGGAATAGTATCGACTCAGGTGGAAGTATTATATCCAGGGTAATAACATTTCATTTAAAACCAAGAAAATACCAATTGTTAGTGAAGATCTGTATAAAAAATTTCAAATCATAGTATAGCAATTTTATTTCTATTGCAATTTTTACGATTATCCTAAATAATTTACTATTATATTCATTTATCACCCAGATCTTCTACTAGTCCATCAGACACTATCTTTTAATCTACATATTAATTTATTTGATATTCAATTATGAAAATAATTTTGTATTTGTCGAAATTGTAAACAATTTATAGATGTTTTATACGTTTCTACGAAATTTTTGGTCCTTTTGTAGGTAGATTTTTCTAACCTAAAATCTTGGGATTATTTAAATAAAAGTCACTACTAGCAAGTGAATAAACTAACTTTTATTTTCTTATTTTTAACACTAAGAAAAAGCAGTTGTTCATACAACGAACTCCGTCGTAGAACTGAGAACTAAAACTAAACTCTTATATTATAACAAACAAAGAGAATATATATACCCGACATCTCGGCTACACAAAGTAAACAATGTCGTCACTATTCTTCGTATGATGAATGAATAATACAACATCGGTATTATTATTTTGTTATTTTAACACTCCCACTCAAAATAATAATAAGTCTTAATTTTGTACAAAAAATAAAATAAAAAAAAAAAAAATTTATACTAAACCAATGTTTTTTCTCATCTCTTGCAGTCGGGAAGCTGGTACGGATTTGGTGAATATATCCGCTTGTTGCTTTTCTGTGGAAATATATTCAAGCTTAATTTTACCCATTTGCACTTGGTCTCTTATAAAATGATATTTTATTTCTATGTGTTTAGCTCTTTTATAGTTTGTGGGATTTTTAGCAATGCTGATACAACCCATATTATCCTCAAAGATTAATAAGGATTCATTTATAGGATAATTTATACTAATAAATAAATTCCTTAACCATAAACCTTCGCGAACACCCTCAAACAGTGCAATATATTCTGCTTCTGTCGTGGATGTTGCGACACAATTTTGTTTTCTGGTATTCCAGGATATAGTACACTTTTCGAATGCTTTAAATATATATCCTGTGGTACTTTTTCGATCAGCATCACTATTTCCCCAATCAGAATCGACATAGCCAATTAATATTTTAGTAGTATTGACATTTCTATTAAAAGTCAATTTTAAATCTAGAGTACCTTTAATATATCGTAATACCCCTTTTAAATATTGCCACAGAGTTTTATTATTTTTACTCTGGTAACGGCTTAAAATATTTACTGCAGTGGATAGATCAGGTCGTGTACAAAGCATGGCATACATCAAGCAGCCTATTAAATTTTTACAGGGAGCATCATAACTTTCTTCTGACGATAATGCTACATAGTCTATGGTTGTTGGTAACGGAGTTTTAATTGGTTTGCAATCAGACATTTTAAATTTTTCTAAAATTTTTTTCAAATATGTGGTTTGATTTAATGAAATCGAAGATTCTGTTTGAATAATTTCAATGCCTAGAAAAATTCAATATTGTTTAAGTCAGTCATCTCAAAAATATTACAAAGATAAGTTTTTAAACTTTGCATTGTATCAGGATTTTGAGTAACTAGGATTATGTCATCCACATATAATAGTAAATAAATGTTTTTTGTTATATCATTTTTATTCAAGAAATATATACAAGGGTCTATCTTTGAACTACAAAAACCTTTTTCTTTTAAAATGATATCAAACCGTTCATACCAACACCTGGCTGCTTGCTTAAGACCATATAATGCTTTGTGTAATTTACATACCTGATCTGATGTGATGTTTAGACCTTCCGGTATTTCCATATATATATCCTCATTTAGCGTACCATTTAAAAAAGCAGTTTTCACGTCCATTTGATGAACTAAAAGATTATGTTGATTTGCTAATGCTAAAAGCATTCGAAAAGAGGAAATACGCGCTACTAGTGCAAACGTTTCCTGGTACTCATCAGGGTACTTTTGACTGAAACCTCTTGCAACCAGACGCGCCTTATATTTCATCGGATTACCATTTCTATCACATTTAAGTGTAAATACCCACTTGCAGCTTATTATATTTTTATTTAAGGGTTTCTTTACGATCGTCCAAGTTTGATTTATTTTAATAGACTCTAGTTCGTCTTTAATAGCCATTTCCCACTGATTTTTATCTGTTCTATATTTTATGTCAGAATAACATTTTGGCAATGAATTAAATAAATTTTGGACAGATAATACATAAGGTAGGAATTGGTCATCGTCATCTTCGACGTACGACACTGGTAGACGATTTTTAAGCCTATTACTTCTGCGTAATTCATTATGTACCGAGTTATTGGTTTTCTCGGTTTCTGATGAATCAGGATTTGTGCCTCTAGGAATTTTTAGGTCATAGCCATCACCTGATATTTCAGATGTTTTGGTTTTGATTATTGGAGCCTTACTTATTTTATCGGCTTCTTTTTCAAAACACGGCCTTGAGGCTTTGAAATTTATTTCATCAAATATAACATCACGAGCTGTGATGAATTTCGCCGCCTCAACGTTCCACAGTTTATACCCATTTTGTTCATAACCGACAAAAATGCATTTTATGGATTTTTTATCGAACTTATCCGGTCGGATTTTTAAATGAACATAGACAGTTGAACCGAACACCTTTAAAAACTTTAATTGTGGCTTATGAGCATGCCACATTTCATATGGTGTTTTATTTGTCTTTATCGCTTTTGTTGGGATTCTATTTATTAAATAGGTAGCAGTTAAGACTGCCTCTCCCCAGAACGATTTGTCAAGACAAGCAGAACATATCATCGCACGAGCTTTTTCTGTAATTGTTCGATTCATACGTTCTGCCACACCATTTTGTTGTGGTGTGTAGGGAACTGTTAAATGGAACGTTATTCCTTTTTGAGAGCAGAAATCCTTAAAGTCATTGGACAGATACTCACGGCCATTGTCGCAATATAGGTTTACTATTTTTATATTAAAATGAGCTTCACTTTTAGCCACAAAATCTTTAAACATAGATAAGACTTGTGATTTGTGTGTTAGTAAATAAGTGACCGTGTAATGGGTATATTCATCAATAAAAGTTACATAATAATTTTGATTAAGCATCGTTGGTGGTGAAATAGGCCCACACACATCAGTGTGAATAATATATAAAGGCCTATTTACATGGTTTTTATTTTTTATATGTGCAAAAGGAAGTTTTGTTTGTTTAGCAAAAATACAACCTTCACATAAATTATTAATTTTAAAATGTAAGCTACTCAAGTGATGAACGTCCTCGACCATTTTATCATTTATTATTTGCTTAAACTTGATTGGACTAATATGGCCAAGACGTTCATGCCACAAATTATAATCATTTGGATAGCTTACTGTCAAAACTTTATTTATTAAGTTTACTTCATTTTTTACCACTTTTAATGTTACACCAACTAAACCATTTATTTGCTTACCCGATAAGATGATTTGATTTTCTTTGTTTAGGACTTGTACACCTTTTGAATTAAAAACAACAGTCATGCCACTTTGTTGTATACGGCAAACAGACAGAAGGTTTGCCGAGGCATCTGGCGCATACAGGACGTTTTCCAATGTTCCATAAACACCTTCATTGGTTTGTCCATGAATCACACCGCGTTTAGTTGCACTTATACACACACCACTTTTTGCAACACTTACAGTCACTGGCGGTGATAAAGTGGTGTAAGATGTAAATACATCATCCCTATTTACAATGTGATCTGTTGCTCCGGAGTCCAATAGAAAAGTTAGGGCTTTATTTGAAGAAGTTTGTGGATTTTGAACATTTCCAAACATAAAAGCAAAACTCCCACTGTTTGTAAGATTGCTTCTTAAATTTTGTGTAGTAGAATTTCCTTGGTTTTGCAACATTCGTTTATAATAAAAACAGTCATTTTTCAAATGGTTATTGCGACCACAGTGATCACATAAAACATTTGTAACTTTATATTTTTGTTTGTTGTTTGCCTTTTTGTTCTTTTCTTCAATATTTTTCTTCCTATCTTTATAGTTCTTCCATTTGTTGTTTTTCTTCAATTTGTTACTCACTCCACTTGGTCCTGGAGTAAGAAAAACTGAACTTGTTTTAAGGGCCTTTTGGTGATTTACATTTTGATATGATTGTAATTTAACTTCATGGTCCAATAATCTGGTTTTAACAAAGGCCAGGGTCAGTTGATTTTCTGCTAATGTTTCAAGAGCAGTAATAACACCTTCAAAAGACTTTGGTAGCGTCAACAATAAATGTGCTACTTTGTCCATTTCATCTAGAACAGCTCCAGCAACTATTAGGTCAGAAATTATGCCATCAAAACGGGTAAAATGCTGAACTAAAGTTAGGTCACCTTCAAATTTTAGGTTTAACAACTGTTTTCTTAATGCCAATTGGCTAGCTAAACTTCGTCGGTTGTAGATAGCATCTAACTTCGTTAAAATATCTCGAGCTTTATCATTTTCTCCGGCAAAACCAAGAAACTGATCACTAAGGTATTCCACAATGGCACTTTTAGCAATGAGATCCTTTTTAGACCAAGCAGGTGTAAGGGTAGTAGGTTCTGCCTCATCTATTACACTTAGCACTTCTAGTTCAGCGAGTAGGGCACGAACTCGAAACTTCCACACGCTGTACTTTTCACCATTAAACGGCTGAATATTTCGTTTGGATACTTTATTGTCCATGATTTATATTTATATATATCGCGTTGCCCTGGGCCCATAACCTCTTGGGATTATTTAAATAAAAGTCACTACTAGCAAGTGAATAAACTAACTTTTATTTTCTTATTTTTAACACTAAGAAAAAGCAGTTGTTCATACAACGAACTCCGTCGTAGAACTGAGAACTAAAACTAAACTCTTATATTATAACAAACAAAGAGAATATATATACCCGACATCTCGGCTACACAAAGTAAACAATGCCGTCACTATTCTTCGTATGATGAATGAACAATACAACATCGGTATTATTATTTTGTTATTTTAACATAAAAGATAAACAATATAAATTTTAACTGTCAATATTTAAAGAAAATTACTATACTACTGAAAATTTGGCAACACGTCATAATTTCCATAAAAACAATATTATACTTTAAAATTTGATTTCTTTACTTAATTATTTAGTAAGCAGTATAAATATAATGACATTTTTCTATATTATTTAACATAATTTTAAGTAGTAGTAGTAGTGGTCAGCAGGGGCGGAGAGGAGAGGGGGAGGGGGTCGAATTAATATCTAAAGAAGCATAAAAAAAGCTCAAACTCACCAAAATGTGACTTGGAGCTTTTTTGTAATAAACGATTCAATTTTAAATAAACCTAGAATATTTTGGAATAATAATTGATTATATTAGATTACCAACGAGTATATTAAACCGAGTTACTGCATGGAACTTTAATTAGAAACGCAATTTACGATACGACATCGCATGATATCGTATCAGCATCGAATAAATGACATTACGCCAATGCGGAGCTATATATTTCCGATGCAATTACACTGCAAAAAAGCGTTCTCCCATCGAACGGAGCGTGAGCATATTTTTAACATCGAGATCGCGCTCGATTCAAAAACAAAACATCAAAAACTTTCCCAATCAAAATCGTCAAGATTTGCAATGGCTGAAATGAATTTTCTCTCCACACTTAAGCGTCCATTATTTACCGAACTTTTTTCATCTTACGCGAAGTGCTCGCGTCAATCGTCATAGTTTTTTTTTATTATTACAATTTATTACAGTCCGCGACAACTACTAACTCTCCGCCTAGAAAATTCGGGGAAAAAGGGCGCAGTCATTAGGATACGGACCTCCATTCAACAATTACGCGTCGTTCCCGGAAATGTTTTATTCCAGCCTTTTCGTTGACGTCGTCGTCGTCGCAACGACGATAACAGGAATATACGAGTATATATATATATATATATGGTGGGAGTGGGGAATCGCGACCCCTAAAATATCTCCCACCCTTAGTTTCATCCCGCAGGTTACGACGGTTATTTGTTTTGCGAACGGGAGAGCCAAACCGAGGCCTTGACCCGCCGCATTGCGGCTCGCGCTCAATATGACGGCTCTCCCGTTCACTCCCGTTGGTTTTACTGTTGAGCGCTGACGAGACACAACGTTCGAGGGCGCGTTAGGAACAGACTGCGCGTTACCAACGTCACGGGGTATGAATGAATTGTTGCATCTCCGCCTGCCGATTTCGCCGCTACATTTGTTTTGGTTTTATTTCGTATTTTTTAAATAACTTTCTATATATAATATACGGATAATTTTATTCGTATTAATTTATAATCAAAGCAAGCCATGCAATATTACACAATATTAATCAATCTTCATGTATGAAGTCTAACGATATGGAAATCCTTACACAGCACGAATTGAATACACCCCCGTTGATGCCCCGGGGATCCTCGTAGCGCCAATGTCGTTAGCTGATTCGCGCACTAGTAATTTTCTAATTGTGCGTGATTAATTAACCATGCGACAATGAGGTCTGGGCGCATCGATTTTGGCCAAACATGACACCGCATACCTTCACTAAGTCCCTTCAAACTTGAAAATTAATCCTTGCCCTGCGAAATGGAAAACTGCGACGTCCGGAAACCGATATCCGGTTTACGAAGGATATTTTCAATTAATTCAATTAAAAATTTAAATTACATGTTTGACGGGAACTAAAACTTGAATCTTGATTTAACCCTTAAGTACTAACGTACGAATTTCAGGACATATTGGTTTTTGATTTTTTTTTTTGCAAAAAACAAATAATACTATATCGTGGCCTTAATACTATAACTAGGTATTTAACTCTAATTTATTAGTTTTGAGATAATTGAGGTTGAATATTCCAAGAGTGATATTAGTATTATAGTATATTTTCAAGAAAATCAAAAGAGCTTCTCATGAAGATTTCAACGATATATGAGTTGTTGGGGATATCTTTAATATTTACTTGTAGAAATTGAAAAAACACTTTTGGTGGAACTACATGATAATTTTTGGTAATTTTAATCTTTGAACGTTGTCATGACAGAATTGTCAGTATGGAAGGTGACGTCTTATCTAATTAGACAGTGACTAACCACCGTTAGTTTGTTTGGCCTTGCTTGTTTTATAATTACCATTTCTTTTGATAAGAATGGGTCTAAGTGAGAGAGAACCGATTGAGATTCTTATGATCATTGGTTATGGTGACCGAAGGAGGAGTACAGTGGAAGTTTGCGAACTATTTAATGCAGCGCATCCTAATCGGCAACCAACAACTCGCTCAACTGTAAGTAAAATACTTCTAAAGTATGAGGAGTACGGAAATGCTAGGGATCTACCTAAAACTGGGCGACCAAAAGTGGATGATGAAACTAAGTTAAATGTTCTTTTCACAGTGCAAAATAATTCGAATTGTGCTACTCGTCAAGCAGCTTTAAACTCTAATTGCAGCCATGAGAAAAATTTGGCATAAGCAGAAATATCATCCTTATAAAGTGCATCTTGTCCATGAATTATCGGAAGATGATTTTGATCGCCGTTTGGAGTTTTCAGAAAACTTACAATACTTTGTGAACGTGTTGAAATGTTTGCTAGAAACATTTTATTTTCACACGAGGCAGCTTTTTCTTTAAACGGAACAGTTAACCGACAAAATTGTAGATACTGGGCTGGATGCAGGAAGCTCGAAATCAACACCCTTAGAAGGTGAACGTCTGTGCTGGAATACTAAAAAATAGGATTTTAGGACCTTTCTTTTTTGATGGAAATTTAAATGGGGATATCTATTTGGATTTTTTACAATTAGAGCTTCTTCCTGCGCTTGTGGAACTTTATCCTGATCCAAATACCCCTGACAGTCCTAGTAATGAAATCTGGTTCCAACAAGATGGGGCACCTCCTCATTATTCTCGACCTGTGCGTGACTACCTAAATTTGATGGATTGGCAGACGTGGGCCAGCTCGCTCCCCTGAGTTAACACCACTAGATCTCTTCCTGTGGGGTTACCTAAAAAGCATAGTTTATGTAAATTGACCTCAAAATATTAATGATTTAAAAGAACGCATACGCCAAGAGATCCGAAGAATCACGCCAGATATAGTCAGCAATGTTCAGAATGAGTTTATTTCTAAATTTTTGTTTTAGTTTTAAAAATAAACAAGTTAAACTCTATTGTAATTATTTTATGACGTTGTTCCATCAAAAGTGTTTTTTCAATTTCTACAAGTAAATATTAAAGATGTCCCCAACAACTCATATGTCGTTGAAACCTTCATGAGAAGCTCTTTTGATTTTCTTTAAAATATACAGGCTATTCCATTTAAAAAACACATGATAACCTCATATCTTCTTTTTTGATAACCCTGTATACTTCAATTTAATCTAAAAAAATGCGCCTTCAAAAATAAAAAAATACGTGTCCGAGCGTTTTTGCAAGAGATATGTTTTAAGGCTGATATTTAGGGTGTCCCTTACTTTATTGACACACTGTATACATCGATAAGATAATTAAATAATCACAACATAAAAGATTTACTCTTAAAAAATAACCATAACCAGTACTTATATCCATTTCTCGCTTGTATCGTACTATAAACTAATATAGATAACAGCCATATGAACATAAACCTCAGAAATACAGCCAAAAATAAATATCGCTAAGCAAATGCCTCTACCTGCTTTAGAGCTCTTTCACACTGGCGATTTAGCAGTGCGAGTTAGCATCGCGATTTAGTCGCTTTCTATGCGGTTCTATGCACAGTCAGCCGCGCTGCTGAATCGCTAGTGTGTATAGGAATAGGGAATAGATCGGCAAAATCCGTGAGCGATTGTCGCGCTGCTATAAATCGCCAATGTGAAAGAGGTCTTAGATCTCTTCAGTTTTGAGTTTATTCATCTTCACTATCTGAAATAGTGACTTGTACGCTGCCAGTATCAGGTAAATTATAGTAAAATGCGACTGGGAGTTTTAATGTAAATAATGAAATCAAAGATTTATACTTCTCTTCAGAAATAGGAATATTGGGATCTTTGTATAGAGGCTTTAAATGGGATGCAGGTTGGGAATTATGACGATTAGTTTTGTTAACATTGAGAAGTCTGAATTCGTCATTAAAACTTTGTTTAAATTCCATTATAAAAGGCTCAGTACTTCTGAATCGCAACCAACACATTTTCTGCCAATTTACTTCTAATCCTTTTTCATCCTTTTTTTTCTGAAGCACATCTTCTGCTTTACAAATTCTTTATAATCGTTTATTTGGTTTATTTTTTACTGATGAACTATGTAAGGCTTATCTCCTTATCCTAATCGGCAGGTCATAAAACTTTTCCAACTCTTTTAGACTCTCAGTAAATCACTGAATGCATGGAGTCACATTCCATTTCACTGTGTCCACTAACCAAAAACTTGGTTTCTATATTCTATGAACACAACTTCCAATTTCACAACTACCTCTCTTACCTTGCGTTTCAGGCCACATGAAGCAGTCTCCTTGTTTACTAATTACATTATAAATAGTAAAATTATAAGTAGCAAGCCTACGTTTGTAAAAAAAGCCATTATTTGTGGGATCTGTAGGAACAAGCAGTACTTGCTTCATTAACTTGTTGCACTTGAAAGATAGTTGGAAATTAAGTGGATTCAAACACTTATCTATAAATCACTGATTTTTGAGTTATCTAGTTGTAGTATTAGAGTGACGATATGTATTCCTATATAAATTCCTATCTTGGAGTAATAGAAAGTGTAAAAAATACAAAACAAAATGCCATTTTGATAACAGCATTTATTATACGACTGTAGAATATAATACAAAAAAAAAATCATGTTTTCAAACCGAGTCAAATTAAAATAAAACTAAAAAAAATATGGTGTCCCTTTGAATTCTGAAATATTATATAAACCTCTATAAATAAATTCAAACACAAGAAACTAAATAAAATTCTTGGTAAAACAGTTATTACAATAGTTGTAGATAATGAAAGTCTTGCCATGTCACAAATCTTCTACACAATGAACACATACTTTTTTCACACACTGGAGACATATCGGCTTATTACATGTGTGACAAAGATATTTAGTCATCCTCAGCTTTTTGCTGGGACACATGTAGCATATCTTTCGCATTTCCAAAACGTATTCAGGAGCAGGAACCATGAATGATCTGTCTACGATCCCAAGAACACGACTTATGCAGATTCTAATTTCTCTTGGGATACGTGGATTCTCTTCTCTCCTCATATGTGGCTCAACCAATTCTCGAGATAACTGCTTCAAGAAAATTGACTTCTTTGTAAGGCTAGGATTATCTCTATATAGGATTGACGGAGGATGTAGGAATTGCAACAGCTTATATCCAAAATTCGAAAAAAAATTGACATTGGCCAACGTTGTGTGCGACGTCTGGAACTACTTTTCGAACATTTCTCGTCAAGTGAGTCTACACCACCTTTTGTCTGGTTATAAAAGCTTATAATAGTTTCTCTATTGTGATGGATCGACGAGATCAGAATTGTAGCCTTTCCTTGCTTTGCAGAATAAGATTATAGGGTCAAATCTTCAGTAAAACCATAAAGAACCATTTTGCCTCAGAGATCGAGTTAACTCAATCGAAGAAAACAAATTATCTGCGGTAATGTTTCGGTTGGTGTGAAATGGTCTTGCGAGCTTTAGGACAGATTGAGATGGTTTTGAAAGGTTTTTTTTTCATCTTCTGATAGTCCTTGCCCATCGGAATCTTTTTCGCAATATATGTAGTTATTTCTTGCATCTAACTAACATTTCATCAATGCTTACTCTGTCTAACCAACAGAGTGTGCATTTTTACAGATTTCTGTGAATTGTTCAAAGATATATGATATCGGTGCCGTTTGATTATTTTTTCGACATTCTAATCTGGATTCAGGTTTATCGAATCGTAGGCACGCTAAAAGCATAGCAAATCTATCTTTGCTCATGACACATCTGAAAATGTCGCATCCTGTACCACCTGTTGCAAAAAATAGTACGGATACTCTCATGGTTAGAGTTAAAAACATCTAATCTGTAAATCATCTATGACTACTTATTAAATGTATATCTACTAACTGCGTACTACTTATTGATTTAATGTACAGATTGATTCCAGTATTATAAGAGTCATCTATGTGAAAGATTAATAGATGTCTTCAATATGAACCCCTGTATGGTTTTTTTTTCTATTGGCGATAGCGTCATCTGCTGCGAATTGTAAGTTGTTAACTTTATCATTCCCTGCGTTTCCTCCCACAATATCTCAATACCAACGTTTTCATCAATGACGTATATACTACAATCTTCCTTCCTCCTCCGAGAAAACGGAGCCAGAGAATTATTAGATCCACTATGCTAATACCGAAACGACGGGATACATTGAGACAAGAATATAAATCCGTTCATATTCCTCAGTCGACTTGAATAAATGCGCTGCTATTTATGGATAAAGTGTTACGTTTACAGCACTCCATGACGTTATACCGTAAATAATTTAGAATTTTAGAACGGAATAAAGCGGGATACCGGAGAAATATGAAGCAATTAATTTGTTTGTTCCGCAACCGTTATTGCAAATATACGTTTTACCGACTACAACAGCCCGTCACAACTAAACATTTTTAATTTGTTTTTCAACAGATTCCTACATAAGCATTCTAGATGTGTTTTACGTAGTACATAAATGAAGAAATAAAATATTCATTTGTTTAATTTTTCTGGTAAATGAAATGAGTTGCTGCTATAGATAATTAAATTTTTTATTAACTTCGATGGCTACATTGAGGTCTGCGAAGTTGGCACCACAAAGTGGTTAAAAATCGACAAAAATGCTAGAAAGGATTCACCATTTATTGACCACTATTGACCATCAGCGATTTCGATTGACCACCTTTTGTTTAGGCTACAGCCGCTATACCCATATTTTGGGGTCTAATGGCGATATTTTGTTCATCGGATACGATTGACCATCGTTTGACCATTTTCAAAATTGTCAAAAAAAACATTTTTTTCGAATTTTTTTTTACTGCAAACTCTAAAATTTTGTTGCAGTATAGGATTGAGCAACGTTTGACCATGATTGCCAATCAAATATTTTTTTTGAAAACTTAAAAATATTCGAGAAAAACGAAAAAAACAAGTTCATATCTCTAATGAAATGACATCAAACCCAGATAATGTCATAACCTCTTGCGTCGCATTTTTCACGAATTTCGAGAGGTGGTCAAACGCTGAAAATAATAGAACTTATTGTCTCGTGTCTCTAGACCACACAAAACTGAAAATTATCGTTTGACCACCCTCCGGTTAAATTTTATCCGATCTTAAAGTTACGTTTAACAGTTTCAAAGTTTTTCGCATTTTTCACAAATTTTGAAAGGTGGTCAAACGCTGAAAATAACGGAACTTATTGTCTCGTGTCTCTAGACCACACAAAACTGAAAATTGTCGTTTGACCACCCTCCGGTTAAATCTTATCCGATCTTAAAGTTACGTATAACAGTTTCAAAGTTTTTCGCATTTTTCACAAAGTTTGAGAGCTGGTCAAACGCTGAAAATAATAGAACTTATTGTCTCGTGTCTCTAGACCACACGAAACTGAAAATTATCGTTTGACCACTCTCCGGTTAAATTTTATCCAGATCAGAGGCAACAGATGTCTGGGAAATACATAACGATATGTGTAAGAAATGATCAAAAGTTCAGAATATAAAAAAAAGGAAATAAAGCCTAGTTGTATAATATCTATATATGCAATTTTCATAGTAGAAAAACTAGTACACCAAAATGATGTTAGGTAGGCTAGGTATTAAAAACTGTAAATAGTATAATATAAATTTAGCAATAAGTAACCATAAATTGTTAAAGGAATGCAAAATGTCATTTACAAATTTTTCAAATATCAAGTCAAAATTCAGTGTAGCCATCGTCAAAAAGACTAGATTTTTAAGTACGAAACATGTGTAGTGGTTGCGATCTAATAGTAACTCTAATTTCAAAAATAATTGAAGTTACAAAACCTTCCAATTACGGTAACATGTACCTATATAAATTGTTAAACATTTGCCACCAAAATTTGATTTATGGAGAATTTTGAGCTATGAGAGTCGAACTAAGGATGTTTGACTGTATCTTGTAACAAATGTTGCCTCTGATCTGGATAAAATTTAACCGGAGGGTGGTCAAACGATAATTTTCAGTTTTGTGCGGTCTAGAGACACAAGACAATAAGTTCTATTACTTTCAGCGTTTGACCACCTCTCGAAATTTGTGAAAAAAGCGACGCAAGAGGTTATGACATTATCTGGGTTTGGTGTCATTTCATTGGAGATATGAACTTGTTTTTTTCGTTTTTTTCGAATATTTTTAAGATTTCAAAAAAATTATTTGGTGGTCAATCATGGTCAAACGTTGGTCAATCCTATACTGCAACAAAATTTTAGTGTGCAGTAAAAAAAAATCGAAAAAAATTTTTTTTTTAATTTTGAAAATGTGAAGGATGGTATCCGATGAACAAAATGTCTATATTGGCTAATTTGAGCATTTTCGCCATTAGACCCCAAAATATGGGAATAGCGGCTGTAGCCTAAACAAAAGGTGGTCAATCGAAATCGCTGATGGTCAATAAATGGTCAATCCTTTCTAGCATTTTTGTCAATTTTTTACCACTGTGGTGCCAACTTTACGGACCTGCTACATTGTATTAGCTAATACATAGTTTGTTTGTATGTCATATACACGTGTTTAGACTTGCTGCTAACCCTCAACAACATACGAGGTGAAAGTTTCCCAATGCCACATGACTTTTACACTATCCTTGGGACAATAAACTCAGAGAGTTTCTGAAGGTGACCAACTGAAAGTCGAGGAAAAGAAAACATTTTTTTGAAGACATGGCAGCTGCAACTGCTCCTATGCGAGCTCAACTGCGATCTGAAGACCGCATAGAGGGCAGTTGACACTCTATGGTCGTTTAATCTAGATATATCTGCAATGTAAATGCTGAAACTTTGTGGAACACCAGAAGCGAACTTGCTTTTCCTAACGTAGTTTTTTTTCCCCTGAATAAAGAAAAAGTTCAAAGAAAACTTGTTTTTCGTTTGAGTTACATCGTGCTGGGTACCAGGACATACTGGAATCAGTGGCAACGAGGAAGCTAATCTATTAGATCGCCACAACTTAGTTTGTGTGGGACCGGAGGGATGAGCACTTACGAAAAAGGAGTCAAAGATAGAGAGCAGAGGAGCATCCTTCTGGGAGAATTGCCCTGGTTTGAGACACTCCATATTCTTTGGAAACTATAATAATCACAGAGCAAAAGTATTGCTAAAACTACAAAAGTAGAAACAGACTATGCATCCTCACAGGTTTTCTTACAGGCTATTGTCATCTTGAGAAACACATGACAAGAATAGATCTAGAAACAGAATAGCCAGTGCAGGTTCACCTGACAGCTAAGTGTACCGCTATCACAAAAAACCGAGCTAATGATTTTGGCAAAGATGTCATACGCGAAGAAGAAATACGAGGGAGCGTTTTTATATTCGCGGAATGAGCGGGTTGTAGGGGGGTGATTAGGCGCATTGGGGGCGTGGCCTGTGCAGCGACTCATAATTAGTCTAAATACGAAGTTTCATTGTTATTAGACAGTTAGTCTTTGAGCTATTGTCAACCAAGTAACATAATCAGGAGTGAAAAGTGAAATATGGAAAAAATCGCATATCGTGCCGTTATAAAGTTCCTTACCAGGCAAGGAAAATCAGTCGCGACCATAATGAATGAGATGTCATTGGTTTACGGCGACTCTTGTCCAGGAAAAACCATGGTGTACAAGTGGCATAGTTTATTTAAACAAGGAAGGGAATCCCTTGAAGACGACCCGAGGCCGGGCAGGAGCATTGAGGTGACCACGCCAGCACTTATCCAAAAAGTTTAAAAAATTGTACTCGAAGATGCTCGACTAAGGAAGAAACGACTGGCAGAAATGGTTGGAGTATCCGATACAACAATTTTTAAAATCCTACACGATCATCTCGGCAAGGTCAGCGCAAGATGGGTGCCGAGAATGCTCACGCCGCCATAAAAACAACAGCGCGTAGAGTGTTCGCGTGCATTTTTGGAGCTCTGTAATGAAGACAAGGATGGTGTATTGAGTCGAATTGTTACTGGAGACGAAACTTGGGTTCATCATTATGAACCTGAGTCCAAACAAGACTCCATGCAGTGGCATAAGAAGGGCACAGCACCTCCCAAGAAATTTAAAGTGTCACAATCAGCTGGGAAACTCATGGCAACGGTATTTTGGGACTCGGAAGGAATATTGTTGATTGATTATAAAGATAAAGGTGTTTCTATAACCGGAGAATATTACGCTTCAATATTACAGCGACTAAAAGAAGCCATTAAAGAGAAAAGACGGGGAAAATTGACGAAAGGTGTGCTGCTTTTGCACGACAACCCGCCCGTCCACAAGAGCCGCGTTGCGTTAGCTGCCCTGCATAAGGTGGGCTTCGAAATTGTGAATCACCCACCCTACAGCCCAGAGCTGCCCCCCAGTGATTATTACCTGTTTCCGAAAATGAAAAAAGAGCTGCGGGGTAAAAACTTTAGTGCCGATGATGAAGTCAAGGAGGCAGTTTCGGCGTATTTTGCAGATAAAGAGAAATCATTTTTTTATGATGGTATAAATAAATTAATTGAAAGATGTGAAAAATGTATCCGTCTTGCAGGTGAATATATTGAAAAAGAAAAATAATTTGGTTTTTTTATTTCCACCCCTTATCCCCCATTCCGCGAATATAAAAACGCTCCCTCGTACCTTCTTTGAAACCATCACAGCTATTGCAGTTTATCAAAGCTATTAGACTGATGGATGGGGAGATTTGAGAGCGGACATACTCCAGCAGCTTACAGCTCATGCAAGGGGGTACAATATATTAATATCTCGCAGTGCAATATCACCCTTAATTAACCCTAAAACAAAAAGGGTGGATCACAGAAAAAAATATTTAGAGCTCAAAAAATCTGAGAAATTTATATCATTCTGTCATGCATCCGTCTGATGAATAAAAAAAAACTTCTGGTGTGGACGAAATTAGCAACTTCCTTTTGAAATCATTTGCCTATGAGGTAAGTGACCAGATAGCATATCTAGCAAATTTAAGCTTCAGTATCTAATGGTAAATTTCCTAATAAATTGAAAACCGCAACTGTAGTTACCTTTATTCAAGAAAAATGATAGAACCGATATGAGTAATTACCGACCAATATCCATCATTAATGCGGTATCGAAAATTTTGAAGAGGATCGCATATAATCAAATAAATTCTTTCCTAGAGAAACAGCTCTATCCGGTTACATTCAGGAAATTTGCAAGAACATTGACAGCATCGACAGCGAGTACGTCGTTGGACTATATTTTGATTTGTGTAAGGCCTTTGATTTAGTGGACAAGAACATACTATGTCAAAAGCTGGAACGGGTGGGATTTAGAGGACTTGCCTTACAATGGTTACATTAATATCTAAGCTCCCGAAAAATTTGTCTTACATTAAATAACACAACTTCGAATGAAGAGGGATGCGTAGACCTTGGTGTACTTTCGATTTTAATCACTGACAGGTACCAGATTTTCTGTCCACAGGACATATGTACAGTGCTTTTCGCTGGTGATAGTTCTGTTCTTGTATAAGCAAACACAGCTGAAGAACTCGACAGATAGATTGGTGGTACAATTAAACAAATGACATTATTATTATTATTCTGTTTTTGCTTTAATTTGCATCTCTCTCTACTAGATGGGTCTGGTAAGGGAGGTGGCGGCGAAGAAATAGAAGTACCTACAAGTCTAAGAATCCTGATTGTAGCTTTTGGAAAAAATGCCCTTCTAGTTGTAGTACAGCCGCATTGACATCGGACAATACGTTTCGTTTATTAATTCTACTTCAACATCCTCTAGTAATTTATCAATATCCCCCACTTTAGCTTCTAAATAAAGTATGTTAGTAAGTTCCACTGCTTTGTGGATGTTCTTTCTTTCAGAGTTATACCATTACTTTCTGTTGGTGTTAAGGCTTTGGAAAACGTTGTACACAAATAGTACGATTTGAACCTAGATATAGCATCCTGATCGATTTGTTGTAGGAGAGTGGTTGCGTTTTTAGGCTGAGACAGTAACTCTACATCCGGGCGTAAATCATCAATATGTTGCGGATAGCCTGATCCATTGCCAAACAGAAGGATAATTTTAAATCGCGTTCTTTTCCAAACAGTGTTGCTTAACCGACAGTACGAAACAGGAACCAATCCTCAAATAATGCCTGCGTCACCTATTAGAGAAGCTACTTTGTTGTTTACACGATAGTAAACGGGAAGGGTGTCCTTATTAACATGCTTGTGGGTTCTCAGAGCAGTATATAAGAAAAGAATCCTTCAAGATTGTTGAAATTGTTGGATGCGTCAGATCCAAGTCATGACAGCTTCATAATCTTTAATAATCTTCATTTTCGTCTCAAAATCTATAGTCAAAAAAATTATCGAAGGTATCAACAGATATTGTGTACATTTCATACAGTGAATACTGAACGACTGAAAGCGCATCAACAAAACGTAAACAGTTATTTGTTCCGGGGAATACCCGAAATAAAAGCTCGAGCGTCGAGGTCGTATGTTTGAGCGGTCGTTAATCGGGTAGGTCGTTAAGTGAGGAGCACCTGTACTTGGTTCAGTTGCTTAGTATTGTCCATTCTTACGCTATTTCTCATTCATTAATTCGTCTTCCTTCTTATTCTGGGTATTTAATCTTTTTTCATTCTCTTAGATCTCCACGTTTGGATTTTTAAATTAACATCTCACCCTCCCTCACAAATTCTGTGACAATACTGAAACATATTTAGGGAACTCTAATATTTTCATATATTGGGGGGAAGGGGTGAAAAGAGTGCGTTAGAAAATTTTGCACCCAACACCCATGGCTAATAAATTTTGTGTGTCAATATTTTGTTTTTTATTTTCTTTCAGACGCTGACCTCAGTTTTTTATTCCTTTTAGTGGACCACGAATTTCAGAACGAATCCTTTATTTGAGTTATTGTGACAGCACTGAGCTAGATTTTGGGAAATCGAAGATTTTTATATACCGGTCGTGTCGAAGAGGGTGGCATCATGCAAGCTCGATTAATAATGCTTTATTTGCACAATGTAAGGAATGTTTTTCCTTTCTTAGTGCAAAAATTCAGAATCCATTCAGTATAATAAAAGATATGCCTTTAAAAGGCAGAAAAGGAACTACTTTTTTTTTTTTTAATGTGTGGTGGGTGCTTAGTTGCAGTGACTCCGTAAGCTGTATTACTTGTCTGGCTATCACTGCAAGTCGATCCGGGATTAAACTCTCTGAAAAAATGTCACCGTCCCTCCAGAGAATTGAACCCCGGCACCTATCGTCCTCTCACAACAATAGTCAGCCGCCTAACCACTGCGGCCATCGACCCGTTAAACACTAATTAAATTTCCAACTTCTGACCTTACGGTACCGTATCTTAAGAACAATAATATGCAGAATTTGTGAGACAATTGTCATCACTGATTAGCAGGCTCGACGGGTTTGTTAAACGATGGAAGCGTGTTTCAAGGTCATTACAAGTAAAACATCGATAACACCAACACCACAACGTTTGATTACTCGGGACTCGTGTTTCGAGAACGCATAAGCTTTCATTATCAACCGAGTAATGAAACATTGTGGTGTTGGTGTGGGTTTACGAGCCAACAGTCCTTGAAATCACAACTTTCAAGGTTATAATTAAAGAAAGCGAACTAACTTGACTTCCAATCTTACCTTACCAATGAACATCCGTGTCTTAGGAAACAAAGCTGGCAGATTTTGTGGACGATTCATCACTGGCTAGCAGGATTTGTTGAAGAATGAACAGAAATTAATGCCAGAAGATTATTTCGAAGTTCTATTAAATAGTTGCGCGAGTTAGCTTCTTCAGAAGGTTTCTAACGTCTTCAAAAACCTTCTGAAGAAGCTAACAGGACCTGGAAGACTTCAACACAAATTCTATTAAAGTTAGTTGGTCTTACGTTGCCAATGAACTATCTTGTCTTCAGAACATCATCAACATTTTTCATCACCCTTAAACAGCATTGTTAAAGGTTCGATGGCAATTAATGCCCGAAACTTTTTTTAAAGATTTTTTTATCAGGTGATGTGTTGTTCCCATCTTTGGTAAACGACTTGCAAGAAGAGTTTCAAAATAAAAAAATGCATATCAACATTTTGCTGCTAGTAAATAATTAAGGCTGACTTCTTGTGTTACCAATGAAAGACATAAATAATTCTTGAAGACATGGAGTATCTTTGTACTAACAGCAGAAACTCTATGATGAACTGGAGAGATTTTTTTAAAAGGATCCGCCCTGAATATCTCACATAATGCAGCGATGAAAACAAAAGCAAAAAGTAGAAATTGTTTTTTTTTGCACACGAGGAGATGAAATAACACCTTAACGTAATTTATTGATTCATTCAAAGAGCTTCTTAAAAAATTATCTCGTATATAAAAAGGAATTTAGGTATTGACTTGTTGTCTTTCTGTTTTAAAGCTGAGCTAAAGGCTTTACAGGATCACGATAGGGCTCCACATACCAACATTAAAGTTTTAAAATAAATTAAGAGAATACTCAAGAGAAATCAGATTTGTGTAGCCGAAAAATGAAAGCTCATACTTAAGAGTAGTTGTTAAAATTGTGTTTAAAAATCAATATAAAGTAATCTTAGTCAGTGAATCGGTTTTAAAATCGAGTTTTTATCCGATTTTCCCTAACATATGCTCCTATCAATTTAAACAAGTCCTTTCGAGATATTCCCATTACTAACTTAACATCGTCTCCGAACGGGATATCCTCGAACCGACCTTTTTTTTTGTTAGACATGCGACCTCTTGTATCTCGTACTCAGGAACAAAATATGAAATAAGGAGGAGAATCTAAATACATAACTTGTGACGGGTTGTTAACTACAAATACTTCGTATATTAGAATCAATAACTTCGGCAATAAAATGTTAAATTTGGGAATAAATTCATGATAGAACTCCATCTGTAGGGAAATTTTTGAACGTAACATTAAAGAAAATATATCAAAAAGGCGAAGGAAAGAACAATGGGAAACGATTCTATATTCTACTATTCCTGAACCAATCACATACTCTCATGAATAAAACATCAGTTCAACCATCACTATCGCATATTGGAGGAAATATTTCTCTTCCTTTTTTCATTCTTCTCCTTCGGAAAAATAAAAAAAAAATTTAAAAAAACGTCGTGTTTGGCTCGGTTAAAAATACACTAGTGTGATAGCGATTTATTAATAACACGCTGATACATACAGTCCTGTTTGCTCGTTTATCTATCTAAAGCACGCGGTACAAAAATTAACACAACCCCCTCTTCTAAAGGGAGAATTCAGCCATGAGATAAAGCGCTCTACGAGTGTATTCGTCGCTGATAATCCGACTATGGGTCACCGGGCGATTTCACGCCATATCAATTCGTAACGTTACCGGCCCTGTCAAAACAGGAAATTGATTTGATGCTCTCGCATAACGTTTTCGTTTTAAGTCTGATACTGCTCAAAATTATGTTTACAGGACGAAATAAACGGGCACCAATTACGCTAGTTTGTATAATTAAAAAAATCTGAATCTCCCGAGAGGAGATGGATTTACAATTTCTAGTTTCGAATATGGATCCTCAACATTATCCACCTTGCATATTTTCGTGCTTTATGGAAGCAAGTACGGAGCGAAGTAAACTGCTCAAAAGCTGTACCAGCAGATTCAATATTTTCGAGCAGATATTTTAGTGTTAGATTTCGGTAATAGGTTTTGATTTTTTTTTTATAATTCCTTGGTCTAGTGGTTGACAAGCTGATGCAGAATTAGGGAGGCACAAACGAGATTTTTATATTATTTAATCGGACGTCTTTTGGATGAGATACCACATTATCTAAAAACAACAAAATATTTCTTATTTCTTTAGCTTTTTTCCAATCCAGGTCTTGCGCTGTCATAATTTGTTCTCTCATCTAAGCTTACTGGCAATGCAAAATTTTTGCATCTTTATCCAACAATATTCTATGATAACAGAATATTGTCGGAATCATTAATTTTAGACATTTCTTCTTATTCTTCAAATTGGCGTCGATATCTATAAATTCCTGTACATACACTCGACACGACTTAGTCTTCGAACAGCTTTACAAAGCGATAGTGTGTTGTCTTTGTCAGTCCATCCCCTCCACATTTAACGTGACCGTTGCTTCGATAATCGTAATGTTACCTTACGAAAAATACGCTATTGCCCTTAACTCTTGCTTTCTAAAACCGTTCGAAGATTTACAAGGAAAGGTTCTTTGGTGTCAAATTCATATATTAATACAACTTGGTAGGTCTGCGAAGTTGGCACCACAAAGTGGTCAAAAATCGACAAAAATGCTAGAAAGGATTGACCATTTATTGACCACTATTGACCATCAGCGATTTCGATTGACCACCTTTTGTTTAGGCTACAGCCGCTATACCCATATTTTGGGGTCTAATGGCGAAAATGCTAAAATTAGCCAATATAGACATTTTGCTCATCGGATACGATTGACCATCGTTTGACCATGTTTGACCACCCTTCTCATTTTCAAAAGTTCAAACAAAATTTTTTTTGAATTTTTTTTTTACTGCAAACTCTTAAATTTTGTTGCAGTATAGGATTGACCAACGTTTGACCATGATTGACCACCAAATAATTTTTTTGAAAACTTAAAAATATTCAAAAAAAAATGAAAAAAACAAGTTCATATCTCCAATGAAATGACATCAAACCCAGATAATGTTATAACCTCTTGCGTCGCATATTTTACAAATTTCGAGAGGTGGTCAGACGCTGAAAATAATAGAACTTATTGTCCCGTCTCTCTAGACCACAGAAAACTGAAAGTTATCGTTTGACCGCCGTCCGGTTAAATTTTATCCGATCTTAAAGTTACGTATAACAGTTTCAAAGTTTTTTCGCATTTCTCGCAAATTTTGAGAGGTGGTCAAACGCTGAAAATAATAGAACTTATTGTCTCGTGTCTCTAGACCACACAAAACTGAAAATTGTCGTTTGACCACCCTTGTTTGTTTCGTTTTTTTCGAATATTTTGAATTTTTCAAAAAAATTATTTGGTGGTCAATCATGGTCAAACGTTGGTCAAACCTATACTGCAACAAAATTCTAGAGTTTGCAGTAAAAAAAAAAATTGAAAAAAACTTTTTTTGAAAATTTTGAAAATGTGAAGGGTGGTCAAACATGGTCAAATGATGGTCAATCGTATCCGATGAACAAAATGTCTATATTGGCTAATTTTAGCATTCTCACCATTAGACCCCAAAATATGGGTATAGCGGCCGTAGCCTAAACAAGAGGTGGTCAATCGAAATCGCTGATGGTCAATAGTGGTCAATAAATGGTCAATCCTTTCTAGCATTTTTGTCGATTTTTGACCACTTTGTGGTGCCAACTTCACGGACCTCAACTTGGTAGGTAAGTAGAACATTTTCGTTTGTGCCGAAATTCACTCTGAGAGGGTGAATCACTCCTTCGAAAATTCGCAGATTTCCAGTCTTCTTGATTTAATTCTTGAACGGAAATAGATAGAACAAAAATTGTAAAATTGCAGAAGTTGTATTTATTCGAAAGGTTTTTCAGTACACTTTATAGTAATATGGAATGAAAATTAACGCAAGTTTATCTTTAACATCCTTCAGCTTCAAAGAAGTGGAATTGAATTTCAAAAGAAGATATAGAATTGTTTCGCGCAAAATCACTAAATTTGTTAGTCGCTTATATGGATCAGATAATCTGCAATTAGAAAAGATTGCTACTGATTTCATGAATGAAGTTAAACCAATAATCCAGAGTTATGGTGCCGAACATGTGTCAGGCTGAGTCACCACTATTCTCTCGGTCTCTTGTGTTTAAACGCTAAAAGATGTGAGTTATTTAATCTAATATGTAGGACGATAAAAAGCACATTTTAAAATTATTTGCAAGTATACAGGGTGATTCAAAAACGTACAGCACATCAAAGTTAGGTAATTTTTAATGGAACACCCTATATTGTATACTATTTTTGGATTCTACGTCATAAATTGGGATAACTTTGTTAACAGTTCCCTATACCTGTCTGCTGCCAATTTGGAGAAAATTAGATTTTTTTGAAAATGTCAGTTTTCGCGATAAAATTCACAACAGGAAAACTGTATCTCTTGGACGATTTCCATTTGTAAGAAGTTATTTTGACAAAGCCTTCTTTCAATAAACCGGTAGAGTATTTTGATATTGGCTACATGACATTAAGCAAAGCAATTTATACTTTTCAACCATCAATAACTCTCTTAAGTTAAATGGAACACCCTGTATTTATCCATCCTATGTGAAAGCACATTAAACCCCCTACCAGAAATTATAAAGATGTCTATATCTAAATTTAACGATTAAAATGTTATTAACAATATTCTCTAAAAACCTCATAAAACCGATGATTTTTTCATCTAAATAGGAGGCCATGCTGCTTTAAAATTAACATATGTTTATCTAGTTGCGACTGTCATTTATTCCTACGTACAAATCGTATACTTTATTAGGTCTAGCAGATGAATAAAACAAACAAACTATACTCCACCTACTACCGGTCTCGTATCATATAAATAAAAATCTGTCTATTAGCCCCTGAAAAATGTGTTCTGAAATTAATTAATTAAGCGTTGTGAAATTGGCCTTACCGATTTTTATCTGTATTATAAATAATGTTAACAAAAAATGTATTTCATTCGATCACTCCAGGCATTTTACGAAAGAAGATTCTTCCTTTGCCTATAACATTCTGCATAGAATAAGATGGTCAATCAATGTGAACATCCCACGAATTTTGCTTTCTCAAATCAAGACCTCATAGTGAATTTCGGCATAAACAAAAATTTCTTCGTAGTCTTAACATACGGTCGAAGTGGGTGACTTGACTACGATTTTGACAATTCTCGTCAAATAGAAAATAATTATCCACATCAATTTATATCTAAAAATATGGGAAATATGTCAAACAACCGTGGCAATTAAATAACACCATTACTGAAGAGTTTAGAGTATGAATAAACTAAAAAATAAAAAGTGCATAAAAATTTCAAGGCGCCCACCTATTTGGAAGACTTGAAAAACTTTTCTGAAACGCATTGTTTCTACTTGTCATAAATAAGTAGAGGTGCCTTGAAACCAAAACATTTTTTTTTAAGTAAAAATTTTATTAAAAAAAAATACAAAACTATTCAACATTATATAAGTACTTGTTTTAAATCATTTTTAAATTGGTATCTTTCTCTCCTCAACAATCTGTTCCTCTTCAGTTCCATTAAAAACAGTTTGACCCCCAATTGATTTCGTATGATGATTTTTTTACTTTTCTCCAGAGAGTGGATTTGCTAATACCGTAAGTTTGAGCTGCCTCATCCAACGAGAGTGTCTTTCATTTGACGGTTTCTACGGCATTTTCCAACTCTTCCTTTGAAAAGTCGTGATATTTTCTTTTCCCCAGTGTTCTTCGATATTTGTTAAGCATGTCGAGGTCTATTTCAAGTCACCCAAAACCAGTTATGAAAAAATAAATGAAGGTAGAAAAAAAATGGTGCATTGAAACATTTTTTTTGTACTCGCTTATCAAAACCTGTCATTTCACGATTCGATTTGCGTGCGTAAAAAGTCACTTTAAGCACGAGTGCGTAAAAGTAAAGTTGGTACTTCCTGGAACTTGATTAATTTAGTGACATTTTAAAATCATAAATTCCTAACCTTAATACTATGCTACCCAGTTCGTTGTTTTTCTATGAAAATAAAAGGAAATGAAATAGAAATTGATATATTTGGAAGGTATGTAATTCAATGTCAGAGCAGCAACAAATATTATATAAATTACCATTTTGAATTTGATAATTTTAAATTAAATGTCATTTCAAATAATCAATACTGCCAACTCAATTTTTTTTAAATTAATATCAAGAGATTAGTAGTGTGTCATACACGATTACGTATTTAACAATATATATTATTATTATAGTTCTCGTACAAAAAATATTGTACAAACTTCGTGCGTGAAACATTTCGCGAATTCGTGTCCATAAAGCGCTCGCCTTACGGCTCGCGCTTTAAACTGGTCACTCATTCGCGAAATATGATTTCACGCACTTGGTTCGTAAATAACTATTAAAGTTATGTATGCTCAAAACAATTCACTTTCAAACTCATCATGCACTTCTCGAAATCCTAACGGTAATAAAATTGGTTAAATTATGAACTGAATCAGAACTCAACAAATCTGTACCAAGTTTTGAACATTTTTCTAATGCCTTGATCTAGCGATTGACAGTATGCTGTCGCATTTGTCGATAAGAATACGAGTTGACCATTTTGCAGCTTTCCAATAAAACTTTTCTATTTTGATCGATCATTTTCCGATCAAATTCACTCAAACACTTATCATCATGAAGTTAGTCATCCAAGCCTTGTAATTTGAAAACCAATGTACCGGAAGAAGAGCAATATTAAGATTTTTAAATGCTGGAGGACGTGCTGATTCTCCGATAACCAACAGTTTTTTGGTTCTCTCCTGTCACATTCACACAGTGCATTCTAGTTAGTCTTTCTTTCGATAACTCGCCTCTTAATTGTAATTGTCCGCCCATCTCCCGCCCTAACCTAAATCTAATTCCATTTTAATTTTAACCAGAAAAAACAACGAAAAATATTCATAATTAACAGTTTTGTTCCGTTGACATTCTAAAACGGAACGTCTGCTTAAACGTCGTTTTTTTTTCTCCCACCTCATTTTAATGAAGCTCATCTCGCGATAAAGGAATAAGCGCAGGATAATATCTAGATGGAAAAGGACGAGGTGACAAGTTAAAAAAAAGGAAAAATGAAGAAAAGGAAAGATGCTGTGGAGAAACGATGAAAGTTATCGGGACGATGTCAATTAAGAACTTCCGTTTTTTTCCCTTTCTTGTCGCTCATTTTCTCCTGGGGATAAATCCGATCCCGGCCTTCCAAACTCGAAAAGAAGGAGCTAATAATTGCTCGGGAACAATAAACCGTTGCGTTCATCGTTTTCAATTCTCGCTTTTTTTGTTTTTTTTTTTCCTTTTTATTTATTTAAAGGAGAAAATTTAGAAATTTTGTTCGCGTAATTACCTTGTTCGTTAAAAGGAATTATAGGAATAAAGTCTCATATAGGATATATATGTATATACATATACAGCGTATTCTTTTTAAAATAACCAGCTACTAAACCATCAACAAGGAGAACAGTTCCAATATGAATGCTTCTTTTTGGCAGCCATTAATTAATTCAAACGAGATATAACTGAGATTGGTATTGTCCCTTTGGGACTCTCACGGACGTCGAACCTCTCTAATTGGCTGATAGACCCTCAGGGGAGGGTATGTGGTGACAGCGGAACTATGCCATTAGAGCACCCACTCAAACAGAGTCTGAGTGTTAAATAAAAAGAGAGAATCTGGCGAACACTAGAGCTACAGTTAGAACATTAGTTTGCAGTTTTGGAGTAACAATTATCGAAATTTCAAATTTTCTTTTGTGAGGGTGGGAGGGATATATACATTATTTCGTAGTATACCGGGTGTTTCAATTGCTCGTAATTACTTTAAATAACTTTAGATGCAATGAGACTAGTTCCATTAAAGTTCTTAGCACAGCGACACCAGTGAATGATGGTATTAGGTGAATGTGGTCAAATCAAAATAATAAACGCTTTGTATTTTTTTAGACCAGTCTCGTTAGATTTGGGACAGACTGTTTATTAAAAATAGATGTTTTTTTTTATATATTCACCGTAGTACTCTTGTTTCTTTGAAATACAAATTCCTCTCTAAGGTTTCGTAAGGACAAGAATACAGATCAGCTATAAATTTTTCATCGTGCCAACCTCGTTTAGAAGTTACGTCGCTTTGAGGGTGGTATCTTTGCGGTCACATATAAAAGGGAAAACACGTACGTACCTGTAGCGTCATGAGATGTATAAAATAAGACTCTTTCATATCTAACCACAGTTACGATCGAAATTTCCGTATTTTATGGCGTGATATTACATCATCGCTCATTATATTTTGTATATGGTACAATCTTGTTAATCCGTAATATGTATATAACTGGAGGAAAGGATATGAACTACAGTATTAAATGTAGATTTAAAAATAATCACACAATAGCTATATAAATAACTTGTTATCATTTCTGGCTGATTTGCGTTTAATACAGTTGGAAAACTGTCTCGAAACTAATGAGGTCGAGGAACTACTTTAGAGCTGTGGCTTTTCTATCTATCTGTTGTCCATTCTCGCTCTTTTCAGGGCTGAATACGTAATTTATCCACCTTGAACGTAGCTTTTTTAGATTATAAAATCGTATGTGGATCTGGGATCAAAAATAGAGATAAAAACCCAAAAACAGACAGTACATACTACAACGAAGAAGCACAGAAAGGTAGCAATCAGGATATATAAACTACAAGATAATGCGTACGTGTCTAAGATATATAAAGAAGAGGTGAGGGTGGAAATGAATAAAATACGAGGAAACATAAACAGTATAGGAGTGGAAACTATGTGGAAAACAATGAAAGACACAATAATAAGAGTAGCAACAAACCAAGTCGTGGAATAACGATATAAAAAGGCAAGTGCAACTAAAGAGACAAAAATGGAGGAATTATCTTTCGAATAAAAATAATGAAAACTACAAGGCATACAAAGAACTATGACTGAAAGTGGAAAAACTAGAGAAAAGTTATATAACATCAAAGAATAGAGTTATATAATGGCACGATGGAAAGAGTACTTCGAAGACGTACCTAACATGGATCAAATAAGTTCGACATCAGGCAAAAGTGAAGAATTGAAGAAATACAAAGAAAATACAGGGACTGCAGTAAGCGATAAGATAAAAAAAGAAGAGATAGTAGAAGCGATAAGGATGCTTAAAAGAGGCAAAGCGGTAGGACACGATAGCATAACAGCAGAAAATGATTAAAAACATGGGTAGAAATGGGATGGAAGTACTGGAACAACTATATAATAGAATATGGACTGAACAAAAAATACCAGAAGAGTGGGACATTGGAATATCGATCTCCATACATAAAGGAGGCGATAGTTTGCAATGTTGGAACTACAAGGGAATTACTTTACTTAGCATCATGCTGAAAATATATGAGAGAATATTAGAGAAAAGATTAATATTAATTATCGAAGCACAGCTTGTAGAATCCCGAATCCATTCTCATCGGGTAACGCAACTAAATTGAAATTTTGAAGCCACCCCAAGCTAGATTACCTGCCGTGCAGATCAAGGTCCATAAAAATTAGAATGTAACAGTATAATCTAAGTCTTGATAAACCTGGAGGAGGGTGCATAACCTGCCTTGTTACAAATCAAAAGAGATATGTCAATTGAAAATTTGAAACCACCACAAGCTAGATTGCCTGCCGTACAGATCAAGGTCCATAAAAATTAGAATGGAACAGTATAATCTAAGTCTTGATAAACCTGGAGGAGGGTGCATAACCTGCCTTGTTACAAATCAAAAGAGATATGTCAATTGAAAATTTGAAGCCACCACAAGCTAGATTGCCTGCCGTACAGATCAAGGTCCATAAAAATTAGAATGTAACAGTATAATCTAAGTCTTAATAAGCCTGAAGGAGGGTGCATAGTGTGCCTTGTTACAAATCAAAAGAGATATGTCAATTGAAAATTTGAAGCCACCACAAGCTAGATTGCCTGCCGTACAGATCAAGGTCCATAAAAATTAGAATATAACAGTATAATCTAAGTTTTGATAAGCCTGAAGGAGGGTGCATAGTGTGCCTTGTTACAAATCAAAAGAGATATGTTGCAATGAAACTATACATTTAGATTCAAGTTTAGTTTTTCAATCGTGTGAGGGGACCACAGTATCTTTAAGAAATAAATTTGGTCATCATGAAGTTGATCATCAGGGTCTGTATGCTACGATGCAGCCTTGGTAGACCTCTTAAGAGATTATAGGAATCAGACCTTCTAAGATCATGAAAAAGAAGACGCCCATATTGGTAGATCACTAAATGGTCATCAAAGAAGATTGATAGACTATCTTAGTGATCGTAAAAAGGGGGGTGGCATTGTTTAAAACACAGTCTCTGTCGGTGGTCGAAACTGGAATTAGTAATTGGCTTTCTCTTTTGGCGGTGAAGACAGGACTTGCTCAATTGAGCTGTCTCACCCCACTTAAAAGAAAATAAAAAGAATCAGATTTAAATTAAGAAAATTAAAATTTTACCATCTGCTAGTGCGCAATTAACTGTTGGAGAGAAAAACAATAAACGAGGAAAGTTCTAATAGTAACTAGAGCACGATATCTCACTCTCTCAATATTACTAGATGACCCACGCCTTACAGCTTACCTCTTTTTGCTAGTAATTAACAAATCTTGTGGAGAGGAAGGAGGGAAGAAATTTTACCATCTAGGCTAAATCGTAGAAGAGGTAATAAAATAGTTTCACGGTGCTTTGTAAACCATAAAATATTAAACTTCTAAAGCCGCATAATACACGATAGGGGGTGCCCTGACACAAGAAGAAATTACATCCGAAGAAAAGGGATAGCGGTTTCAAAATGAAAACTGTAATACCACCTCTTGAGAAAACTTAATAACGCGGAAAGTAGCGGCTCGAATTTTCACCTTTTCCTTTTATGGAAATTCTCATTTAACACCGTGTGGTGGTCTCTTGTATTGTCGGATATGCAATAAAATTGCTTGTTCGAGCTTTTACAAGCAATAAAAGGTGTGGTTTTATTATGGCTAAGGTAAACGTTTTACGTCGGTTGAAGGTGAGAAAAATGAGATTTTGTTGCTTTGTTTTGAATAGAAATGAATCTTGAATATCTACCGGGAAATTGTGTTAAAAAAGACAATTTTCTTCTCGGCAAAATGTATCCGCATACTCTATGTAAATTGAAAAGGCAGTACTTCTATTTACACTTCATATTAATAATATATGTATAACAGACGTTGCCAATTTATTTAGGTTGGTACGGAGGATAAAGGAGAAAAAAAAATGCGACGTCTTTTACCTTATATGAGGTGCCTCAAGGCAATTTCTCCGGAACCTCTTATCATAACGTGCTTTTTTCCCTCGACAGTTAATAGTGTATGGGGCTTCTTTTTGCCGCGCATCTCTTTCCCGCTTCACATTGTCTTGTGTAAACATTTTAAATTGAATTTACATGGCAAATAAAATTATGTTTTTGCAACGTTTTCAATCAAGGGAAAGCACATGTATACACGAATCAACTTTTCTTTTTTTTTTTTCGTAGGCGTCCTGTTGATTTTGTTACTCTTTCATATTCGTCGTGTTTGTGCAGCTTTCCTCAATCTCATCATCTCATTCATCTATGGTTGCTTAAGGCGGCCAGTAAGACATACCAATGTCTAATAATTTAATTGGGTCTTTTTGTCAAGTTACTATACAGGGTCATTCGCGGAATTGGTTCGTTAGAACTTGTTGTTGTTCTTAAAATTCAACATTTCTAAAAACTTGTAATTATAACTGATATCATTTGGACTTATCAGCAAAATTATTTGCGCCATTGTACCATTTCCGGTTTATCTGAAGTTGACGTCAACTTTCTTAGTTTAAATAGCATGGTATATTTTTTTGTATCGGGCATACAATTCTGCATCAAAACTTACTAAGACACCCTGTGTCAAAAAATCAGCCGTTTTTGAGTTATTCAATTTTTTAACGAAACGATACCTATTTTAGATTTATTTTCCATTCATGAAGACTGCAGTAGAATTGTGAGTAGCACATGTCCAACATATGACGACAGATATCCACATTTATGCAAAGTGACCTAAAATTATCAATACGAAAACCAAAAAAAAATCTTAAACAAAAAAACTTTGGAAAGGAATAAGCTAAGTGCGTTTTATATGTCATCGTAATCTGATCATATTGAATTTTGTCTTTTGCAGCGCTATTTTGTTTAATTTTCTTGTTTGGGTTTTTAAAAATGATATTGTTTTAGATCACTTTGCAAAATTTTGAATATCTGTCGTTAAATACTGTACAGGGTGGGCAAATAAGCGAGGTAAGCGGCTGTATCTCAGAAAGTAATGATCGTAGAGAGTTATGGTAAAAAATTTTAGAGGTAAAGTGGGCAAGGGAAAATGCTGGAAATTATTTTCAAGTTTCCAAGATGGCCGCCAGTGGGCGTTTCCACCATCTTGAATTACATAAAGTTATGTTTCTCGCGATTTTCTCCAATGAATTTAACAATAAGGTATTTGCGTTTTAATGTTAACTTAAAGTCAAACATTTTTTGTAAAAACAATTTTTCTCCATCTTTCTAAATAAAGTGGTGGGGGGTATTTGAATGTTGTTTTAAATAAATGCCTGTAACTTCGAAACGACTTAATGGATTTGGATAAATTTGGTATCATTGAAAAGAGCATTTCTTGGGCTTTTAGGTTTCTCGTAATCATGACAGTTGTGATCTACACGGCCGCCGATAGAGGGCGTTATTCGATATTATAACCAAAATATTGGATTTTCTCAAAAAATTTAAATGCGATGATATGACTTTTTTAGACTAGAAAATAGACAAATGATCAACCAATAAGCCTGCGCAAGCCGCATCTTAATATCTTTCTCCTAACTCAAATTATTAAACAAAATACTAAACCAGGAAAATTCATATATGTATCCCCATTTCAAAATGCATCGCTTGCTTTCGATAAGAAGGCAAGTAGTAGGCCATGGACACGACAACCGCCTAACAAAAATATTGCCAATTAACGTCAAACTTTTGTCACACGCAGCCCAATATTGTTGATTGCGTATAATTTGAGTACTTTTTAATCAAAATGCCTCTCACAAATAATGAAGCCGTTGACATGATTGCAATTTGTTTTGAGTGTTTTCAAAATGCAACTATAACTGCAAGACAGTACGCGACACGGTATCCAGATCGCCGTCATTATGGGAGAAGAATGTTTCCGCATTTGGTACAGCGATTATGCGATACTGGAAGTTTTCGTCGTCCTAAACGTCGCAGGCGTCGCAATGGAAGGACTGAAGAAAACATTATCAATGTCTTGCCTTATATAGAATTTTATAAACATATAGGAACTAGAACATTGTCTCTAGACTTGAGAATAGCACGAACAACTGTTAGAAATATTTTGAAAGATTATAGGTAAAATAATTCCAAGTATGTCTCTTAGCACATACTCTCAAATACACAATTCAGTGTTATTTTGATTATATTATTTTTACGCATATATTGTTTTTTACTTTTAGATTACATCCTTACTACATAGTCTTGCACCAGGCGCTAAATGAACAAGATTTCGATAATAGATTAAATTATTGTCAATGGATGCTAGGCATGCTTGAGGAAAACAGAAATTTCGTAACGGAAATTCTCTGGACCGACGAGGCTACCTTTAGTAGTGATGGTAGAGTAAACCGTCATAACATGCATTATTGGTCCGCTGAAAATCCGCATTGGTTAAGAGAAGTGCAGCACCAAGGACGCTGGAGTCTAAATGTGTGGTGCGGTATCATTGGGGACAGAATTATTGGACGTTATTTTTTTGAACAATCTTTACCTGATAACCGCTTCTTAGAGTTTTTGATCAACGTCTTGCCAATTTTGTTGGAAGATGTGTCACTCGCAACTAGGAGAACTATGTTTTTGCAATTAGATGGTTTTCCGGCACATTATTCAATTAATGTTCAAAACCATATTAACGGGACCTTTCGAGAACGCTGGATAGGAAGGGGAAGCCTATTTCCTTGGCCGGCAAGATCTCCCGACTTGACATGTCTTGATTTTTACTTGTGGGGACGCTTAAAATACATTGTTTTTCAAACTCCACCAGCAACACGAATGGATATGGAAAACAGAATTCGAAACTCAATTAGTCAACTATCAGCGACAGAAATTGAGGCTGCGGTTCTGTCGACTCAAGAAAGACTGGAGAAATGTGTGGAATATGACGGAAGGCAATTTGATCACAGAAGCCATTAATCTTTTTTCAAAATCGGTCCTTTTCAGGACCACAACTTTATTTAACAGGAAAATCCCTTACAAATACGAAAACGTGTGACTTAAAATCACAGCACTAAATAAACTGACATTTCTTGTGAATATTTTAGAGAGGAGTTTATTTCCATGGCCTACTACTTGCCTTCTTATCGAAAGCAAGCGATGCATTTTGAAATGGTGATATATGAATTTTCCTGGTTTAGTATTTTTTTTAATAATTTGAGGTAGGAAAAAGATATTAAGATGCGGCTTGCGCAGGCTTATTGGCTGGTCGTCTTTTTTCTAGTCTAAAAAAAGTCATATCATCGCATTTAAATTTTTTAAGAAAATCCAATATTTTGGTTATAATATCGAATAACGCCCTCTATCGGCGGCCGTGTAGATCACAACTGTCATGATTACGAGAAACCTAAAAGCCCAAGAAATGCTCTTTTCAATGATACCAAATTTATCCAAATCCATTAAGTCGTTTCGAAGTTACAGGCATTTATTTAAAACAACATTCAAATACCCCCCACCACTTTATTTCGAAAGATGGAGAAAAATTGTTTTTACAAAAAATGTTTGACTTTAAGTTAACATTAAAACGCAAATACCTTATTGTTAAATTCATTGGAGAAAATCGCGAGAAACATAACTTTATGCAATTCAAGATGGTGGAAACGCCCACTGGCGGCCATCTTGGAAACTTGAAAATAATTTCCAGCATTTTCCCTTGCCCACTTTACCTATAAAATTTTTTACCATAACTCTCTACGATCATTACTTTCTGAGATACAGCCGCTTACCTCGCTTATTTGCCCACCCTGTACATGTACATGTTCATAATCCTATTACATTCTCCAGGAATGGAAAGTAAATCTAAAATGTCGTTTGTTTTCTGTAGTGCATTTCATTTGTTATTTTGCTTGACAGATATAAACTATGTGCATTTATACTACAAATACAATCTCAATTATTTTGACATTCAAGTACTAAGATTTTAAATGCATTAAAGAGCATATTTTTCGGACTTTCACCAGAAAAGTACTTATAACTCGGAAACCGTAAAGAATACAAGCTGATGCGTCTAATAAGCAATGATACAGAATTATTAAGTGTATTCAAAAATGTAATAATATATAGGGTGTTCCATTTAAAAAAAGTGAACTTGGTTGAAATGAACATTAATTTTGGACGACCCTGTATAAACTATGATAAATTTTAGGACGCAAATTTGATGTATGCTATCTCGGCTAATAACATGTCAAACATGACGTCTTTAACTGCAATGCCTTCAGAAATACAGAATGTTGAGCATAGCATTGCAATTGGCCCTATATTTGAAAAAAATTGAGTAACTCAAAAACGGCTGATTTTTGACATGGGGTGTCTTAGTAAGTTTTGATGCAGAATTGTATGCCCGATACAAAAAACTCATAAAAAATATACCATGCTATTTAAATTAAGAAAGTTAACCGTCAACTTCCGGTAAACAAGTTTTCAGAAATGTTGAATTTCAAGAACATCAAAAAGTTCTCACGAAGCAGTTCCGTGAATGACCCTGTATACAGTTGCAACGATATATAAACATATGTACTTGTATCTTGCCAAGAAAAAAAAAAGAAGAAATAAAACGATTTGGGCAAATATTGCTACAAAACTTGTCTAAGAATGAATGAAGGTCTGTTTCAATTTCTTCTCTAAAACTGCAAGGAAGCATAGCAGTAGAAATAAAATTGAAAAGAACCTTACGTTTGCTAACAACTTTCGAACATCATAATTATATATCTCTAAAGACAAAAAATCACAGATGCTGACTTCTGGAGAACGTGACGGCCAAGCAATTGAACCACCTCCTCCAATCCATTTATTACTGAATCTTACAATTAAATAATTCCTCACTTGCCTTCCATAGTGGGGTGGAGCTCCAGCTTGTCGGAACCGTAGCTGCTCTGTGTGTCCAATTACATGACCGCCCACTATAACACCCCATGCATTGACCCTCCAGGTAGTATCAGATTTTAACCGACTAAAAACCTCTCCGCCGTTCTACACTCTCTACCGAGATCCGCTTTCGGATTTCTTCGGTGTAGGTCTTGTCTATATCCTTAGGTTCTTCGACTTCTCATGAATATCTATTGTTCTTCTGATTGCACTAGACCTGGCATCATTGTTTTTATAGTGAAGATCGTTCCCGTTTGGAGCAGGTAGCGGTTTCTGATCTCAATCCACCTGTCGCTTGCATTCTACGTCATCGATACCATCGCAATATGAGCATTGATTCGTATCGACCTTTCCTCGTTGGTATAGGTACTTTTGGAAGCTTCCGACTTTCCCGAATATATAAGTAGGAACAGACTACGAATCCTCACAGGATTTTTTACATGGCATTGTCACCTTTGGGAACACATGACAAGGATAGGTCTAAAAGAGAATAGCGACTGCAGGTTTTGACTGATATCCAACTGCACTGCTATCCCGAGCCAATTATCTCGGCAAAAGCTCTGAGAGCGGGCAAACCCCAGCACCTTACAGCTCACTTTTAGTTAAATCTAATGTAATCTAATCTAACCCTGAACTGTTAGTTAACATTGGATATTAATATCTTATGCTTCTTTCAAGATACAAGTCTTTTTCTGTGTTGTTGCAGCTATCAAAATTTGTGTAAAATGCAAATATCTCCGGAATCACAGAGAGAACAAACATGGTGATAATACAGCAAAATCTGAATACCCAGTATAATCGAAGACACCCTCCTCTGTATGAATACGTCATTGTTCTACCTGTATAATTTGAGTCAATTACTATCATGTAACATTAAGACGTTTCATATTACGGAAGGGGACAGTGTAACGTACAAATAAGATAGAAATCCGGGTGAGACGTACCGGAAAATTTTCTCATTTCATGGTGTAGTTATCGATCGTGTTGGTCGTCGTCGTAACGCTGCTCTTCCGGACTGTTGATGCTCTTGGCGTTTTTCCTTCGTATTTTTCGTTTATGTTGTTTGAAACGTCGGGATTATCGTCATCCGAACTTAGATAGGGTAGGTTGTGTCATGTACCTGCCTCACGGGCAACTTTTCTCAGTTTGGCGTATACGCTTGATGTCACCGTATATAGAAAGTGGTGGGTTGTGGTATCGGATTAAAACGGGGTAAAAAAAAATCAAGAAGATTTCATAGCGGCAATGCGGTTTTGTAAGGTCTGATTTATGAATTTAACTAAAGTAATTCGTTACACTGCTTAGAAAGTGATTGAAATTTCATATCGTTATAGAAGCTCACGCGTCGAAAACCAAAACTTTTACACGATACAGTTCAGAACCTAGCAAGGTACCCCATTTACAAAAACTTATTAAATTATCTTCAATTATGTCAGACGTTTTACACGGATCCGCACTTTCTCCCGTAAATGTACAATTTCCAAGTCTGTATAATGTCTCCTGTCAGCCGCAATTTTCTCCTGTACTACTACTGTGGAAGATATCAATTACAATTTTGTTTGTGTTACGTGCGCCAGTTCAAATCTCAAAGTTTTACCGGGCGTAATACGAGACGAGAAGCGAAGAACGAAGATTTAAAGCGGGGGAATAACAGTTATTGATTGTAGTTTCTGCAGTGTAACATAGATCTGTAATGGAAATTGCTTGCTTAACTTATCTATGTTTCTTTATATGGAAATGCATTACTCCATTAACGTTCATTTTTAAAATAAACTTTTGACATTTTATATTAATAAATGGGACGGTCGATGGGAAGGTATTAGCGCTAAAATTAGAGTCAATCATTTCTTCTTCTTTCTTGATTGCTCAACATCATAGCCGACTACTTTTCAGATAGAGAGCTGATTATGGAAGCTAAAGGTAAACAGGAAAGATTGCGTCTCGCTAGTTGGGTACTCCAAGAGTCAGTCCTAGGGTCTGTTCTGTGGAACATGGCATACGTTGGTGTGTTAAGGTTTGAACACCCAGAGCGGATCGAGCTCATAGGGTTAGCGGATGACCTAATGGTAGTGGCGATGGCAAAGACTGAAGAAAGACTTACAAACATAACGAACACAGCCCTACAGAGAGTATCGGTTTGGATGGAGGAAAACTGAAGCAGTGCTCCTAACTACATCCAAGTAAAGCCATCAAGTACAGGATCCGGCAGAATAATCTCCCACATTTTGCACCGCCACTGAGGTGATGGGGAGCTTAGTGTTTTCAGTTGGTAGCACATGGCTTGTCATTTTAGTTGTCATCGTGATTTGGACGGGCGAACATCGTGCTGTCATTATCGAAACATTTTTGAAAAATGAATCTGTGATTACAACGCAGCGAACTTTTCGTACTCACTTTGCACTGGGTAGACATGCTCCGATTCCAGATCGCAAAACAATACTGCTTTGGGTTTCGAATTTTAGAGCTACAGGTTCAGCCTTAAAAAGAAAACCAACCGGTAGACCCAGAAGTGTTCGGACACCTGCAAATGTTGCAGGTGTTGGAGAGGCTGTGGAACGATCTCCTACTCGTTCAGCTGCTAAACATGCCGCTGCTTTGCGTTTATCAGATCGTTCGCTGCGAAGAATTTTACACGCACACCTACACTTCCACCCATACAAAATGATGACCGCACAAGAGCTGAGTGAACGGGACAGGGAAAATCGTAGAGCATGTTGCAACGATGTTCTTCAAAACATCCCACAAAATGGGCTTTTAATAACCAGTGAAGAAGCCCATTTCCATTTATCCGGCTGTGTAAACAAGCAAAATTTTCGTTACTGGGCACGAGAAACTCCGCAGCAGCTCCATGAAAGGCCATTTCACAGCCCACACGTTACTGTTTAGTGTGCTGTCGGGTCATTTGGCGTTTGGGGTCCCTATTTTTTTGAAGAGGGAGGCATTACGGTTACCGTAACCGCCGATCGGTATATCGACATGCTACGTAATTTTTTGGACCTAAGACTTGGAGAACTTAACCATGCGGATGTGTGGTTCCAACAGGATGGAGCGGCGGCTCATACCGCCAGAAGGTCCATGAACATTTTAAGGGAGATGTTGCCAGGACACGTAATCTCATTACGTGGAGACGTTGGGTGGCCTGCGCGTTCACCCGATCTTGCCCCATGCGACTTTTTCCTTTGGGGCTACCTGAAAGCGAAGGTCTTTGAACACCATCCCCGAACCATTGACGAATTAAAAGCAGAAATACGTCAAGAGATTGCAGGAATATCACCTCAAATGACTGCTCGAGTAATGGAAACGTTCAAAAATCACCTTCGAATGTTTATCGGAAACAATGGTCGCCACTTGAAGTCTGCGATTTTCAAAACTTAATGGCAAACTATATATTTTCATTTAATAAAAAATAAATTAAACAACATTTACAATGGCGTTTTTATTAACGATTAAAATGTGGGAGGTTATTTTGCCGGAGCCTGTATATAGGGTGTGGCTACATATACAACTCACGTTTGCTAAACACATCAATAAGACCATTCAAAAGGCAGAGCGATGGCAATATCGGCCATGCTGTGCCTGATACCTAATATCCCTGATCCACTCGCAGGTGCTGTATTTTGCCCCTATTCGACATGACGCCATTAAAAACCAAAAGGCTACGAGTAGGTGGAGTATACTCCTGCCCATTCTCTCTTATTACTTGGCTTCGTAAGAAAGTTTTTTGCGAAGCTATATTTCTCAACCATTTAATCGTTCGATAGAGTCAGAAGTTGAGAGAACGCCACTTGGGATGCCCAAACTCTCTGGTACGGAGTCTCGTCCCTTCCAGCCCCCTCCATGATCAGTCTGCAATGCCGCAAGGGCCACTCCTTTCTTAATTCGGGGTTAACTCTATCGAAGTCGTGACTTACAACAGAAAATGAGCCAACCCCCACCTGCCCACAATCTCGTAAGCCTCCACAATCATTGCCGATTTTGTGGACACAATCAACTTCAGCGATGAGACCCATTTCTACATAGATGACTTCGTTAATTTGGGGCTCACGTATGATTCTTCAGAAACAAATGCGTTCCCCAAAGTGTTACCAATCGCAACACATTGTTCTTTTAAAGACAGTTAGTCTAATGCGAACCTGAAAAGCTCACGATCACGCACAAACATTAAAGGCCTTTCTTCTTTTCAATATTTTCCGCTTTGACTGTACTGTCTACTGTAAATAACTGATGTATATTGGCGAAAATTAAACTGAAAGATATGTAATATAACCCAAAAGTGATGTGTGTCAAATATAGTAACGTTTTTTTTTTATTATTGAAAATGATGTATGATACATACAAACTGAACATTAACGTGTGTTTTTTATTAAAATACATATTTTAGAATGATGCCTTGACAGCTTGAAGTTGAAATATTAAGGTTTTCTTGGCAATTTTTAACCTCCAAACCGTAGAGAGCTTTTTTTTACTCTATACAGTGATTGTTATCTTATAATTCCCTCAGCGCTTTCTATTTAATTCTTTACTAAGGGTAAGGATTTCTATAGAATTTAAACCTTTGTCTTGAGCAGTTTAAGATTTAATTTTTTCTTGTTACAGATCTGCTTACGATACAGTCACAAAAACGAAGGTTGCCATTAAGAAAATATCACCTTTCGAACATCAAACATACTGTCAGAGGACACTGAGAGAGATCAAAATATTAACTAGGTTTAAACATGAAAACGTGAGTACAAAATTGCATTCTTCGTTCTTTTTTTATTATTAAGAATTAATTTCCATCTTTAACATCAAAGCTCGTAAAAAGCAATTAAAAACGTTCCCCATTTCTCGCGTAATTCACTTCCTTATCGTCGTACTTTTATTAAGTTTAATAGTTTCGAGAGCTTTCAAGATGTAGAGATACAAATTAATACTTCTCGTAACATTTTTAGTGTTGAATAAAATATTATATTCGTAAAATGGAACACGGCTATCATCTTTGTTGTTATTAAAAGCTCTCTCCCTCTCTTCCATCTGTGCTAGTAGCGAAATCAACATCTAAAGCTGACATAGCTGCTTTCAACTCCAACTCCATCCGAATATTACGTTTGCCTCTGCTCATTCTCGCATGAATTATTCATAAGCTTTGATGTTACCGACTTTAAACTTAAAGTACATAGTTAATTCACGTGTATATCTCTCTAAAATGGTATAGTACATTTTAAAGGTATATCCATAGGTAAGCCGATATCTAAGGTGAAAGGTTGTATTTCAGGTGGAATGAACTCGATTTTATCTTATAGCTTTAATGATAGTCTAAACTTGTCTAGACATTTATTAATTTGTAACTGTATTGAGCGAGGATTTGTTTTGTTTTATATTCCAGATTATCGATATACGAGACATACTAAGAGCAGTCACCATTGACCAAATGAAAGACGTCTATATTGTACAGTGCCTCATGGAGACAGATTTATACAAATTGCTAAAAACACAGGTGAGTCCATCATCATCTATCATTAACATGATCTACCTAAACAAACCAATTACACCCATCCTAAGCATGTATTAATGCATTGGGAAACTGATAACTGGATATTTTACATAAAGTTTAATTCAATCATGACTCCAAAAAGAAAAGAAAAAACGAGCTCTTAAATGAAAACTAAGCAGCATTCAAGAGTGGTCCTCTCGATGACCAATATAATCCTAGTTCATTCGATCGAAGATCAAAAGCTTCTTGAAAAATGTCAAGACTATTCTGCTGAGCTGATGACATCGCTAATACTGCTCATGGAGTAACATCACATATGGAGGCTAAGCATCAGCTCCACAAAATTCAAAACCATTGCGTATATCCTTAATATCAAAGTTGTAAAAAATAACCACTGTCGAGTGCATTTTAACAGTTATAATTGTGAAATTTTCAAAATATTTTAATTTGACAGCTGTCAGCAACATTTTGACAGTTAAAACCATAAAAAAAAATAACTCGTAGTTTTGACAGCTTTGAAAAGTATCTTAAAACTGTTACTCTTACCAAAATAGTCTATAAGTGCTTTTTCCAGTTTGACATTTACTTGACAGCTGTCATAAACACATATTTGGATATTTAAGGTTATCAGAACACTAGGTGTCATATTTATCATTCGTGTTTGAGGTTGTGCCTGTGTTTGAGCACGTGATTTTGACACATGTGCAATGACATTTATGTCAAAATCGCGTGCTCAAGTATCGGAACAACCTCAAGCACGAACTATAAATATGACCCTAAAAAAATAACTGGTTTTACATTTTTATAATTATTCCATCTATTTTAATAATTACAATAATTGTAATTATTAAAATAGAATGTAACGCAAAAGCTGAGACACCCTGTATATACCCTTGTTTATATTTCTTAATCATGTTTTTGAATTAGCATTCTTCTTCATATTAAGCAAGACCTTTTTATAATAACATTATAGTTTGTCTTAGGGTAATTTTTTACGGCTGTAACGTCAAAATAACTGTCAAAATATTTCTAACAGTTGTTGTTTCTTCAGATCCCACAAGTGTAATTGTCAAATTGTAAAAGTCACTTATTGCCTTACTATTTTGACAGGTGTTAACAGATTGAAAACACTTCTGAAAGCTGTCAAAATTATAACGAGTTACTTTTTTATCGTTCTAGCTGTCAATGTTTCTGATAACTGTGAAATGATAATATTATATCAAAGTTTACAATAATTGTATTGATCTAGATCTTGATGATCTGAAAAATCGAATTCGCATGGGATGGAGGGTCATAAGTTAAGAAATGATACTTTCATCTTGCAACAGAGAATTAAGACGTCGTTTGGAAGCTTGTGTCCACGCTGATGGAGCCCAATTTGAACATTTTTTCGTTTAACCCGAGAGAACACGCGTTAGAAATAGTTACATGAAACGCGCACGGTCAAAAAGACCGGGTTGGTTTAAATCACAATGTACTCGGTTAGTTTAACGATTTAAATAAGTTCTATTGTATACTTGTGTTTATTTACTTATTACAGTGATTAATAAGATAACAATATACATTTTTATAAAAATATAAACAAAAAATAGAGTAACACTAGAACAAATGTTAAGAAATTTAATTAACAATTATTCAATATTATGAGGGTTTCCGGGCATTGACCGTGTTATGATTTGTAATATATTTATCCAGTGCAAATAAATGCACAAAAAATATACAATATAAAACTCGACGTTTCGCCACTAATGTAAGTGGCTTCTCCTGGAGCAAAAGAGTGGGTAGGGAGCACTAGAAGGTCGCGGTAACTCGACCATGGTAGAGTTGAAAACCTTCGGGTGAAGAAGTGCCATAAGGTCAAGGTAACTCGACGTTTAAACCACGCTAGAGGCGAACATCTTCGGAGTCGGAGACTAAAACTTTCTTCGTCCCTAACGCACTTTACACGTTGAGTTGCCTTGTGACACCCCCTCATCAGAAGGTTTTCGCCTCTAGCGTGGTTTCCACATCGAGTTACCGTGACCTTCAGGTGCCTCCTACCTATACCTTCGCTGACAAACTGCAATTTCAATGAAATGTTGCTGCTAGACATACACATGCGCTAGGCTAGAAATATAGGATCGGTAAACAGACGTTCTTCACTTCAAACACACCTATTATAACTAAAATAAAAGTAGTGTAATGGTAACAGTATATCTTGTTTGAAGTATTTCTGGATGCACAGCTTCATGACCCCTGTATCGGCGGCAGAATACAAAATTTAAAAAAAAACCGTCATTTCGACCGGGGCGTGTGTTCTCCCGGGTTAAGTTAATAAAAATTGCTTTTGACAAGTTTATCTGAATTATGTCAAAACTGACAAGGCAAAATAAAAATGTGTCAAATAAAAGTTATTTATTTGCTTTTCATAAATAAGATGCAACATTAAAAAACACATATATCCATTTAAAAAAAAAACAAAGTTGGCCTTGAAATCTCCTTCAAGGTCACGGGCAAATAAAATCCCCTCTTTGTCATTTTCAACATATCATAATATCAAATAACAAGTTTTTTGATAACTAGACAGAGAAAGTAGATAATGCCTCTAATGCAAAAGCTGAGACACCCTGTATACAGGTAAGTTTGTAGCCGTGTTTATACAGAATCATCTATGACAGAAAACTACTATTGACACCTTCTTTTTTTTGCTTTCGACTGTATATACAGTATTTTCTTATTGCTTTATTTTCCTGATGTGTCAGTCCTACACACCTAACCTCATTTCCGTTCACGTTTCTCAGTATTAGCGTATGACAGTTGACAGAAATTTTAGATCCCATCAAATGGAGATTTGCATTTTTATGCATTTCTTCAATCAACCTTCAACTAGGTACTTATTAACTTGAAAGGTATAGTTTTGACGTTTCTCGATGGGATAGGTATGCTAACCCACCGCCATATTATGGGCATATTATGGCATTAGCATGACACTTCACGTAATCGTTAACTTGTAATATTTAATTAAACATCTATTCAACTCAAAATTTAAAATCATTACTGGTAAGCCGAAAACAGTTATGTATCACACGTGCAAAAATGCTTTAGGGACCTTTAGCTTTTACTTCGGGGATGCTAAAGTGTATACATAGTGAAGAAGCAATAAAAAAAGACTGTAATGTACCTAAACGTTTGTTTTTCCGAACACTACAGTGTTATATAGTTTACGTTAACGCTTATAATATTTGTGATTTTGTGAAGTATTTTTAAATTTTAACGTTTCGTATAAAAGCAGAAGAAGAAAAAAAGGATTCTATTAAAAATAATCCCTTTAAATGTCAAATATCGTCGATGTTGTTCCGTTGATATTTTATCTGCGTAAAACGTAATTCGCTTCGAAAAACGTTCCAACCACTTACATCCGATCCATAATTTAATCTGGCGGCAGCTATTCCATCGGTATTTTTTTTTTTGCTCTGTTAGATGAAATTCAGCAGAGCACCGAGATCCGTTCGAGCGCAATTCATATAATAAAAAAGAAATTCGAGTGTAATTAAACTAGACTGAATTTTTACGTTCACCACAACTCTACACAGATCCGGGTTTTATAGTCGTAGGCGTTTAGTGCCTGGTAATTCCGGTAAATTGTCCTGTAAAACCAACTGGATAATGGTGTATTATCTCCTGCGATAGAATACAAAGCCGACTGTGATGTGCTTGATACGAAACCGCAGGAGTAATTGATGTACTCGCTCTAGGAAATGTAGTCGGTTAGTCGTTGTAATTGATAGCTCCAGCAGGTGAAATATCGTGTAATGATCGGGAAGTTAATGCGATTACAAATACACCTGCATTACTGATTCTAATTAACTGCGTAAAGCACTTCGCTTATTAAAATGATAGTAATAATCGCAGCATTATATGAATTGAAATGTATCTAAATTTCAGGAGCTCATTGTTATTTGGAGTACAAAAGGATTAGGGATGATATTTCTAGAATAACTCTTCATAAATCTTATTATCTTCCGAATAAATCTACTCATTTCACTTCTAATTCTGTATGTTAATCTGGTATCCTCTAACTTGTGTCCTACTACGTTTTTCCATAAAAATATTAATTCAGTTAGCATTAAAAAAAAACGTACCAGCTAAAAACAAAACTTGATTAAAACCGAGTCTCTTTTTTCCCCGAAACTTCATCCTTCACTCCGTATTTAAATAATACACGCGGCAGCGTTGCTTTTGTTTCCATCTTAATATCTACGGTTAAAGCCGGGGGATTACCTCATTTCGCGGGACGACCACCGGAAAATCTCCGGGTGGAATTCGCCTTTGTAAACAAGAATGAGGCTGGCTGGTGTTGTTATTTAACATTGTATCCATTTCTGTTGCTGTTAACGGGAATACGAAACGTACCTAAATTAATGAATAATGTAAATGATGGGAAAACAATCAGGCAGTTCCTGCGTCTAAACAAAATATTTTACGGATTCCTTTCTTTTGTGGCATCGTTTTTTGTGTACGTTTAACAATTTCGAAGAAAAAGGATAGGGGTACGAATACAGGTTTGATAGTAATTATCCTGTTGATGACGATAATTTACCGTAAAGGGAAAACTCGTTAGCGGACATGCTTTCAGCGCCATGGTTGTTAGGGAAGATTTTTTTTTATTTCTGCTACTGTTTTATTTCAATTTTTTATCGGAGCTTTACGCGTGATGAAGTTAATCCGCGAGGTCCATTTACGTAATTAGAACTTTCAATTCGACTCGCTAATTAGTGTTGAGTTTGCTTCTATAGTATATTCGAGGTTGATTTGTTTTGTTTTCAGTTTAATTAAGTAATAGTCAATATTACGTGTACCAAAATTGTTTATTTGAAGGATTAAATGCTTGACAAATTAATATAAATCAAACACGTGTAACGCCTAGTGTTTTTATAATCTGTGCGAATGCTTATCAGTTCATCACTTTGTCAGAATATAAAAACAACGTTCTTCTGAATTTATTGCTGAATACAAGGTAGAAATAATTATGATTAGTAATCATGTCAAATCTACCAAATTACCGTCAATGGTTCGAATCTTTACCTTCGTTACCTGGAATCACCTAGGTAAAAGAAGTTTGACATAGTTCTATGTCAACAAAAACAACATCTTTGGCAAAAGATAATTTGCATAATCTGTCTGAATTTTCTTGATATCTTCCTGGACTTTCATAGGCTTCTTGCTTTTCAGTTAATTTCTGTAAAAAAAAAAAAAAAGGAAAATTTCATATCAAAACAAACAAACAATAACATTTCGCTCCTAAATTAGGACTTTCTCTCACCAACTTTATTGAAAGGCTGATGTCTATCCTTGCCATCTTGAAGACCAGACCTCGATTTTGCAACGAGTCTTGAAGGGCTCTTGTGAACCTATACAACCGGAAATCGCTAATCAAACACTCTCTAGCCTGAACTTCTTTTTAGCTTGTTCACGATTATCGCTTGACCAACTTTAGCCAGCGCTGAAATCGAACTGATGACCCTGTAGTTGTGATAGACAAGATGGGTTTTATACTGTTTATAAATTATTAGATCAGCTCGTTTCTAAATTTTCAGGAAATGTTGATCATTAAGAGAAGCTTCTCTAAAGCGAACTATGAGAGGGTAGTTGAAGCAAAATTCCCACATCCATTAACCAATCCCACAAATTGATAGAACAAATTGATTGGGCCAATATTGGTTAAAAATTGAAAAATATATTGGTGACATATTTTTTTGTCAACATTTTGCAATATAGGTCCATCATATATAAAATTATTGGCCCAATATTGTTTTTATTATTGGTAAAATATTGGCATGTCTAGTCGTTATAATATTGGTCCATTCTGAATTAAATTGTTTACCCCAATATTGTTTCTAATATTGGTAAAATATATATTCTACTACATTTGATAAGATTGGACCATTATGTACCAAATTATTAGTCCAATATTATTAGTGTACTAATAATATTGGATTAATAATACAATACTGGCTCCTTGTTTTGTATCATGATTTTATTTCCTTCTTTTTCTTCAATATAAAGGGATTATAACCTAAACCAATATTGGTATTATCTGTAGGTAATGAAACACATCCAATACTTGTTGAAATATATGTATTCATTCTCTTATGCGTGTTCACACATAAAATATATTCAGGTCGTGCAGAAGTGCTCTACAAGTAGATATTTCTGTTAAAATACATGTTACCTCATCAAACTATAAGATCAACAAAAATGATTAGGAATTTAAGGCTCATATTTAAGATTTAGGTAATAGACACATAATTCGTTATTCGAAGTAAAAAAAAACTGTTGTTTGCCAATATTTTAGGCCTTCATTATTTCTAGAGTAGTGGCGAAAATGTTGCATTATTATATATAACGATTAACCAATATGTGGAAAGTTCTTATGATGACATATTGGTATGTTGTTATTTTGTCAATGTTGGCAAAACAACGTAAGAAAATATTGATCCAATATTACATTTTCAAGTCCAGCCAATATAGTGAGACTGACAATGGTGAAACATTGGGTCGATATTGTTTTGACAATATTGGCATTTGGTAACCTGCAAAATATTGGTGTATTATTTGTTTTAACAATTTGACCAATATTTGAAAATTTATCGTGGCATAATATTGGGGCAATGTTGATATTGGCGTCAGTTCCAATTAAACTAAAAATGTAACTGGATATGGGATAGCGAAGTGGACAGCTTAGTCCAAAACATAGCCCCAAAAAGCGGATAATGGTGAAAGGCTGTTAGGGATCCAAGATGGCAACGAAAGGCAAAGGAAACAGGAAAATCGAGACGAAGAATCCACGAAAAAAATCAAAATCAAAAATATTACGAATATGAATTTGGAACATAAGAAACATAAACAATAAAGAGGAGGAATTAGAAAAAGAGTTTTCAAAAGCAAACTTGGACATATTGGCAATAACGGAGACAAAAGAGGAGGATAAACACGATACAGTGAAACCCCGATTATCCCAGGTAATGTGGGGAAGTGCACATTCGAACAAAGTTTGTTGTTAGTCATCTATCTCGTAGGTAAAACTTGAAAAGGATGTTTCTTCACGTTTTCTCAATTTAAAAGCTGATTGATTCAATGATGTCGTTACCGTTCTAAATTTGATCACATGTATAACCATCACTGTCTTCGATTTGCGTTTTGAAGGCCTGCTTATCAAGCTTTCACTTTAATTATGAAAGTTGACTCTGCAACCTTGACCGAATCCAGATTCGAAGATCACATTCAAAATCAACCGCTCTGATTTGAAATGCAGGTTTGTGAGCTGGTGACAATTGATCTGCAGAACAGCAAGTATGTATCTCAAAAATGTTGCTGTTGGTGGAGTTTTTGGAAAATTCAAAACATATGAAATGAAACGTTGATGTAATAATTTTACTGTTTGTTTTAATAACTTGTTTATAAAGAATGTTTTGGTACAAGAACAAACTTCGTGTACAAACATCAAATCCTAAGTGAAACGCCCATTCCTCAAATAACAATTCTATCAATAAACCTCCCCGCCTTCAAGGTCGCACGTTTCCGACGCATCTTGCGGCTGCTATAATTGTTGATCCAAACTTCGACCTGTTAAAACACCTCATACAAGAAAACTCTATTAATATTAATCGTGTCAAAACAACAGCGAGTCAGTTCGAAAGTCGTTCCCGATTCTCGTTCAAGTTCATGCATGCAAATATTTGCTTTGTATTAATGGCGATGAATATTTTAATTAATACTGGTGAGCTGTGAAGCGCGAAGTGGGGGTGGAAGGAGGGAAGAGGGTGGTGTACCAGCTTCAATATTCGTTACCATTCCCGGGGCGAGACGACCGAAATATCGTAATGAATTCAAATTGTAGCCAGCGGGGTAATCCAACCTTGATATTTTGCGGATTCGATAGCGGCCTGTTGAATTTTCAGCCAGTTCTGTTACGTTATTTTTGTTCCACCTCTGTCCGTGTAGGGTCTGTACTAATTATTTCGGATGATACGTTAAATAATGATCCCCGTAATTTAATAATTAATTAATTAATTAGGATGTAGGGCATTAGAGGTATGTGCACTTACGTGTGTTCATATATGTATTATAGGGAAGTACTTAGTAGCCAGATTTGAAGTTTGAAGTTAGGCACACCTGAGGATTAAGACCGCAAGGTAACAAGGTAACATATATAGGTTAGAATTAATTTTATATTAGGGATACATATTACATATTTGGCGCCCAACGTAGGAGGTTTCTAATGGAGTTATGGTAGAGTGGTTGGTTTTCTTTTTTATCTGCTAGAACATCATATTCAGTAAATTGTACGGCCGTAAAAGTAATTTCAGATATAGAAATAAATTTTACGATTTCGGGCGAATCACATATCGCAGTGCAAAAAAAAGTACGGATGAAACATTACAGTTCACCCCAGAGCAAATGTGGAGGTTAATATAGTACTCCCGAAGGTAGCAGCCTCTGTAATACAGAAGTACATAATTCAGTTTGTAATGTCTTTCATGTAATCCGACGTTATTTACGGAAAACAACGCTAGTGTATTACGTTTATGGAAGCATTGGGATTTGTGGGATGATACTGGGAACTATGTTTATTAGTTTCGCGAGTTTGTTTCGGGATGCTCTTCGCGGATTAGATTTGTACGCATCAAATTCCATCTGGTTGTTAAGTCTAATATTTATTTCCGGAATATTTACGTTTGAAAGAAAAAAAAAGTCCCACTGAAAAATTAAACAACAGTTATGAAATTTCTCTATAGCTCATAATATTTATAGTAACCTCATTTCCTTGTGCCCGAAGGGTACTGGGAAATAGCCTACCGATCAGCAATTCAAATCCTATCGGATAGCCAGGTGGCTCTAAAGACATTAGCATCTTATCAGATAACCTCTAAAGAGTTACTCGAGCATCCCAAACAACAATAGATAATATCTTCACGAACTACAAAGAGAAGTTTAGGGTTAGTGTTTTGGCTACCATTCCCGACACGTCTGTACCGAGTCAAATCCCAATAAATCCGAGTACCATGTATCTTTGTCCTTATACTGGTGATTAAATGCAGCTTAAAAACAAAATACGTCCGGCCCAGACGTGATTTCAGCTCAAATAATTAAAGAATTTGCTAAGTATCTTATTTAATAAACCTCTCATTCTCGTTGGGCATATTTCCGAGATATTTTTTTATTACCAAAGATACCAAAATTACCATGGATTCCGAAAAAAACACGTCCACGTCTACGGCTTTGATAACATTTTATAACTCGCTCGTAGAAAGATATTTTCCTGTAACTATTTTCTGTGACTTCAGCAAAGCATTTGACTGTATTCAACATGATATACAGGGTGTTTAAAAAAGATGCGGCAATATGAAAGGGGGTGATTGCCCAGATCATTTTATACAAAAAAGTTCCTATAAACATAGGTCCGCAAACGCTTCGTTACCGATCTACAGCGTGTTGAAATTTAATTTAAAAAAACAGTAAAAATTAGATTTTTGACTTGAGATATAATTAAATTTTAGGCGTGTTAATAGCTGTGGGAGACCCATACTTTGCAATACAACACGATGTTTCAGTCGTACCAGTGGCGCGCGTATTGGCACGTCACAGGCTATTTTTTAAGAAAAAAGTAGGACGCCGCTGATTTCTCTAAAAATAAAAATATGTTTTTATTCTTTGTTCAAGTGTGAAGAAAAAAGCTCTCTTAACTTTTTATCGTACGACGTACCGTTTTTTTGTTATAAAAAAACATTTTAGTGCATATCCATTTATTACAGAAAAAAAAATTTAAAGAACAAGGGTTTTATTCAAGGGCAAAAACAAATATTTTACCAACCAAAAATTACAAAAAATGTGCAAAGTGGCCACCTCCAGCTCGGATGCAAAAATCCAATCTTCTCCTCATTAACTGGCGAACTATTTCAAAAAAACCACGATCGATTTTAATTGAGTTGCACCCAGCAATGATTCGATTTCTTAAGTCTTCTACGTTTTCCAATGGAGTAGCGTACACCAAGGACTTCAAATGGCCCCACAGGAAAAAATCCAGGGGATTTAAGCCCGGAGATCGTGCAGGCCATAAGTGAGGCCCACCTCGGCGAATCCAGCGATTTCCGTTTGCTTGTGTTAAGAAATCACGAGCTACTTGACTAAAGTGGGCTGGTCCGCCATCGTGCCTATACCACATTGCATCTCTAATTGCTAATGGTACGTCCTCCAGAAATCCAGGGAGCGTGTTTTCCGAAAAGTTGCAATACACCTCCCCGGTAAGTCTCCCTGGTAAAAATTCCGGTCCAATTAGACAGTCACCCACAATCCAAAGCCAAACGTTCAAAGAAAACTGATGTTGAAAACGATCTTCAACAATTTCATGTGGATTTTCGTCACACCATACATGGTTATTATGGAAATTGCGTATTGCATTTCTTGAAAAATTCGCTTCATCGGTGAACAGAATCATCATCAGGAATTGAGGGATTTGAACCATTTTGTGCAAAAACCATTGACAGAATGCAATGCGAGGAGGAAAATCAGCAGGAAGAAGTGCATGAACGCATTGTATATGGAATGGATACAACAAATTTTCCTTCAGAATGTGCCAAATAGTCCCATTACTTACATCCAAAGCGTCAGCAATTTTTCGAGTAGAAGTACCTCGATCTTCTTCAATCATGTCTAGCACATCCTATTCCAGCTCTACCGTTCTTGCCGTCCTTGACCTTCCTGCTCCTCCATTTCGTCTTAATGTGCCTGTTTCATAAAGACACCGATGAATACTTTCGAAAGTTTTTCTATCAGGAGCAATACGGTCAGGAAATCTTTAAGTATACAACCGCCTAGCTTTTAGAGAAATCAGCAGCGTCCTATTTTTTGTTTTTGAAAAATAGCCTGTGACGTGCCAATACGCGCGCCACTGGTACGACTGAAACATCGTGTTGTATTGCAAAGTATGCGTCTCCCACAGCTATTAACACGCCTAAAATTTCATTATGATATCTCAAGCCGTTTTGGAAAAATCTAACTTTTACTGTTTTTTTTTTTAATTAAACTTCAACACGCTGTAGATCGGTAACGAAGCGTTTGCGGACCTATGTTTATAGGAACTTTTTTGTATAAAATGACCTGGGCAATCACCCCCTTTAATATTGCCGCATCTTTTTTAAACACCCTGTATATTAATTAATAAACTGTACCGGGTGATTCAGTAAGGGTGGCGATCGGCTGTATCTCGGAAACTGCTAAGCGTAGAGCTTCGGGGGAAAAAATTGCATAACTAATGTGGCTACCAGAACTATCCGGAAATTATTTAAAAGTTCGAAATGTCACCGCTAGGAAGCGTGTTTGTTGTTTTCAATTATAAAATGAGTATTTTCTCAGAAAATTGCGTGTTAAGGTATAACTTTGAAAACATCATTTGAAAGCTGAGCTAATGTCGTGTTAGTTTGTTTAATAACTTTTCTTCGTATCTGCCATAATAAGAAAGGAGGGAGCCAAAGAATGTTTCAATATTTAAATTTTAATATCTCCCGAACCGTTTAACCGATCTGAATATTTTAAAGCTTATTTGATGAAGCATTTTATAGATTTTTATTAAACTAAATTGTTGTAACGGTGCTTTTTATTTTATAATGCTGTAAGCTACATTAAATTGCTGACATTTCAGTAAAATCCGTTCTCTAATTTGAGCAAGACACTGCACACTAAAGCATACCTATTTAGAACCTTGAGAAATAATCTGAATGTAGAGACACTATTGAACGTGTATTACGCAAAGATTCAGTCACGATTGTTATATGGGATTTCGATGTCGGACTCGTCTTCGGTAGCAAGACCTGTATTTTTGTCACAAAAGCAAATTATTCGAACATTGGATGGCTTATCTTCGTCTGAAATGCAAACCCACATTTACATCCTGAAAAATCTTAACGTTGGGACTGGGAAGAAAGAGACAGACTGGGAAGAAAGAGTTCTGAAACAATCTTCATCGGACCTGAACCGGGTGTGGCAGTACATGGTGCAGTGGCTGAGTGGATCAGAAAAGTACACCAGAGTGCATTAGAACAGCGTTAAAGATCAGATACAGATGAAGGCATTTAACAGCATGCCAGGCTCTCAGGTACAGCAAAACGATGATTCTGGCTATCTAAAAAAATACCTACGCACAATTGGCATCTTTAAGGATGAGCCTGTTTATAAACTATGGAATGAGGAGGAGGAGGAGAGAGCCTAGATTTACCACACAAGGTACCAAACCTAATTACAACACAACTTCAACAGGAGTTTGGAAGTGAGAACGAAACTGTTAATTTTTTATTAAAACTGTGACGAAACTTTACAAACGAAAGCTTCCTTCCTTACCAACTTCAAATCTACGTCAATACCCAACACGAAACGGTAAATGCAGCGCAAAAGCTCCAATACCAACGAGATCGAATCGTTAGACTGTACCTCAAAACCTACAAAGTGCAATGAAGATTAAATCCGATCTACAGACTCTTAATCGTATTTGAAGTTTTCTTTGAGAAACCAATTAATTTCACGCTTGAAATCCAAAAGGAAATAATAAGGAAAAATAATAAAAGAAAAATAATTCTGATAATTCTGATGCGGATTCTCCATGATTATACTGGCAAAATTATATTCGAACAAAAAAAGGAAAAGGAAAACGATCGAATAACAATTGTTGAAACGGAAACAAATATCATTGATTAATGACGTTAGAGGTCAGCTACATAGAAGAAAATATTATCGCGCTTTTCATGCTCAATAAGAAAATCCTTATCCCCTTATCCAGGGCACTTCTTTTTCCCACCGTTAAAATACGGTGTTCTTTCCGATTTATTACACGTCTACCTTTCATCCGGAACAGAGAATTATAGCGGAATCAAAAGGTTGCTGAAAGTAAAAGCAGCTCGAAGATTTAAGCTTTCAATTCAAGATTTGATGGGTTACCTAAAGCCTTACTTTCTCCTACGCCAAAGATGTATTTATTGTAAAAATATATATATTCTAAGAATATATCAGGATATTTTTATTAAGACCTTTTCCTGTTTGAAAAGGTCAAGTTTGATATTTTCGGGGTTTTGATAAAGATAGAACGTCAAAAGTGCGGTGTTTATGAGCTGTAAATTGTGATAAAGCTTTAATAACTCGCCTCGGTGATTTTTATAAATTAGCAGACGTAAACTTTAATCGAAACTTAAACTAATCAGAAATAATATTCTGGCATGTTGGTTAATACATCGTAAGTAATTAATGGTATATGTTGTTAGAGGAAATACCCTAATTCTGTATAAATTCTCAGCGAGGTAAATTGAGAAGTAATTGAATTGAAATTAGTTCCTCTCGAGTTAATAACGATATAAGCTGATTACGCGGCCGTTGCAAACATATCAACACCAACCAACCGACATGATCAATTCCAACCGTAGAATGTGATTATTCCATTAATTAATAACAGCTTGATTACAGAATAACTATTTTTTTATGTTTGATTAATCTGTTCATAATTCCTCCTAGTAACTGATTTAGGGGTATGCTTGAGAAAGAAACTCTAAATCAGAATTCGTTTTGATATTTCGCTTGAACTTTTTGTTTTTCCTTTTTATTCTCACTCTGTAAAACTTATATTAACTAAAAACTTCACATCTGCTACGGGGCACTCGTTTGCACCTGGTCGATACGTCACGAAACTGACCTTTTTTTATCAGATTCACATCCCCACACGCATACACCTTGATTTTCTGAATATAGACCGTCAAAAAAGATATATTCCTTTGATTCCATTTCTACGTCCACGTTGAAATTGGCATTATATTGGACATCAGTTTTGAAATCAATCGAGTCACTATTAATTGTAGATGTTTTCGTTTTTATCTCCTTCTTACGAGGGCGAATTTTTATGGTATCTACCTAGTTATAAAACAAAAGAGTGTGCTAAGTTGTGTTTAGTTTGTGCTGTGTGAGTGAAACTAAGGTTGAACATCGCAGCGTAATAAAGTTCCTGACAAAAGAAGGCAATGGTCCAAAAGCAATTCATGAAAGAATGGTTGCTGTGTATGGAGAAGATGCACCATCTTATTTTCAAGTAAAATATTGGTCTAAACTCTTTCGATGGGTCGAGAGTCAATCAATGATGACCCAAAGTCCGGACGACCTATTGAAGCTCGAACTGAAGACATTGTGCGAAAAGTCGAAAATTTGGTACTGAAAGATCGGCGTTTAAAGATCTCTGTCATTGCCAATCAAGTCTGTATATGCAAAACAGTGTCCTCAAAATTTTGCATGACGATTTTGGTATGAAGAAGGTGTCTGCAGTGTGGATACCCAGATTGCTTACACCTGAACAAAAACTGTACAGAAAAGAAGTTTTTATCTCGAATTATCACCGGGGATGAGACTTGGGTACATCATTGGGACCCTCCTATTAAACAAGAATCGATGCAGTGGGTTCATAAGGGCTCTCCACCACCAAAAATGGCCAAGACACAATTTTCTGGAAAAAAAAAACTGATGGCAACTGTTTTCTGGGATGTTGAAGGAGTCTTGCTTATTAAATACGTGGCAAGAGGGTCTAGCGGAGACGCCTACGGAAAAAAAGCGTTTTGCATCTGATGAACAACTCAAAGTTGTGTTGGAGAATATTTTGCGGGGTTACCAAAGCAATTTTTCTCTGAGCGTATGGGGCAATTGAAAAAAAAGATGGAATAACTGTATTAGTGTTGAAAAATAATTTCTTTTTTTCTCTTATGTGCTTTTTTTCTTGGCTAGATAGATAACAAAAATATGCCCTCGTACATCCACCTTCTTGTTGCTCTTCTTTTCTGCAAGTTTTTCAGATAATTGGTATTCATGTTGGTACCAGTTATTACAGATGATATTTCTTGCGAATGCCGAAACTTCACTGCAAGACAATATTCGACTAATCTCTTCTGGTCGTACAAGGGCTGGGCCGTGAGGTGCTCCCTCAATCAATTCTGCCTTCATATATTGAAATTGAAAGGACAAAATCGCCAATTGGATTGATATATCCCACTAAAGTTGCACCACACACGAGTACATTTCTTTCTCCCATAACTCTCTCTCTCTCTCTCCAAAATGTCAAAATATGCATCTAGACATTTTCGCGACATTTTAGTGAGGAAAAATGCCTAAACGCGCCATCAGGGACGAGACTCGCCTCCGATTTATGGGGCTCACACCCACTAAAAAAAACCTCACTTTGTCAGGTGTAGAATCCATCCTGGAACCGCTGGTCGCATTACTTCAGGATGGCACCTCGTAGTTGGTCTCGATCGGCTGTCTCCATTGCTTGGGTTTCTCTCTTCTTCTTCTTCAGCACCTTCTAGACCGTTGATTCCCAAAGTGGGCCAGGTGGATCCCTAGAGATCCACGGGAGACAAAAAAATGGGGGGTTCACAGTTCGTAAGCGGAGGTCCACGAAAATTTATCTGGTTTCGATAGTGAACTAAAATGTTGACTTTACTTCACTTATCAATGTAGGCAGATAATATTTTAAGAAACTCAGCGACTATTACTTGTAAAAACTTGCATATTCCATATTTAGTACAACGTGTCGAAACTTGCAAAAGAATTATACCAGAAGTAACTGCAATTCACTGTGTCATCCACCGACAACACCTACAGTTAACAAAATAAGCAATGCATTGAATACGCGTTTATTGGCACAATTGTGCGATGAAAATGATGAAGACTTCAACGATTGCTCTTACATACTGAAATAGGTACGCTGGTTGTCGAAAGGTGAATGTTTAACAAAATTTTACTCAGTTTTTGAATCAGTTTTAGAGAGTCTGGAAAGTAAAGATCCAGATTTAAAAGAAAACTTGATCAACTTGAAAGCAGACATCGCGTATTTGACAGAATTGTTCAAAAAATTTAATTACATTAACTTACAATTACAAGGGTGTAATTTCAGCTTTCCTTGGAAAAGGAACTTGTCACGAGTAAAATGCATGATGACTTCAAAATCAGATTTGAAGATATTCTGACAATGCAAATACAACCATGGATCATAAATCCATTTGATGAAACGAAAGTGCAGAATGTGATATTACAAGAGGAATTACTCAAGCTTAGCACTAATGAGGAGCTGAAGGTGAAATTTAAAAGAGGGTATCAAACATTTTGACTGCAGGCAGAAATACACGAAAAATATCCTGGACTGTGGGGAATTGCGAGAAAGCTTTTGCCCTCGTCATATCTTGTCGAAAAAAGTTTTAGTGTCGTTCCAAAGCTTTTAACGAAAAAAAGGAGCAGATTGAATATCACAGAACGGAGAGATTTGCGGTTATTCCTAATAAAATTGAAGCCAAATATTGATAATTTGCTGTCAATCCATCAAGTACATCCCTCCCATTATTATTATTAAGAAAATATACTATTTTTCTTTTTTATTTTTACCACTCCGAATGGGGAGTTTTCTAAATAAAATAAGTGAGAATTGATTGGTTCCTTGTGCTGTGAGTAGATGTCAAAAAAGTAAAGTTGAATGGAATCACTATTTTGATTGGCCAACTTTACTTTTTTGATATCCACTCACAGCACAATCAATTAATTAATTAACCAATCAATTCTCCTTTTTTTTCTCGAATACTGTTAATTCCTGGTTGGAACTCAGCTGTAGCGCAAATTTACATGGTTAGATCTAATCTTCACATTTTTTGTCGAGTTTTGGGAATTTGGTAGAAATGTAGCTGCAAGGGGTCCACCGGAACCAGTAAAATTTAATTTAAAGTGGTCTGTGAGCAAAAAAAGTTTGGGAACTTCTGTTCTATACGAACATGGCGATCTTCCCATACAGCATCGTTTGCACGACCTTATTCGGCGTTAGAGGTCCTACTCCTACCAGTCGAAGAAGGTGTGCTCAATGTCATCTTGTGTAGAGTCGTGATGAGCCAAAAACAAAACGTCAGAGTGTGACATGGAAATTTTCTTCGATTCAAAGGGAATAATTCACAGTGAATTCGTCCCAAAAGGTCAGACGGTGAACGCTGAATATTATCTGGGAGTTCTATAACGATTATATGCCAGAATTCCAAAAGTTCAACCGAAATATCGAAAGCCAGAATAATGAAGATTAGAAAGCTCGCATAAACTTTTTTTGTATAAAAAGTATATTAAAGATAACGGTGCCCCATAGTAGCACACCCTATTTCTATTAAACTAGAATAATGTGAAAGCAATTTTCCTGGAACTGTCTATACAGCCTCCAGTGTTGTTTTACAATTACGTACACTTCAAAGCAGTTGCTCGTTTTCCTCTGAAATTAAAAGCGACGTTTAAAGTTGGGTAAACGTATGCAAATATATTTAAAACTATAGTCTTTATTAGCGGACTTTTCGAAGAACATGTTTAAAGTTAGAAATAAAACTCGCAAAAAGCACTAATTATTTTCAATATATATTCCCTTGTTTGTTACAGAGACTGAGCAATGATCACATATGCTATTTCCTCTACCAAATACTACGCGGTCTCAAATACATTCACTCAGCGAATGTTTTACACAGGGATCTCAAACCAAGTAATTTATTACTAAACACTACCTGTGACCTCAAGGTAAGTACAATTAATAATAAGCTCCCTTATATATGTATATTATAATAATAGATAACTTCACGCTTAAACTAACCTACCTAACCTGTCAGCTGTCAGAGATACGTCAAAATTTGACGTTGACGTTTATCAAAATTTTAATCCGCGCAAACTAACTAATTTTATCCCGCATCTCTGTTTGCTTTTTCTTTTTCTGCGCCGTTTTATTTTACCTACATGCTACTGGGATTTATAAATAGAAAGGAATCGATTTGAATAATTCACGTTAAAATAACGCCCGATCTATAAATTCGTGTCGAACAATGGGAACTCTCGCGATATATCAAATGTTAAACAATAGAAATTAATCGATCTCCAGGTCGAAATTCTGACAGGGTTCAAGAACGAATTCCGCATTTTTTTAGGTGATAATTCATATTGGCACACCGTTCTAATAATATCCCCCTTTTTATTATGTTTCGTTAGATTTGCGATTTTGGACTAGCCAGGGTTGCAGATCCCGACCACGATCATACAGGGTTCTTAACAGAATACGTAGCAACCAGGTGGTACAGGGCTCCCGAAATTATGTTAAATTCAAAAGTAAGTTTATTATTGTGTTCGGCCAAATTAATATTTTTCTATACTTACGATAATGATTATTGTAGGGTTATACAAAATCTATAGATATTTGGTCTGTTGGGTGTATCTTGGCGGAAATGTTATCCAATCGGCCGATCTTTCCCGGCAAACATTACTTGGATCAGCTCAATCATATCTTAGGTGTTCTAGGCTCGCCATCGCAGGAAGATTTGGACTGTATTATTAACGATAAAGTGAGTTAATTAAATTACGTTTAAAATGAATGTATCGTTTTAAAAATGTTTTTATTTAGGCTAGAGGATATTTGCAATCGTTACCGTATAAACCTAAGGTGCCGTGGTCGAGGCTATTCCCGACGGCGGATCCTAAAGCATTAGATCTGCTCGATAAGATGTTAACCTTTAATCCGCATAAGAGGATTGGTGTTGAAGAAGCATTAGCTCACAAGTATCTTGAACAGTATTATGATCCAGCTGACGAAGTAAGTAATATCTGAAATATCTGAAAACTATTAATAGCTCTGGAGCATCATTCTCAATCGTGATTTTGATGATTCTGGTATTATCTGAATTGGTTGAAGTCTAGGTATGAGTCGGTTCTGATGCCGGATTGGCGTTAGTTTTAAACTAGATTTGAATTCTTCAAAATTAAGTCAAAAACAAGCCAGTTACACCAACACAAAACCTTCTGTTTAAAATATGTGGAAACAAACTCAAACTTAGTAAAAAAAAATGAATCCAGTTTAGAATCAAGTTACGTCAGGTAAAACCAGATACCAATGTAGCTACAGATGCCACTAATGTAAAAGTGGCATTTTCAGAGGCTTTAACTCCATGATACACCGCAACCACTTTTTGTTCATGAAGAAGTCACTTACGTTAATGACGAAACGTCGAATTAGTACATTATGTATTAATTTTCCTGTAATATATATATATGTATTTAGTTCATAGTTCTACTGTATACTGTACTGTCAATTTTGGAAGCCGTGATAATAAAGATTCAAGCAGTGGAAGTTATCGATGCCAGTTACCTTAGAGACGTGGCCAAAATCGGCAAAAACAAGCTCAAAATCAAGTCAGATTAGGTTACCACCCTCCCATGGTTCAAGGCCGTCAAAACCATGTTAAAACTGGCTTGAAAACATAACCCACAACCACAAAACCATCGATACTATCGAAACAATGTTCCTACAAGTTCTAACTTGTTTAAAAACCTCAAAATAAAAAAGTTCCTTAATCTTTTACCATAAGTTTTCTTCTTTATTTGGGTGTTTCTTTTCATTTAATCACATCTTTACCTGCTATCTGAATCTTCGCTTACTTTCTCTCGGCGTTAAATCAATTTTGGACTGCCATATTAAAAGTAAAAACAAGTTCAGAGCGAGTCAAAACGAAATTGGATAATCTCAAGCGTTAGGTCAAACTAGGTTAAAACTCGCTTACATTCATCGGTTAGTACGATCAAAACCACGTTAAAACTAGCTTAAAACCATCGATACTATCGAAACAATGATCCAACTGGTTGCAACTTGTTTGCAAAACGTCAAAGTAAAAAATTCCTTAGTACAAAGTCATTATTAACTCTCACAAAACTGTAGCTAAATCTTGTCTTTTTCAAAAAAAAATTGTTTTATATTTGACCGTAAGTTTTCTTCTTTATTTGAGTCTTTTTTCCATTTAATCATATCTTTACCTGCTATCTGAATCTTCTTTTTCCTTTTCTCGGCATTAAATCAATTTTTGTCATATTAAAAGTAAAAACAAGTTTAGAGCGAGTTGAAACGAAATCGGGCAATCCGAAGCATCAGGTCAAACCAGATTAAAACTCGCTTACATTCATCGGTTAGTACGATCAAAACCATGTTAAAACTAGCTTAAAACCGTGGTAGTTTCAGAATCACAAGCTAGAATCATCAAAACCATGCCCGAGAATTATCAAAATTACGATCTAGAACCATCAAAAGTAGGCCAAAACAAGGTGGGAACCATAATCTCGAAATTATCAAAACTGTTGTTCAAAACCGTTAAAACCATGAGCTCCATCAAAATCATGATCATTAACTCCCACTTAAGTGCAGGTGGCCTTATCTTTAGCTACTTCTCTAAATTTTTGTCTATTCTGGCCAACTAAATTCGTTTTTGGCTTTCACATTAGAGACTAAATTAGACTGCCGATAAAACTAAAACTAGCTTTAAACGGGTCAAAATAAGCTCAGATCTGATCAAAAGCAATTTAGACCAGCTCAAAATCAAGTCTAATCGATTTAAGATCAAATTCAAGCGTAAAAACTGGGTTGGAACTATCGAAATTATGGTCTAGGACTATCAAAAATAGGCTGAAACCAGCTCGAAACCATAATTTAGAGACCATCAAAATCGTGGTTCAGCAAATTGTTTGTTTAAACGCTGCTAAATTTAATTTTGACCGTCATGTTGAAGGTCAAAACAAGCTAGAGAACTAAATTAGACCGGCTTAAATCCAACTTATAACCATGGTTCATGACTGTCACAATCAATTTAAAACTACAAAATATATATCTGGTCAAAACCATGAATCTGAACCGTCAAAACTGTGGTTGTGTATGATTTTAATATGATGATGCGTTGCAAGAATAAATATTGCATTATTATTTATTCTAATTTCTTTACACAGCCAATTGCAGAAGAACCATTCCAATTCGATACGGAACTCGACGACCATCCAAAGGAGGTACTCAAAGAATGGATATTTAAAGAAACCCTTTTGTTCAAACAACGGATCAATCAAGACCAACATGCATAGTCATTCGAGATAAACGTTTAAAACAGAGAGAGAAAGGATGTGGTGTCTTTCGTTAAAAGCAAGAATACCATTTCTTTCCCTCCCCAAAAAAAAAATCTCTTGAATATTTGCAACTACTTTTATTGTCTACCGTGTACGAATATTGAGTTTTATATTAAATATTTAAAAAAAATTATAAAAATTAAACATGCTGGAAAGAACGAAGTTGAGACAAAAAAATTTAAACGACAACGCGTGTATGTATGTAAAACTTGAAAAGTCTAAAATAACAGTATCAATATTAATTATTTTTTTTAGTTTAGGTTTTACTTTTTAAAATAATGGTATTATTAAAATAATCTTGTTAGTCGAGGAAGTAGATAAGAAATTAAACAAAAAAAAACGTGGAAAAAAATGATAATAAAAAGACGTAAACGTATAAAAATAGTAACGTGGAAAAAATATGATGATACAAAAACAAATCAAATATCTATTTTTGAAATATTAGTTTTTGTAACGTGCTTAAGAAGAACAAAACAAAAATTAAATGAGACAAATACGTGGGAAATAATGCATTCACTAAAACAAAAATAAAACATGGTTGTGTAACTTATGAAGATATATTCTATAATGTTCATTGTTAAGATGCAACAAAACAAGATTTAAATGATGATGAAAACAAAAAAGAATTAACGTAATATTGTGCATTGTATGTAAAGTGTAATCTTTATAATATAATTACCTTTTTTATCGTCAGTCCTTTGGGCACAACACCGAATTTCATATTCTGTTTAAATCCTTCCTAAAATTATTTCCTTTTTAATAATATAACATAAATGATAATTGTCTATTTCTACTTCTATAATAGTATATTAAAAAGGTGCGTTCCAGTTAGAGTGAAAGTATTCAGATACAATCCCGGATATTTCTTTACCCCCTTTCTAACTTATCGGTATTGATATGAAAGCAGCTTTAATTGTTGCAATAAAGTCACTTCTGTTTTCATATTATTCCTTCTTCGGCATTAATTTTCCATGACAGACATCCAAAGCTGGAAAATCCACAGCTGCCCTTCAAATATTTCATTAAAATTAATTTTCTGATTATCTAAAAGTTTAATGTAATCGGCTGCATTATGTCTTCCTTTCAAGACAACTAAATTTTTCACGTCATCACGTAAAATTGATCTACGTTCTCTGTCTATTGTTGCTCTTGCTGTGCGACCTCTTCGGTTCTCCCCCTTCCCCCCCCCCCCCCATAACTGTTGGGATTTTTTAGAAAATTATTGATTCTCCAGAGATCCCATTTCAATTATGATGCAACAACAACACCAACAGTCTCAATAATTGAACAAAAGATACTAAACTGAATATCATTTTATAAATTTAAGCACACCTTCCGTTTCAAATGATTGCAATAAACTGGTGAGAGTAATCATGTGTCCATGCTGCAATAGATGAAGGGGATTCCCAGATCTACTGTAGTCGATTTTGATCATATATGATCTTGCCATTTACCATCACCTCAGGTAAGGGCAAACAAATGTCCGGGAGTATCTCAACTCGATATATCAATACTTTGGTGACTAAACATGTAATTCCTTAACGTTTCTCTTCACAAATCACGCACACAATTTACAAATATCAAAAAATAAAATCCATCGATATTTTAAAAGTGTAATGCAAGATATTTTGTAGTAAATAAAGAAGTAATTGGGAAAAAAAACAACACATGAACTTAGAAATCATCAAATAACACATAAGCGTGTCCCCTTCAACACTATTCGTGAGGCCAGTCTTCACAAAGTTCTGACATTGAAGTCAGTCTTCCTCGAAGCTTTCGTTGCAAAGAATACATCCAGTTGTTTCTTGCTGATTATGGATCTTCTTTTTTTCTTTTATACACGTCTGCAAATCTACTCTGTTTGATTTCCCGAAAAATTTTAAAACTGTTTTAACTTTCTCCTTCTTAGCTACTTCTTTTTTCAACTTTTCTTGCCACGATGGTGGTCGATTAAACCAAGTTTGATCGTGCAACTGAGTTGAAGCTTTCGGTGGTGATATTGTGACTGAATCAAGGAATTTAAATTTTCTGAGACGTTGAGAATGAACTGACAAGTATCAACAACGCAACATCCTTCTCCTTGCTGATTAAACTGTACTAACTTTGAAACGATTTCAGGACACATTGAGGACGAACTTGTTGATGGTTGACGAGAATTACACTTTCAGGTAGGTAGTTTGATGATGTACGATTTTCCTAATCAGTCAATTTTGATGGAAGAAAGTCCAGGTCAGTGAAGACATCCTCCAATCCTTCCAATCTGCATACTCTAGTATATGCTTCAAAAATTAATGAGCAATATCGTCATCCGTTATTCTCATGCCTGGATTCTTTCTCATCCAGAAAGTAAAAGCTTCCATATAGGCATGTTTGAACGGTTTTATAACGATTTTGTCTAAGGGGTGCAGTTTGTGACTCGTGTGAGGTAGTATGCTCAGCATATGTTCTCACCAGAAGTTGGCGTTTTCCTTTCGTTAACAAGAACTTCTTATAAACGTGAAGGCACGACGCACACATTCATAATCTTGTAAGCACTTCATTATTCAATGTTGGTTGACCCTAACATGAACGGTTCACCTAACTAGTTCTGATTCCTTAATGAGATGGTCTAAAAGAGACTTCATTTGAGACTATCTCTCCAATGAATGTCGATGTCATCATCACTGCTAAATCTTCACATAACACTTCGGACTTCTCCCATTGGAACAGCCTCCTACTGGTCTAAATCAATTGTAGGCGTCTTATTAGCCACTTATGTCGTAAAAAGCAAGTCTGTAAGACGATGTTCTAAAAGCCAAGCCTGCAAGGTGTAAGTGTTTTGAACGGTAGGGTTAAGATGACGACACCGTTATCTTTGGCAAGATTTAGTCCTTAGACTTCCGTAAATTCTCCTGGAAACAATTCACGTATCATCCAGCAGCCACTAATTCCCAGAGCCTGATTTATCACAACACGTGGTTACCAACAGACCAAGAGGACACCTATTTCATACGTTTTTGTACAATGAAGACTCTGATATGATTGGTCGAAATTTAAGCGGCGACCAATCACATCAAAGTGCTACTAATCCATCGATTACTATTTATTTCTGCTGAATGAATTCATTGTTACATAAAAATCTCCAATATCTTACTCATGACCAACCCCCAAAGAAATTTTCTTTCTTCAAAATTTGAACAATCTTCATGCCAAGATACTCTCTTTAGAAATTGACATTATCGACGTTAGGAGTTCACGCTTCTTAAGTTTACTCTTACAGGATATTAGTTTCTTCTATTTCAATTCTTGTTCTTTTTTGTTACTGTTATTTTTCATTAGGCAGAGGTTTGAAATCAATTATTCTTGAATTAGCAACATCTTCACTCTCGATATTAATAGTAATAAACAACAACCAATTCTTTCAAAAATAGAGACAAATTTATTCCCCAATTCTTATGACAATCATTAATTTCACCAATTCCTCCGAAATGGTTGCGTTGAACTTAATTAAGTCGACAAATTTGGTTGAAAAATGATTATAACCTCCAAAATAATCACTAAATTGCTTGAAACTTGACACTTTTATGATTTTTAATATGGCCGAAAGCAGTATTACCAACTTAAGATTTATTATTGAATATCTTGCATTATCTTCTTAGTGATTTTATATTTATACCTATAAAATTGTACGATATCAAAAGGAATAAACATCTTTCTAATATAATCAATATTGGTGTTCTTCTTTATCAACTTAAATGTTATAAGAATAATAACTACTATATTTATATATGGAAATAATAAGCGATAACAGCAATGAGTATGGAGAAAAGTACATAATATTTTATCTGTGATTATTCACTATTATATTTGTTTATTATTGTGTACCTACAATATTATATATATATTTATGTAATATGTAGATTTTAGATTCATTTTTATATATGTAGTGTATATTATAAAGTAAATATATCTGTATATGAATCTTTTTCGAAAGAAAAAAAATTAAATACAAGAGTACTGTTATCCGATTCTAAATGTAGTGTCTAAAATTCTTTGTTAAAACAAAAATAAACAATTTGCTTGATGGGATAACTGAACGAAGATCAATAAGAAAGCGTAAAATCTATTAATTCTCGATTGATTAAAAATCCAACAGGAAACAAAACTAAAATGTTGCATAACGAAGCATCATTTGTGTACATAAAACATAAATTATGTATTATAATTATAATTGTGATAGTTCTATTATATACAAGAAACAAATACAAAATATTACACACGGGTAGGTTTTTCTTTTCTTTTTTTTCTCTCTTCCGGATTTGTTCGATCCTACGATAATCAAATCCATTTCGAATCAATGACAGTTATAGTGAAAACAGAAAAATACCTAAAACTACTTAACCTATTCGTTCAAAGAAATCGAACAGATCCTCGCGAAAATTTAACGATATTTTGAGAATACTTTGCCAAATTTTAGCATATAATTTTTTATCAAATTCTGTTTTTTATTATTATTATTATTATTATTACGTGTGATCATTTAAATATTCGTGTTCCCCTTGTTCATCGAACCATAAATTCTCCATCATTTAATTAGATATTATTATCGATCGCTGGTGATGATGAAGTTGAATGAACTGTATAGAATGTGTTGAAAGAGATGAACAGGATCATTTCGCATGAAAGGAATATGGCCTAAACGACAAAAAAAAACATATTTTGCTTGTTACTTAAATGTTGTTATTATATTACTATATTCATGGTCACCTAATTATAATTATTGTAAACTCTTATAAGTGTATAATAAAATGCATTAAAGTGTTTGTGTTTGGTTTTATTTTAAACGTGTCGTATGATTTGCATGGTTAATCACAAATCGGTTTAGTAATAAGTTTGTACTGGAAGTTGGAACCTTTTGCAATAAAAATAATCCAGAGAATTTTATCCAAAATCCTTGTCCACCCTTTGTTATAGTGTAATACTTTTTAACAATGTTGTCAAGCATGATGATTTATCGCAAAATTGTCTACCTTACCTGGTCTTCTATCTAAACCTGTACTTACTTTGAGGTTATGACATTATTTTCAAATATTTACGTAGTTTATTCAAAGAAAGCTCGTTTATATTGCAATAACACTGAATCTAATGTTAAAAATTAATTCTTACGTCATCTGGCTCGACACTATCTTCAATCGAGGATTGAATTCTTAAAAAACAATAAAAGAATTACTAGAAGAGTAGGTACAATGAAACGACGTCTTGTCCATGGTAATGTTTATCTTGTTGAAAAGGAATGAAACGACGTTTTCAGCAAAACCCAGCCTACAGTTTCGAAAGAAATCGTAGTGATATGTCTCGCATTAATGTTATTAAATGAATGACGAATTTTGTGAGCGCAGTGAAACGAGATATTATAAAAACAAATGTATAAGGAATAAATGGCAAAAACAGCAATTCATACGAGGACAATGAAACAGCCTCTTCCCCAAAACCAATCTCGCCCCCTCTTACAAAGAAAAACCACAGTTTAACGATAGACCCAGAGATAAGACCGGCTGACCATATGTAACCTGTTGAGCTACCATTCATTCAGGAGTTTTCAGATATTAGAACTGGCCAACCTGAAATAACTAATCCAATCTTTTGAGGTTGGTACTGGGTTAACCAAGTCATTAAAAAAATTTCCAAACAGAAATATGACCTAACTATGGTTTATACCAGAGTCAACTAAAATAGATCACTATCAAAAGCAGTGCAGTGAATTTCATGAATTTCAGTGGCATCTACCGAGTAGGTCGGAAACTAAATAATAAATAGCGCGAAAGTTAAGGTATTGGACAGCAAAGTGATGTTAGGGAGTTTTAGCAAAATCATCTGATTGATGAAAACAGCAACTCATGTTTGTTCAGGCCTGCCACATTTCCGCAAATAATATGGTTCCAAAATCACTAGATTGTACTATATTAGCGCCTCTACCGTATGGTTGTAAACTAAAAACATTGTTACACCTAAAGGAATTAACTTTAACCCCCATTGTTTATACCGAAGATGACGCAGATATGAATAGAGGTAATGTTGAGGTTATGTTGATCATAATAACTCTACTGTAATGCAAAGGTAACCGGGTTATTAGATTTTATTTTACAAATTACTCTTTTTGGCACGGGCAAATAATCGAACGGACAACATCTCTATCGATAACACAACCTACTCGCCCCGAATCAACTATGAAAATATCTATTGTTGAGACATAATAAATTATACAACATTTACAGCGATGCAATGTTGTAACAAATCCATAGAAACGCATTAATACACTCAATTTTCACAGCAATAGTTGCAATGGTAGTCTTGACAGACAATACAGCTTAGGAGGTTGCTGCAGCTGCATTCACCACAAAAACGAACGAATATTTTATGAATATGCCACGAAGTATTGTCCTCATTGAGGCAGTATTTATGGTTGGGACGGAGCAAAAGATTCTTATCTGAATTAAACGAAGCCTTGCCCAAGAAAGTATTTGTAATAAAAAATCCAAAATTACAAAAGCGTATCTTGTGTAAGTAACGAAAGAACACCGAGAACTTTATATGAGAACAATGAAATGATGAATTTGCAATTTAATCAAAATTTCCTAGCCCAAAATGAAAAATCTATAATATAAGAGTCAATGAAGCGACGTTCGACGTAGGTTTTAATGTTAATGACAGGTCCAAACGACAATATTTAAATGCAAAACCCTATTTGGCAGAAATAACGAAAGAACGACTAAAAAATTTATGAGGACAATGAAATAACGTTCCTTTTAAGCTAATCTGTACGATTACAAGTTTTTGGGAGTAAAATGAAACGAAGAGTTATTTCAGTTATTTTAAGGGACCAAAATTTAATTACAAATTGTCTGATAGACAAGCCTGCCTACAAAACAATCTTATTACCACATGATTTGCATGGTTAATCCCTGAATAGTTTACAGATAAGTTTGTAGTGTTAATAAGTTAAATCTGTGTACATAGTTTTGTTACATTACTTCACCATAAGTAATGTGACGTTATTAATTATGTCCTAACAATAAATGGTAGCTCAATTGGAGGAGTACTGATCCTACAAGATCTGCCGCAAAAGACCGACAAGATTCGAAACCCGGACCGTAACTACTGCACTACTCATGATTAGCCACTCTTCTACAGCAGTCAAATTTTGGTAATAATCGCAAAGACTGCCTCGATTTGCATGGTTAATCACAAGATTTCCATGGTTAATCGTGTAAAATAAAGTACAACACACGATGCACATATTTAATTGCATGTTTAAAATGTCAATCGCTGAATTCTGCGATTAACCGTGCGATATATGGTTAATCACACGGTTAATCATATCAAACACAACTGAGACAACACTATGCATGCCTTATTTCAATTATTTGAACAGTTTTTTTCCTTCTTCCAAAGCAAATCTAGGTTTCGCTGGGTAACAGAGTTAATAAACAAATACAGATCTAAAAATATACGAATATATTGATTTTAAAAGACAAATGTCCGATTTTTGTACATTATTATATATAGTAAATTTCCTCATCTCCGTATCATTCGGGTAAAAACACATATTATATAAGTTAATATAAATCATTTCTTTATAAAATAGTCATTATTGATTTCGAGCCTCAACGAATTCTTATTATACATAGAATGTCTGACGTTTTTCAATTTATCAAACACATTCTCTTCATCCATTTTCTCGGTTTTAACCTGTTTCTTCTTATACGCCACCCTCGCCTCATCAATCGAATCCGTACTACCTTCGGTACTACTATCGGAGTCGCTGCTACTGCTACTCGAGCTGCTCGAGGACTCGCTGCTTTCGCTACTCGAGGACCTGCGGTGACGTAGCTTACTTTCGGAGACCGTTTTTAATCGTTGCCGTTCCGAATTTGCTCTCGACCAGACTGCCGAAGCCACCGTAGGTGTTTTTTGCGTTTTTATAACCACAGCGATTTTACTCCGCGGTTTGTGTTGATCGAAACTCTCTTCGGGGGAGTGCCGCTCAGATCTGTGATGTCTACGAGGGCGTGATGTACTTTTATATTTATCTGAATACATTTTCTTCTCGTATCTATCGTAACTAGATCGACGTTTGCGATCTTTGGGGTATTCTCTGTGATCGAGTCTAGATTTATGTTCAATATGTTTTATTAAGGGCGGTCCTTCTTCGACTGTCTCGTTTCTTGGCGGTTTCGAAGCAGTTCGGTTTCTATTTTTTAAACGCGAAGCTAAATCGACGTTTAAAACACTATCATCCTCTTTGATTTCGATTTTCTGCGGCTTCCTCGGTTGAATGCGTAAAATATTCCTCAAATCGTCGACGTTATTTTCCGCGACTTTATTAGTGGTGGTCATCTTTAATTTTTGGAGTTGTTTCTTCCTCTTTATCTTCTCTTCTTCCTCATCAGCGTACATCCTCATTCGCGGCATTTTAGTTTTCTTTTCCGTCACTTCCGCTTCCTCCTTTTGATCATCTAAACTGCGTTTGAAACCTAACCGACTCATAATATCTGATTTAGTCTTATTTACAACCGGTGGAGGATCCGCGATCACTTTCTCGCAATATTTAAAATCCTCGTTCCAATGCATCGCTAACGCCCCCCAGGGATTCTTCGGGTCCACATCGACCTCAACCTCCTTACTAATATCCTTATTCCGGTCGAAAATACCTTTAAATTTCTTTTTATGGGTCTCGGTGATTATCCCTTTTAACCCACCATAATTCGGATTCCCATATTTCTTATAATATTCACTGAATTTCTCGGCTCGATGCGGTTTCTTATCCGATTTAAAAGCGAAACGTAACAATATATATTTCGATTTATCACATTCGATACCTAACCTCCAAAATCCAGGCGGTATCGGTATCTTTATATCGTTAATCGATACGCTCTCTTGATCTAACGAATCGTTATCGTCTCTTAACTCAACAACCCGATCTTTATTCTTCAATAAAATACTGCGACCTTCATTCTCTTTATCATCGACAAGCTCAGTTAACAATTCTTTAGCGAAAGGGTCGCAAGGACCTTCAATCGGCATCCCTTTAATCGGTTTCGATAAGAAATACAACGCTCTCGCCGCTGATATCCGATCGTTCCACAAAACATTGCAACTACTATCGTCGATCCATTCGATAGCTGCCGGACCGTATTTACCGAAATATTCCAGCACATCTTCGGTGCTCATATCGTCGGTTCCCCTCACGTGCACCGCTTCGAATCGTACGTCTTTATCGTCGTCGTTATTGATGCCCAAACTGTCGTGTAAGGCTTGTAATTGTTCGTCGGTGAAATTGTTTATTTCGTCCGGTTTTAAATGGAAACGTTTCGCTCTCTCTTGCAGTTTCGATTGCTCTTCCTTATCGAAGATGTTTATTCCGGTCGTGAAGCCTCCGTTCGTGTTCGGCCAAATCTATAAACACTAAAACAGTTAGATGCAGTTCATGATTAGGGTAAAGTTCCGTATGTCGAGTAACGAGTTGGTTATTTTGTAAATGCACTTTTAATAGGTTGTACACGTTTTACTAACTTTAAATACTAAATTAATGCGAAATTGATTAATAAATGGCATAGATAGTAAGAAGAGAAATGTCAAAACACCCATTGTACATAACGTAGAACCCCGAGAGTGTATAGGTGCGGATTTTAGAATAGGCGAAATTAATTATTTTACCGAACCATCAAACTTTATCCTAAGTGTTATTAAAACGTTGCTGGTTGCTTATTTAGCTACTTACATATATGTTTTTGAATATAAACGTGTAGAATGTGCTAAAGAAAGTTTATATTATGGGAAAACCGAAATTGCATTGTATACTAATTGCAACTAAAGAACCACTGACATTCCTGTCATATGTACTTTTGCATTTTAAAGGCTGTATAAACGAAACACCCTGTATAAACGAAAGCAATTTTAAGCAAATCGCCCCCTTTCATTTTAAAAGTTTTTTTTATCTTCAACAGGTATCAAGATACCAACCGACACCGCACTATTCAAACACCCTGTATATCGCTCCCTTTCTCTAGAATAGAACATTATTTGTTATAACTACCTAATATGAACGCTAGTTCGAACTCAAATTTTGCTTTGATGTAACGAGGTGTACGTTAGTGGGAGTTGTCCCTTTAAAGCTCTTTTGCTCGTCAGATTCTCTCTCTTTGTGTTGACACTCGGATGCTGTCTGGGTGCTCTAATGGCATAGTTCCGCTGACGCCACATACCCTCGTGCGGGCTCTCAACCGATTACAGGGGTTTGACGTCAGTGAGAGTCTCAAAAGGGACAGTCTCAATCTAATTTATATCCCGTTTGGGCTAATTAATGGCCCCAGAATGCCAAAAAAAAAACATTCATATTAGAACGATTCTTATTTTTGATGGTTTGGTAGATCGGTTAAGATTAAAGGTTTGGGTATTGCGGTGAATGTTGGTCCACGTCTTGAGATAAGTGTTAAGCTACTTAAGGAGATTTTTGTCTTATTGTTGGTAGTTTGGTAAGTCATTTCGGGCTGACTACTGGTCGGAATGGTATGTTTGCTCTAATCTACGTAGAGGTGGTTTGGATTATTTTGGTATTAATCGTTTTTTGTATATCTACTACCGTCTTAAAACGCATACTGTGATTTGTCCGCGATGACAGCTACGTTTGTTTCGTCTGCGTCTTGCTGTTGATGCTTCAGTAGATGGATCTCTACAGAAGATTCGAGCTTGCGACAAATTGTCAGCATCCTACGCAAATGCATCTTAATTTTAAATTATTTTCTTATATGTAATAGTAGAATCTATCGATTTTAACTTTATTGCAATGAAGTTAGATAACGCTAAGTTTCATTTTCAATAGCAAAGTTCTCCAAACAAATCGATAGATTCTACTAGTTTTTTTTCCAATTTAACAATAGGATCTACCTGATATGAACGCTAGTTCAAACTCAAATTTTGTTTCGATGCAACGAGGTATACTTTAGTGCGAGTTGTACCTCTACACCTCTCGTATTCGTCAGATTCTCTCTTTTTGTGTTGACACTCGGATTCTGTCCGGGTGGGTGCTCTAATGGCATAGTTCCCCTGACGCCACATACCCTCGTGAGGGTCTATCAACCGATTAGAGAGGTTGACGTCTATGAGAGTCTCAAGAGGTCAGTCTCAATCTAATTTATATCTCGTTTGGATTAATTAATGGCTGCAGGAAGCCAAAAAATGCGTTCGTATTGGAACTGTTCCGATTGTTGATGGTTTTGTAGGTGATATTTTGTAGAAGATGTTACAAATTGTTAGGATTGTATGTATGATGTGCATTTAAATACACACTTATTCAAAATTTTTGTAGTATTTTTTCGTAAAGATAATATAAACTATACAAAAAAAAAAAACAGCTTAGGGTTAAAACGAACATGAGGTCTCTCATCGTAATATTTGTTATGATAACCTTCAATCTATACCTCTGCCATTTTTTTACTATTATTTTATTGTGGTTAATATCTATCGCCGTTGCGCTAGAGATTGTTTTTTCCTGCCTTGTAAACAAATCGTTGAACAGAATCGATTGTGAGCTTCCAACTCGAATGCATTGAAATTCTGTTGCAAATTCCTATAACGAAGAAGATATAAACGGTGTTTTGATTGTGGCATTTTCCAAGCGATTTGACGTATCTAAATCTGAATTGTTTTTAAAATGTTTGCAAACAGTTTCGCGAAAATCGAAAGAATGAAAACTACCAACCTACTATCGTAGGTAATTTGCTAGAAAACTGTAAAAAATTAAGATTCCAAATGTCGCTCTTTTTCAAACTCTTGTGGTCGTTTATTAAATCAAACTAACAGGACATCCTGTATATACGGAAATTGGAAGAACTTTGAGCCCGTGAAAAGTGTATTACCTCCAATGTCCCATTGGTGTTTCATAGAATACACAAAAGTACTGGATATCATATGAACTCTGTTTAGGGATATTATTTCTTGACAATGTGCCCATGAATTATTTTTTCTAAAGTTCATTTATTAGTGAAATGAATTAACACTGGGATAATTGTCTCCTCTTCCGAAACTTTAAAAGTTTTTGCAAAAAAAAAAATTGAAGATTAGGAGGAGCAAGATAATTGTGTATCGACAGTTAGAATACAGTAAGTTACTGGGGTTATGGTACACTAATTAACAACCTACAAGTTTTTAAAACTCATTCATTTTTCGTAAAAAGTAAATCGCAGTCTTTTAAAAATATCAAAGAAAATTACAAAACCCAAATTTTGTTACTCATCTTTTGCTATTGTTTTAAAAAGAAAGGATGTAAGTGCAATAAAAATCTATATCTTTCCATTTACATCCATCCGTAGATTACGGTAAATCAGGTCAACACTTAATAACGCTCCATTGCCAGTTCAAATCTCTAAATAGCTTAGAACGAATTGAATAAAAATAAGAAAGGGGGCTCTTTTGATGTTAGCAAAACGAGTAAACACTTTCTAAAGTGCCTACGTAGAACCAACTCGATACATGACATACAAAACTCTTACCCGTAATTATCTCCAAGAGAGTAACACACCCTTTGCTTAATTGCTTGATTCTTTACCGATTCTCCCGTTTGTTCAGCTACCATCTCATTTGTATCACTAATCTCGCCTTCTTCTTCAGCTTCCTCAACGTCCATCGGTTCTACCAAATTATTATGGATTTCGATACGGATATTCGGTCTTGCGGTCGATCCGGCCATTTTCACGTTCTTATCTATCACTGACACTAATTCGATGATAATTACGTTTACAAATAATAATAATTATTAGCGATACAATATTAACAGACGCATTTTAGATGTAACCTTTATAACTTGGGATATTTTGAAAGACAATGCAGCCAACGTCTAGAATAAAAATTACTATCTAATCGAATTTATTGAATAAATTTTTGTTAATATCAGATTATTAATTTATTTTATCAGATTAGCGTGAAAGTATTGATTCTATCGCTATAATTATTTAAAGAATAAAGATTAATTTAATATAAAATTAATATAGATTATAACACCATCTCTCGGCAATTTCAAACATTAAATTTGAAGTTTGAAATTTGTAGGTTATTTATTTGAAGGGAGTATGTTTTAAGTTTAAAAACCGCTGGAATTACAATATAAAAATGGATTCGGACGTCTTTATGGTAATTTCTAACATTATTCACTTTACAAAGATACATTTAATACTAATTTTTCTTAATTTTTTCAGAATCAAATTTCGTTAGCATTATCGAAACCAATACAACAACGTTGTGCCGATTTAGCAATACTATTTCAAAGAGGATCGCTTCGCGATTTACAAGCAATATTTCCTTTATTAGTCGATAACATATTCGGCCCGCAAGGCACGTTAAGTTGGGGTCTGCGAAGCATTACCGTTACATTGAAGTCGCAAGATTTCCACACCTTACAGCAGTTTCTATCCCCTTGCGGGCCTTTTTTTCAATTAATTTATGGTTTGTTGAAGGATCCGTTTATTAAATATGATTTTAGTGTGGCTTTTCTACCGGTAAGATCCGATTTGTATTTATCGTAATGTGTGTTTAATTAAAAAGGAGCGGTATTTTAGATGAGACTCAGGCAGATGTTTGAATCGTCGAAGATACACCCATTCTACGCGGATTTGATTCATATTAATCCGCAGAATAAGCAGGTTACGTGGCTTACGCTAAGTAAATCGTATATTTTTATATTGTGACGTGTTTGTGATTGTGGATTGAATTTTTAGACCCGTTCGATTATTATATGTTTCATTTCGCATATCATTTGATTAATCCGTGGCATCAGCGAAGCGGGATACCTCTAGGATCATCATGGAGTACCGTTTATTATATTTTATGTTGCGATTACGTTTTACATTTTTTACCAACAACCGTTGGGGCTGTGATTTTACCTGTAATCAATTATAATGGTAAAAATCCTATACAACATTATCAGCAACAAGTCGTGAGGTATTATGGTATTAGTAGATTAGGTTTAATCGAATAATTGTAGTGATTTAGATAATAGTAATCTTTAAATCTAGGCCACCGAATAAAGTATCCAAATTACTTAAAACAAATCTATTTGGGGAAGTACCTAGCGAGTATACAGCTGTATTACAACCTTTAGAGAAACATCCGAGGAGTGAAATATGGAGAAGCGAAACTATCCTGACAGTATTTTTAGATATGTGGTTAAATAACGATCAAATTAGTCACTCGTTTGAAAATAATTTTAATATAGCGTCAGCTAAAGTAAGACTATTCTAGTTTTCGTGTAAACATTTTTTTTAATCGTTTTTTTAATCAAATAGCAGCCATTACATTTTAACGAGTTACCAGCTGGGGAATATATCAGAATAACCAGAGTTTTAGTGAAACAACTTCATGGTTTCGCATCTAGTGGTAAAGTCGATGATAGCAATCTAGGCGAGTTAAAAAAAATCACATTACCGATGATGCAAGGGAAGATGTATATTTTCTTGCGGAATCTAGTCCATCGCTGGCCTCTCGATGGCTCGTTTAGGCTAGTTTTAGAATTGTGGCTGAGTTTTATCCAACCGTGGAGGTACCCTGGTTATCCGCATACTAAATTACCACCGTAAGCTTAACGATTTATATTTAGAATGATCAAAGATAATATACATTTTATACTTTCAGTAATCAACCTGAAGTCCACCCGGACATGGATGACAACACAAATACTGCAACCAAAGCAGTCGATAGGGAATATTTACAATTTATCGCTGAAAATATTTTAGCATACGTCATTATTTTCCAACAACTATTACCAAGATTCCTACGGGTTGATTTAGCCAGCCCGAAAAATTCTTTAATGCTGTATCGTTTAACAAAAGTAAGTTATTCCTCCGATTAAGGTGATTAACCCTTATTAATAATCATAATTCTTCATTTTTTTGCAAAAAAGGTATTTGATCAACCCAATCTTGTAAACTTAATTCGAGAAATCGAATACTGCATCGAGAACAATGATTTCTCTCCAACTCACGGCTTCAGCATGCCCAACAGTATGCCTCCATTATCGCCAACCTCCAAATGGTCATCGAACACAGCCTACTTTGATCCAGCCCAGATGAAATCGGGACCAAATTCCACATTTAACGCGTCATCTAGGGTTGCTAGGAGCTTCAGCAATACTAAATATTCGGGTATAGTGAGGCAGAAAATTAACGAGTTAGAAGGACCGAATTTCCATTTTAAACCTTTATTCGCCGGCGCAGCCGCACAGGAAGTAACACTTTTGAAATTAACATTTCCCCGCAATTCTAAACATTTATTTCTTGAAGGTATTCGAGCTAATAGGTCATATCAAGAAAGCGGAACGTACCGCCGAAAATGTAATTAGAGCTAGATTAGAGGAAATCGACAAAAATTCCAGTGGATTTATGGGATTTTTTAAATCCCTACTTTTGACAGGTGAAAATTCGACCGACGAATTTACTTTGGAAGAGCGGAAAAAAGTGCCTTTATATTTGAATTTTTCCTTGCAATATTTGACTGATATGTTCCAGATAACTGAGGTAACGCTTGTAGTGATCACGTTCATCGTGATTAACCGCGTGATTAACCTTTTATCGTACGGGTTAATCGCAAAATTCGGCGATTAATATTTTAAACTGTAGTAAAATGTACAGATCTCGCGATTAACCACGAAAATCATGTGATTAACCCTTACATAAATATAACCACGTCTTTTTCAGCCATCTAATATCGATCAAGATATCACTCCGGAAAACAGCTTCGTACACCAACAAAATAACATAACGGATAACAGTTTAGATAGCCTGCTAACACCGAGACGCGTCATGGAGCGCAAGAAAACGATTACGTACGAAGGTGACCCCGATTTACACCCGATCAGATCGAACGAGTTCAAATTACTCGTTAGGATGTTCTATCATTGGGCGAGTAAACTCAACGAGAAGGTAATTTATGAATTTATCGCGATTAACCGTTGATTGATTGTTCTTGAGATTCCAGTACCTTCCGCTGATATGTCAGTTATATTATCGTGATGATTTCACCGGTCGATTTGCGAGGCAAATCATAATGAAACCGATGACCATTTACCGATACGATAAATCGATATCGGGTAAATCGCCGAGAATTGCCGAACATCTACCGCCTAGGATCAGTTTTCGACGATTCGCAAGTCATCAGTTCGTGGCGTATGTTGTCATCGCCATCTTGATTAGTAAATTGTTCGATTATAGTCTGACGTCGATCGTTTTTTTTGTAATTTTCTGTTGGTTTTGTGTTGCTTGTTTCAAGGCGTTCACTGATAACACGCATGTCTACGAGCATCACAGTTATAACGATTCCAGCTTAACTGATTCTTTTTAAAGCGAAGTAAAGTGTTGTTGATATTTTTGGATGGTTTTACAGGTTTGTAAAAAACATTTTGTATTTTAATATTTTGTATCATATTTATTACTAATAATAAAAAAATACTATTGTCACGTGTTTCATTCATGTTCAATCCTTTCTGAGATCAGAGATAACCTGGAATGACACGACTCCACAGGCGCAGTGTTTGTCGACGTAGTTAGTGTCTCCGATTCTGTCTGGAAATAATGAGGCAGGGCTCAAGCCTAATCTAATCAACTTGATAACATCTAAACCGCCAAATAGATCCTTTATCACTAGAATTGGCAACGACATCTCTCCCTCTCACAAAATCGCAGTTGGTGTCCCCCAAGCTTCTCTCTTGGGCCCAATTTTAGTTCTTTTTATGTCCGGTCTGCCGAAGACCTCCGGAACAGAGCTATCTCTTTATGCCAATGACACAGCAATCTTCTCTAGGTCTGATGCCTTAGTCTGATTAAGGCTGTAAGCAGCATGGAGTTCTTCGGTAAAATACATTGGAATAACACTAGACTCCGAGCTCACGATGGCCGTACACTTCTCCGAGAGCACACAACGATTCAGGGCAGCATGGTCAATGGTTTATCAGCTAATCTGCAACAATAGCCGAGTTAGCCTGAAACTAAAGCTTATGATCTGTATTACATTCTGTAGACCTATACATCCCGACGGTTGCTTCGTATTGTCTAGTTCTATTAAAACCCATCCTTTATTAGATGACCTCCGCTTCATGGTACATACGTAAAGAACGCCCAAATCCACCAATATCTGGGCAACATTATTGAAAGGGTATCGAGGTCTGACAACCCCCTCGTGGAGTGCCTCGCACGTCTGAACCCCGACAGGTCTCACCCTCTCATCAGAACCAATCGGATTTCCACTATCACAGAGGCCATCTAGAATTCCACATCAAAGCAGGACACCAAGCCGCGTCTCCACGATCATTGGTCATACCTTCGTTTTTATTTTTTATCTTCTTTTATGTTTTGATTGTTTGTCCTAATAAATTTTAACTTTTCTTACCCTCCACACTGATGATGGATAAAAATTTTCCGATAGACTCCATTGTATACCACAGCGGGGAAGATCGCAGACAAGTAGAGGATAAAGGGTTTATGCCCAGTTAAGTAAAAGTTCAACTGAGCTCTGAACTTGAACCATGAACTCCTTGCTTGCGTTTTTCAGTCCCTCTATAGAACCAGTTCAGTTAAACTCGAACTAAAAGCTTAAAATACGATGTTGGTAAGCCTGATATTAAGGAACAAGTCCAACTCTAAAAAGAGAGCTAACAATCAGTAGTAAAACGTTTTCTAAAGTGCTACTTCTACCTTCGCTCTATAGAGGGAGTACGTCCACCATTTTTTTAATTTTTTTTCTTCAATGGCTGTTGTGTACGAAAAATAAGAAAGCAATAAACGATGCAAGTATACAGACCTGATCCAGGACAAAAAAACTTCAACATTGATTTGTCTAAGGTGGGAAACGGTTGTGACCGAGATAATTCGTATTTCTGATACACAGATGGCTATATTAAATCAACTCACATTGATGTACAAGTCTTCAACATTTTATATTGATAGGACATTGTTAAAAATTAACATTCCATACATCTGAAAGTGCAAATGGTTTAAAATATTTTAAAATTTACTTTATTTGCTTTAATTTTGTACCTCTGATATATGTAACTGCATATATAAAAAACACTAATTATGTACATAACATAATTTATAACATTATATTAACAGTAGACTTAACGTGTTTGTGGGAAATAGATTCTAAAAATAGTAAGACAGATGATTTTAAAGATTGCAAATAATTTAAACCTCTACGAACGATATACATTATATAAATAATATGAACCGCATTTATGACATTTTCCTCGTTACTTTCGACCGCTGAAAACCACATCTGGGAAATGTATATATAGAGGAAACTGATTTAGAAGCAATCAAAAAAGTTTACACAAAGTAAGATAAACTTTATTTTTATAAAGTAGATACTTAAAATTACAAAAGACTAACAAAAAAATGATCGATGACTAGGTATATAAATACCACAGATTTTTTTGTATATTTAAATAGATATACATATATTATAAATTATATATTTAGATATTGCAACATGAATAAGAATGCATAATCTTGTTTGTTTAAACGATAGCGCTATTACTCCAGCTAGAAAAACAATCATAACATTTACATTAAGGAGATTTAAACCACTTATACATCAGACATCACAGATACATAGATTAAGTTTCACGTGGAGAAAAAGTACCTGCAAATCACTTTCGTTTACAAATTTACCTTTGTATATAAAATTTGCACAAACAGTTGGGTCTGTCGAAATATAAATTATCACCGGACAGTTTTAGTTAATTTAGAATCCTACTCATTCAAAAATTACTTTAATATTTAGTCTGAATTTGTGTTTATTTTACTTTTATTTTTCACTTTTCTATGACAAATTCAATCTATGCAACTGGTTGTAGGTTTCAATATGACCTTACATACAAGTTTGCAGCTATTCTTCTAATTAGTCTTTCGTGATTTGATTCATGGATTCTAAAAATATCAAATCTTCTTGAGGAAATTTGTCCAATAAATTAATTATTACTAATCTTATTTTATAAATATCTTCGCATTTTGACATTTTACCTCGTTATTTTGAAAGCTTCCCAACCACATCTTGTAAACGTTTTGTTTATACTGAAACTGATTTAGAAGCAATATTTTACACAAAGTAAGATAAACTTTATCATTCTAAAATGATACTTGAAATTGGTCAAGACTAATTTTAAAATTATCGATGACTAGGTATATAAATACCACAGATTTTTTTTGATATTTAAATGAAACATATTTGATTATAAATTTGATATTTAGATATTGCAACATGAATAAACAATTCTAATCTTGTTTTAATTAATAAAAATTTTTATCTACAGCTTAAAAATAATCATAACATTTACATTAATCACTATTTATTAATAATTATACATCAGACATCACAGATACAATAATTAAGTTTCACCAGAGAAAAATGAGCCATAAATTATCATTATTTACAGATTACCTTTGTATATAAAATCTGATACCAACAGTTATCATCGTAACGATAAATTACCTACAGTTTTAGTTAATTTAAATTAATCATTCAAATTACTTTAAAATTTATCTGTGTTTGTGTTTAATTTGGCTTGTTATTTTTACTTTTCTTATCAATTCAATCTATGCGACTGAATCTAGGTTTCAATATGGCTAAACCTACAGAAATTTGCAGCTTAACGCTGATAGTAATTCATGATTTGATTCTTGCCCGAAATTTGTCCAATATGTAATTATTACTAATCTTATTTTATCATTATCTTCGCGAGGTTTGGTCTCACCCCCTTATTGCTGAAAGCTTACTCCCTTTTCTTGTAAACGTTTTGTTTATAATGAAGTGTTTTGGACATTATTTTGGTTTCATAAACAAGTACCTATAAATGTTAATTCTGAAATGTCTTGAATTGGTCACACTGATTTTAATAATCAACACTTTTGATCATAGTGACTTGAAGTTGATAATAAATGAAACATTTTGATTGTCAATTTGACAAATGATAATTACTGGTCACACAAATGCATTCTAATCAATTTTTTAGTATTAATAAAATTTTTTATCTAGGAATAAATCAATAATTTAGGTATTATATTAATCACTACCTATTAATAATTTGACTCATTTCCTGAATTTCACTGGAGGGAATAAACGAAATGCGATTGGGAATAATGAGCCATAACATTATCATTATTCCCTGCATTCGCCAATAAGAACGATAATGATACCAACGTTTATAGTAACGATAAACAACTCCGTTTTATTTCGTATTTAATTAATAGTTAAACGTCAAAACCTTATCGGTTTTTTTCGATTTGGCGTGTTAGTGTTAAAGTCTACTATCATGGATAGTATGCCGAAAATCTAAGTTATGTAGACCTCCTGAAATTGATTATTTTACGACATTAATTAAAATTGGTTTATCCCTAAACGCAATATCGATATAGTAATCTAAATTGATATTTTCGTTTAATTGATTGATTTAGTTTTTATTAATCTTCAGTTAGTCGTAGATAAAAAATATTGTATAAACTTCGCAATAATGAAACATTCCCTCGAGCAATTACTCCCGAACTGGTAAATTCATTCGGGAAATAATTTCATTATTGACTCGTTGTATAAACTACTATAAATGTTAATTTGAAATAAAAAATTACATTAATGATAGATGTATTATTATTGATAAACAGGCCAACTTTCAAAACTAAATTAATGTCAAAAGTTGTAGTAGATTTGTTTCTAATTTCAGTTCTCAATGATACCAACACATTGTCAAATGAGACATAATATACATATACACCTAACATAATATTTTTCAAATTTATTAATGATTTTAAGTTGGCTAAACTGTGTAATCATGTGCAGTGCAATATTATTGGTCAAAGTTTGATAAAAAAAATAGGACAGGAATGTCAAACAAAATATGATAATGTAAAACAGGTTTAAGAGTTGACAGATGTTGACACTATGGGTGCGTTTAGCGAGTGTAATCGTTACGATAGTTGAGACTAATGAATCGCTAAACGTTTACGCTGTCTCTTGTAAGCGCTATGCTTATGCTGCTTATGGTCAGCACGAGAATTCTAATCTCAAATAAATAGTTCAAGAAAATATTCTATCATAATTACTTCTTCCATTTTAAATAAAAATTGAAGATAAACACAAAATTAACAGACCCTTTGGGCAGTCTTAGGACATGTCATAGCCCATGTGACATCCAAATTTTGAATAGTCAAACGTAGCAAAGCCGTTCAGCGAATTTACCGACGCTTTCACTAATCAAAACAGCGGATTACATGCTAACTTTCAACTGCTGAATTCGCTAAACGCATGGTATGATTGATGATTTGATGTTTGACATATACATTCAGTATGGCCAATTCACGGAAGTAAATATCTATGTCCTAGTTTTTAATCGTACTAGGTCTTTTTTGTTGCCAACCTAAGACAGTTAATAAAAATAAATATGACCCTTAACTCACAATAAAAGTGCTACATTGTTTGATGACTTCTTCTTTATAAATCGGGACAATTTATGATCTATTTTCCACCATTTGGACATTTTTCCCTCTTGTCATATTCTATTATATAGCTTCAAGCTTAATTTCATCCCATTTGTTCCTATTTTTTTCCCCCATTCGCCAATTATCATATCGTGCCCTGGAGTTTTGTTCTGATATGTTGTCTTCTTCTACTTCTGATCTATCATTGTCTGTAGCACCACCTAGCAGCTCGTTTCAGTGTCAGAAACATGTGTGATTTCATCTTTCTTTCTCTTGAGTTTTTCCCGAAATCGCAATATTGGTCTCTTGAAATTGCTACATTTTAATTTTTTGACACATACCACTACCATACGTCATTTTCTACTTAAAAATGACAAAACCTTTTTTCTACTACATATCAATGTCATTATTCTCCCACTAAGTTTGTTACTAAATTTTTTTCAATTCTAATGGAATCTCGCAAGAATTCATCGTCTCATTCGATTGAACAGAATCAGAGGGTCCTCAATTTCCGCTTACAAGCCGAGCACATGTTGCAGAACGCCATCCTGATGACGGAGATGGGGATGGGTATTAAAGAAAGATGCTCCTCAGCGGAGAAATACGTTTCGTACTTGAGGAATCTAACGTTAAGAGCCGCAAAAAATGTTACCGCTTTAGACGCTAGTGGAAGAAGCTTCTTATCGTTAGCTCAAAAATTAATATTATCAGTGATGTCTTTGATAGACGATATACCACTTGCGTTAAGTGATCAACCATGTTTAAATCTAAAATTAGAATTTGAAAAGCTCCTTTCGATAATCGAAAAGGAACTTACTGAAATTGAAGATATCGATATCTCCGAGCATGTCCCCAATATCAGTAACCTCACTGAGAAGATTAAATATCTCGAAGCTAAGCAAAGAATGACTGATTCCTCCTGTTTACAAAGGAGCGGAAGCGTTAAAAGTGTCAAATCGGATGTCGATGAGAAATATCCTGAAAATCTCTCTAGAGATTCTTTAATCGATTTGAATAATGTTGTTAATCTACCTCCGGTGCCCGAAGATATTTTTACGACTTTCTCTAATAAGCCCACTCGCACGTCTAGTTTGTCGTCTCTAAAGAGTATGAGGAAAGTTAAATTATTCCTGCAAAGAGCTGCTAATCATTCTGATGACGAGGATTTGAGTTCTGATACTGAAGATCATGAGTTTCCCAAAATTTTGATCGTAGGATCTTGTTGATCAAAATTTGTTTTTATCGTTCAATTTTATTTTGTAATTTCAGGGCGATTCCGATGAGAAAATGATGAATTGTCAGCAATTATCGCCGAAGAAGCAATATTTGGGCAACATAAAAGAAGAATCGCAAGATTGATATTCGTCTGTATGGCTATATTTGTACATAAACACTTTTTTTTTAAATTTTAATCCGTTTTATTTTCTTGTATCCTTTCTATAGTTCAATTCGTGAATAATTAATAATTAGGGTGCGTATTAAAATATGCAAATAAATATATTTCGTACAAAATACAATAATGACGCAAATCGCTGCCAAATTTACAATTCACAACAACAATAATAATAATTATCTAACTTTTTAAGAAGCCCCATCGTATTATATCATTACAATTTGCGCACACTCCTTTTGAAAAGTGTCGGTATGCAACAAGCGGCGGCTTCAGTGTTGGTTTGAAACTTGTGTAACGAATGCCAAGTATACGAGGTATTATACGCATGATTGCAATGTTGAACGATACGTAAGACTCTTCAGAAGAACAAGTTTAAAAGTTGCCGCTAAGTAAAGATAAAAATAACAGGTGTTTAAGTTTTCGGATAAATTCGACTCAATTAGATTTGAGTTAATTCCTTAAATAAGTTTTGTGTGATATCCTGAAGAACTTCGAAATAAATCTAGTTTAAAATTTACAAGAGAGGAAACACAATTTTGATTATATCTAGGCGTGTGGGTAAGTCTTCTTTATTACAAATTTTAAACTGCTTTGCCAGCTATCTTGTCTGTGTTTTGAACACTTTGTGGTCCCCCGGTATTTTTAGCTACATTTTGTGGTATTTTTATTATCAAATTTTATTACTATCGAAATAGTTTACCGCATATACTAAACATAACAGCATCATTATTCAAATTAGAGCCAGAATATTCTATTGCTTTAATTATGTCGAAACTTAGGATACGTTTTAATAGGTTGCGTTCGACATAGTGATTTCATTTTAATGATTCTATATTATTAACTTTAGGTTTTTAAGTTTTAATGATTTAAGTGCAATATTTTAAAACAGCCTTATTTTCTTTGGTTTAACATTTCACCAAAATTCAATTTCCAACTTGAGACTCAAGAAGTTCATTACACCATCTTTTACGATCACCTTCGTTGGCATCACAACCTAGACTTCTAAGCATTTTCAGCAGTTTCATTTGGATCAATTACATTTTTCTGTTATCGACAAAGTTTTTCTTTTGATCTGCTGATTCCTCAGTACAAGGGCGTAGCGTGGGGGAGGAGGAGGATTGCCCCCCTCTAGGACCAGACTTTTTTAGTCAAATTTTGAATTTTAGAAAGAATACACGTGTCAAGGCAAAAATTTACCGATTTTTTTACATTGCTACTGATCTACCGATTAAGCCATCATATCTACCGAATTCTAAAACCATGTTGAACTAGTGAAAGAGACGGAAATGTTTTATCCCGCAAGGAAGAAGGCACTTCTGATTGCCATTTCTCTTCCATGTACAACATGCACTGTAGGGCTGTCATTCAGCACTCTGAGAAGAGTAAAATCGTGGCTTAGATCCACAATGACAGGTCAACGTCTGAATGGACTGTGTCCATAGGAAAACTATCAAAGAAAATAAAGATTATTTTGAACATGATATTTTAAAAAGGTTTTCAGTCAATTCTAGAAAATTAACTTTGGTATAGATGTGAGAAAGGGTTAATATATGTTTGTTTTATCATAATAGCTTTAGATTATCATGTTATTTCATTGTTTTGTTTTTTCAATAATAACGCACCTCATTAACCAGCTTAAAATAACTAAAGTGTGGCTCCATTTATTGCCACTCAATATGCACTGCAAAACTAAAGAGTGCGACTAGCCTTATCTTTAAACATGTAGGAGGACATAATCAGAAGCATTACTAGTGTAAGAATCTACCTTTCATAAGTGGCAATTTTTATCTAAGAATTTCAGGTTTTGGAAAACAACTTAAGGGTTTTCAGATATCCGGAAAGTGCGTTTTGAGGCATAATCTGCTTGAAAATTTCCCGGGGGAGAACTCCCGGACCCCTCACTTATCTACGAAGTATTCCCAAGTAGTTCCCATAAGTTCTGGCTACGCCCCTGCCTCAGTAGATCAATTAAACCTGAAATCATGTCTTGAGTTCATTTGTTTAGTTTTATAATTTCTCTTGCAACTCAAGAACTAGATCTTAAAAAACTTATTCCTCTAATATCAAAGCTATGGAAGACGTTTGGGCAAATCTGCAAGCTAATTATTAACAGCAGTCTGAACTGGAAGAGTCTAAGTGCCTAGTGCTAAGAACCAGTTAGATGTAGTGAAGCAATAAACTTTTTAACCTCTTCCTTGTTAGCGTATTAATCTCTGATTAGGATTCCCTGATAACATCTGGATTTGGTGGTAATCTTTTCTAAAACCGTATGAGGCTGATAGCTTGGTGGAATCATAAGGATTTCTCACAGAGCCCGTAAGGCTAAATTCTTCTTTAATATCTTTCTAGGTCAGTAATAATTAGTTCTGATTTGTTTTTGCAATCAAGGTGTGGCTTCCTCTGTTTAATTTTGTAATCCCTACTGCAAGTTTGACAGTCATATTTTTGAGCGAAGAAAATTGGGTGGATAAGCAACGGTAGAAAATAATTTTGGAGATAGGATTTAATATCCTTTGTTGTTGTTTTAAATTAAAAAAGAATTTACGACTCCAACTGCTAAAATGATTCCTCGATCACACACAGTCATTGTTAATAATCATCAGTAATTATCTTTTGCCTCGTATTCTCTATGCCTACATTTTAAAATTGAGACATTTTAAATCATTCTTCTTGTACCTACCTATTTTCCTGTTTTGAATTTTGTTGTTTCCAAAACTTTAACTGGTTTTGAAAGATTATAATGGAGGAGGGGGAGGGTGGACGGGATTGGTTTCTATATTTAATAATTTGACAGTAAGGTGTCAGGTTACACTAATAGCATTAATATTTGTTTATTACCAACTATATTGTTGGAATCGCCTTGCTAGCGATTGTAATAGAAATAGATTAAGCATTATAGAAACACACAATATAGTTTCGACCTCCTAGGTCACATCAGTGCTCCTCCGAAAGCAAAACCTAACTTCATCACCGTTTGTTATTTAACTTGTATTATAAAGGGTGTCTCAACGGGAGGTTTGTTTTTGAAGTTGCAATTCAACTCATTAGATTGTTGAAAATTGTCAATGTTTTTAATTCATGATTGAGTACAGACATGGATATTACACGTGGAACACAATATCTGACAAGTGGCCGCTGCGGCTACGTTGACAGATGTTCATTCTGTTGCCGAAATTTTGTATGACTCCTGCACATAATTGCGGCACCATCTCAGCAATCGCGTCTTTCAGCTGTTGAAGTGTTTGAGGATTGTTAACATAAACATTTCCTTTCAAAAATCCCCAAAGAAAAAAGTCCATCAGCATGATATCGCACGATCTTGGTGGCAAATTTTGAAGCCATGACGAGAAATTAAACGGCATGGAAACCTTTTGCGCAATAACTCAAATGTTTGGTTCGCTGTGTGGTTGGTGGCACCATCTTGCTGAAACCAGTGCGTTCATACACGTTTTTCGTTTGTATAGCGTTGCATTCTTGAAATGTCAAGATTTCATAATGCTAACTGTTAAATCTCAGCGCTGTAGTACCAACTTAATCATATTTTGCGCGAATTTCAAAAACAAACCTCCCGTTGAGACATAACCTCAAACACGAACTATAAAGATGAACTTTTGTCTTGTCGCAAGTTACTTGCCTCGCTACCAGTCTGTAGTAATGCAGTTTAATAAACTGTTTCAGAAAAAAAATCTAGTATTGTCCACCATAAACGACATCGAAGTAATTAATGTTTAAAATTTTCTCTTCTTACATTAAAAAAAGGTACAATCGAAAGCAAAAAAAGTAGATATAAGACAGCTTTCTGTCGTAGACTTTCTCAACACGCTTGCGTGTAAGAGCGGCTTCAAAACTATTTGTCAATTGTTAGTTTCTTTGATAACACTGTGACTGGTGCCGTTTATTTGAATTTGCAGCAGGAAAATGTCCTGCCAAGTATCCGTGAACAGTTTGAGGATGAAGAGAACTATTATTTTCAGCAAGATGGAGCACCTCCCACTATCATCGTGATGTGAAAGCTTAACTCTTTTTGTGGGAGACTCATCAAAGATATGGTTTATCTGTCAAAACCGGCTACATTAGATCCATTAAAGGTGGAAATTGAAAGAGAATGCAACGAAATTTCTAATGAAATGATTCGCCACGTTTGCGATTCCATTTGGATCAAAATGGACATGAATTTGAAGATTTGTGCATAGATTTTTTTTAAATAAAATTAGTAAAGTAAATTTTCATTCCGAAAAAAAAACGGAGGAGAAAGAAACTACACACAATCATCAATCTCTATCAAAACAAACAATGATTCGATGCCAATTTCGTACCACAACACCTAGAGGCAGGCTATAAATATATGACTTGATATAAATGTGATTGTAATAAAATTGAATGAGCCGAAACGACGACAGGATACTGGAAATATCAATGATGTATTGGTGAAATTACGGTGGCTTTCGTAGAAAGGAAGCTCACGCATCATTTACCGTTACGTATTTATACAATTTTGACAGTAGGAATCGTATTTTATCTTCTCTTATTATATTAAGATTTTCATTGTTCATTCTAAGTTATAAACATGTCTATTTTAATTCGTCAAATTCGTACGAAATTGTAAAAGTGATCTTTTCATCACATTAGGTAGATTCTATACTCTCTTATTTATCATCATTTATATTAAAAATGACATAATTATAATGCATATTCTAGCAGAGCGTGCAATTCTGTTAAAACTGATTATTGCTCGTACATCAAAAGTGAAATTTCCTGTTAATAAAATTATGGAAAATTCATCAAATTCATCGCTGAACTTGAACATTTTTCTTAGGCGTTAACAAGCGTTAATTTCTAAACTTAATAAGTTAAAAGAGTGAACCAGCAGGTTTGAAATAAAGCTTGCTATTATATAAATTACACATACATAGTTCGATAGATACAAAAATATTTTTCTTTCGTTAATGCGTTTTTGTGTCAGTTCGAGAAGTCTTTTTTGATTCCCCCTAGTTCTTCAACTTTATGTCACAACAGAATCTAACATTATTGAGTTAACATTCGCTCGAAAGAGTAGCCTTTATTTATTTCTTGGTTCGGTAAAGTTTTTTTTTTCAGGGATAGAAAAGAAGTCGTCCTACACTAAGTGTCATGATGAAAGTTAATAGAATTCTAGTCAATAATTTTTTTTGTAATTAATAAATATTGATACAGTTTCCCAAGGAAATTCAGTTGTATGCATACCTGTCAATTTTGGATTATTAAAAAAGAAATAATCTGGGTGTTTATCTAACGAGTGTCCGTAATGTACTCGAAAATGTAGATAAAAGCGTCCGAAACAGTGATGAGGTAAATATTTGATTAATGATCACGAACAATGAGTACAGTCCAAAAGTTTTATTATATTCTATTTTAATCTATCTAAATTAAATCATGATATTTTTGGGGTGTTTTTATGAAAGCTTCTAGATTTTTTGTAACAAGCATACACAACAAGTTGATGTGTACGTTTAGCCACAAGGTTCATTATTTGCGTAAGGAAAATAAAGTCGAAACCGAATGTATTGTCTAACGGATGTCATAAAAATAAAGATCTCAGTTCTAAAGTTTTATTAATGTAGTAAACGGTCTAATGTTCGGGTATTTATTCTGACTATTATTACAATTTAATTGTTAAGGTCTTCCGAAATTAATTAACTATGTAGAGAAATCAATTTGTGTAGGATGAAAGGGTTTGACGTTCTGATTGAATTCTATCGCTTTATTCAAAGGAGGACTTTGTAATGGCTTGAGTTTGGAAATTGATAATAATTGATTTGTAACCTTATGCAAATGTAAACTCTTTGAACACCCTTTTTGTGCTAGTTTGATGATCGAGTTCTAAAAATGGCTGTTCAAGTTTTCATTTTAAAACTTCCACGTCTTGAAAACCCTAATTCTTTTTCTTTAAGAATGCTTTGCAATACTTAAACTTTTCAAATCGTCTAACAAGTTAAATGCACAACTGTCCCTCGCCGATTTTGATAAAATTTGGCATTAAAATCAGAACATCGAAAAATATTTGACAATCAATTTTTTTTAGGGCACCAGTTTTTGAGTTTTCCAATGGGTGTATCGGGGGCTTTTTACCCTCAAAAACACATTTTTTTTTAATATTTCAGAAACGAGAAGAGATATCGAGATGTGGTAAAGACTAGATCAATTCCTTGCTGCGGGCTCTACATTTTAGGTAGAAAATAATGAAATGTAGTGGCGTACCGATGATAATCGTTAGATTGTCAAAAAAAACAATTTTTTCTCGCCCCTGTATATTATAAAACATCTTTTCTATTTTTATCTTTAAACTACATGAAAAAATGAAAGTTACCTGTTTTTGGAATTTTTTCTAAATGTTCATTATAGAGAATTTAGCGTCATTTTTATATATGCTTACCGAACACTATCCCTTCTTATATTTTTGAAATTCAATTTAAGGTTTCATCAAATTCAAGGGCTATTTAAGCTAACAATTACAATTGTTTATTATATATTAGAATAAACATGTAATCTGATACAATATAAAGAGTACCATCATTCAAAAATGTCGCCAACGCTTATTTATCTAGACGTGAAAAACTTGCGTAATGCCTTGGCAAAAAAATGCAAAAATTATTGCCAAGCTGATCCCAAAATACATTTCTTTATTTATCGTTGCCGCTATATAAGCGTGTGGTCGTCTCGCAAAAATTTAGTATCATAGAGTGTCTTGCTCTAGTCATTACAAATGGTTCTTTTTGCGTTAAATATACTGAACGTATTGACAATATTAACAAGTTTGATAAATAAGCAATACCATGGTACACCTGCATATCCACAGAATGGTGCTGAAGAGGCACTCGCACAAACAGTGTTCGACATCATTATCAGTGGCTGTAGCGATCCCGCTTATGACACTGAACAAACAGACGAAAGAAAATACGTGTCAAATATTTTTCAATGTTCTACATTCCTGCCAAATTTTATCAAAATCGACGAGGAATAGTTGATAAAAATTAGTAAGTTAAATGCGCAATGTCTGCAATTAATAAAATTAACATTAAAATCAGAAATTCTTCAAACCGTTGCCAATCAATTTGCAATCACCAGTCAGAGAGTTTTCCAATGATTGCCCAAGCTTTTGCTGCTGGACAAATATAGAATACATAGTCATCTGGTTTTATCTAGGCATATCCGAGCTTTTTTAAAGAAGAAGTTTTCCAATTATGATCCAATTGATAATTACACCAACAACTTAACGTGTTGTGGTCTTTTATCAATTTTGTGCTCTTTCTAAAGACCAGTTTGATTTGCAAATTAATGAAATGAGGGCTATGACGAGTATTCTAAAATTGTCAATCATCTTGTTATTGATAAGCTCTTCACAAAAAAACATTTTAGTTTTTTATCAAAATAAAAAGATATCTATAATGTAGATGATGATGATAATGTAGATGTCAAAAGAAAAATTTACCATTCAACCGAGCATTTTGAAAAGTTCTACAAAGAACTACCCACAATTTAGGCTTCCAACAAAAGAACAAACGGAAAGTTTAGTTTTTTTGAGGAACAACACTCTAGACTTATAAATCATTGGTATCTGCTATACCGAACTGGATTATTTGAAACCAGGCTCCACCCGGCAGTGCTACTTCCAACCTTGTCTACTAGAGGGAATGGGGAATATATGTACCACCAGAACTTTCCATCTCTCCCTCATAGCCATCATATTGATGCTGTTACTCGAAGAAGGTGCTTGAAAATATCAATCACGGGTTTTCCATCATAAATCGACGTCCCAATAGTTTTGGTTAAGTTGTACCTATCACGAAATGCTCTTTCTATCTCTCTTTGGTCTTTCAAACTATGGTTTAGAATTCAGATTTACAGAAATTTTGATACAGAAAGATTTTCGATTGACACGTCAATTAGGAAAGAGCCACGATGCGATCTAAGCTTCAGGAAATCAAGGCAGTAGTTCAAACTTTTTTGGGAATCATGTTGATATTTAATTAAAGCACTTGTATTTCATTTTCTGGGCAAGGAAGTACTATGCCCCCACCGTTATCAAATTATCGATCTAAAATCTTATAGAGAAATGAATAAACTGCGTAAGAACGACTCAAAAATTACAAATTGATTTGGATGCCAATCATACAGCATGTCTTAAGAAGAATAATTGATAAAATTGGAACAAAGGTGAAATATTAATAGCAATTAATAAAAAACGATAATAAGTATTACAAATCTGTTGTCTGTTTAAATTGCTAAATCGTTTTTAGACAATAAAGATCTAATAATAGATTTAATCAAGAATTGGAAACTCCGCAAATTCTATGTCTGGTTGAAACACATGTAGACGATACTGTTGAGGATTTTGAATTGAATACCGCTGATGGTGGTGACTGGTGGTAATGAATGATAGTTTATTTATTGAATTTATTAAGGATTATTTAGAATTTTTTTTTTACCCAGGAGGAAATCCTTTATGAACCATGATTTTTGATTTTGAAATGAAAAACTGCATGTTACCATCTTATTTAAGTGATAGAATAGCTGTTGGACAGGATATACGAGGGAGCGTTTTTATAGTCGCGGAATGAGCGGGTTGAGGGGGCTTAGGCGCATTGGGGGCGTGGCCTGTGCAGCGACACATAATTAGTATAAATACGAAAGTTTCATTGTTATTATACAGTTAGTCTTTGAGCTATCGTCAACCAAGTAACATAATCAGGAGTGGAAAGTGAAATATGGAAAAAATCGAATATCGTGCCGTTATAAAGTTCCTTACCAGGCAAGGAAAATCAGTCGCGACCATAATGAATGAGATGTCATTGGTTTACGGAAAAACCATGGTGTACAAGTGGCATAGTTTATTTAAACAAGGAAGGGAATCCCTCGAAGACGACCCGAGGCCGGGCAGTAGCATTGAGGTGACCACGCCAGCACTTATCCAAAAAGTTGAAAAAATTGTACTCGAAGATGTTCGACTAAAGAAGAAACAACTCGCAGAAATGGTTGGAGTATTCGATACAACAATTTTTAAAATCCTACACGATCATCTCGGCATGTCTAAGGTCAGCGCAAGATGGGTGCCGAGAATGTTCACGCCGCCGCAAAAACAACAGCGCGTAGAGTGTTCGCGTGCATTTTTGGACCTCTGTAATGAAGACAAGGATGGTGTATTGAGTCGAATTGTTACTGGAGACGAAACTTGGGTTCATCATTATGAACCCGAGTCCAAACAAGACTCCATGCAGTGGCATAAAAAGGGCACAGCACCTCCCAAGAAATTTAAAGTGTCACAATCAGCTGGGAAACTCATGGCAACGGTATTTTGGGACTCGGAAGGAATATTGTCGATTGATTATAAAGATAAAGGTGTTTCTATAACCGGAGAATATTACGCTTCAATATTAGAGCGACTAAAAGAAGCCATTAAAGAGAAAAGACGGGGAAAATTGACGAAAGGTGTGCTGCTTTTGCACGACAACGCGCCCGTCCACAAGAGCCGCGTTGCGTTAGCTGCCCTGCATAAGGTGGGCTTCGAAATTGTGAATCACCCACCCTACAGCCCAGACCTGGCCCCGAGTGATTATTACCTGTTTCCGAAAATGAAAAAAGAGCTGCGGGGTAAAAAATTTTCTGCCGATGATGAAGTCAAGGAGGCAGTTTCGGCGTATTTTGCAGATAAAGAGAAATCATTTTTTTATGAGGGTATAAATAAATTAATTGAAAGATGTGAAAAATGTATCCGTCTTGCAGGTGAATATATTGAAAAAGAAAAATAATTTGGTTTGTTTATTTCCACCCCTTATCCCGCATTCCGCGAATATAAAAACGCTCCCTCGTAGGTAGGTACATGAACACAATACAAGAAATGTAAAAGACCTTTATAGAGCGATTTGACAGGGTTCAGACATCGAGAAACGTTTTTGTGAATGGTTTCATATTGTTTAATGCATTGCCACAAAGTTTAAAATATTCTAATGACCTAAAAAACTTTAAGAGAAATTTGTTAGAATATGTTAAACAAAAATTTGAGTGATCTATGTAATTTCGATGTTGTAGCAGCGTAAAATAGTTAATTAAGTAAAATGTAAGAAATGTTATATAGTTGCAATAATAGATTTGCTAATAAAATAATTACTTACTTACTTACTCAACTGTGGCAAATCACGAGAACCATATCTTAGTTTTACAGCTCCTGTGTAAAATGGTTCTGGATCTGTCATATGGATTATCAGTCATAGCTGTCATATTGAGCCAAATCTTAAAGACTGGTTTACACGATGTGTAAATTTAATCAAAATTTCGTTAAACGTCAAAATAATTGAACAAATTTTTCCTCTAATTCGCCAATTCCATTGTAGATTGCTTTGCTGATATTGCTGCCTTTGTAACGACCCAAAACAGGCGTTGGAAACTTCGATTTAATACGAGGAGGATATTATTTCCAATTTAACTTGAACTGATCTATTAGAGTTCTTCAAAAAAAGTATTTGCCTGCTTTGTAATTTGAGAACCTATTAAATCTTCAGTACCTAATAAAGAATTAAAACTTTCCGAGGACATTTGCAAACATGAAATTCAACGCCATTCTATCTTCATAGTAGATTGCTTTAAACTTGACACCTTTTTAGTTAGCGCTTTATTCTTTCTGTTGTTACCTCAAAGCAAAGCTGAACGAAATTAAATTGAAAATGTAAATAAATTTCTAGGAAAAGATGGCTGTTGTGAGCCAATCTATCTAAATCAATTAATCTATATTATCGTATCCAATCCAATTTGCATTGTCACTAAATCTTAGTCTTTCAATACGTTTATATTCCGTCACAGAACTTTCGTTTAAACCCCTTTATCTTAATTAATAACTCAATCCTTATATTCATATAATGAAGTAATCAACTATATAGTAATTACATTTAAGAAGAGTATAATACAGGTTTATTACTAACTCTTGTCCTTCATTAATAATATGCAAACTGTGTGTTTGTCAGGTTATCAAACTTGCTAATTAGAGGCTTTAGTGTATGTACAGGAAGAGGAAACACAAATTCCCCATCATATCAAAACTCGAACTTTAGATTTCGAAAATGTATAATGTATATATGAAATTTGTCATTAGTCCATGACATATACAGTTCATAAGGAAGCATTATTGTATTATCTCGTTTAAAATTCACGTAATCTAATATCATAGCAACAAAACGTAGCTTTCGCTCCCATTAGCTTGATTAATACATAATACAGTCACTAAATAAACGTTATATCCCCCGTAAAACGTGGAGCTTGAAAAATTGATAACGATCGCATAATTTTTAAGGTAAATCCGGGTTAATTATTGTTAATAAAATTCTGAAATACCCACTGAAAACAAACTCGTTTTGCTTTTTTAAAAAAAAGAATTAGTTTTCTCTAGATTTAGTTTAGATTTAGGTTTTAATTAGAAAATGCGTATAATAATCAACGTAAAACATTATTATTTACTTTATGGTATCTTAAAGACATGCAAATGAAACTTAATACTAGTATTCCAAATGAGAATTTCATTACACGCTTGAAATTAGTGATTAGTATTCGCATAATAAATAATGCGGTTTGATGCGAACACGTTTCATTACATTACAATATTTATTTTACACCTCTCGTTACATAAGAGGAATATAATTACCGGTTAATATATATGTATGGCCACATATTATGTGATAAATGTATGCATCATATATGTATGTATATGTGTGTACACCCAACAGGAGTAAGCAGATGAATTCATTCTATTATTTTAGATGGCAAAAGCACTACTTGGTTTGCAAAAAAAAAATTCTGGATAATTTTATATTATGGTACCAGTTTATTGATTGATTGATTAGTATCAAGGCAGGGCAGTCTTTGGTAATTTTGTCCAGATGACCTCTTAGACAGCCATCTCCTGTTAATAGACATGTTACTGCCCTAACCTGAGTCCCGTTTAATGCAAGTAAGCCAGAATTTAATTGTTGTGATGGTCGTTCCATCATCCGTTTGCTGTGGCTTTGTCCAGCTACATGGTTCCAATTTAATTGGTGTTGCTTTATGATCCACAAATATTGGGTTTCTTACTGTTGTTCCTATTCTGGTCTGCCCCAACCCATAGTGGGTCCTCCAGTTGTTAGTATTTCTCAGTCTGTACGCTCCCATTCTAAAATCACCTATGATAAAAAGGAGGTAGGTTTAGAATGGTTTTCAAAGCAATTCTGCTGAATTCTCGAGAGGAGCAAATGTATGCAAGAAAGCTTTCACTCACTAGTGATTCACTAGAGATATTTGATTGAATGAAGATTCTCAAACATAAAAAATATCAACAAGTCACATTAGTTCCTCTACCTACTGTATATTGTTTAGTGGATTGTACTTTTTTTGAATTCATAGTAAAAATGCTGTCCCAACTTTCAGCAATTAGAACATAACAGGCTATTTGTACCAAAACATAACATGATTTTTTCAGGAGTACGTCTCTAGTACAACCACTACACTATTACATTGAAACAGACTAGTTTTGATTCCAAAATTTTGTGACAACCTGAACAAAGTTAAAAAATTTTGAATTTTCAGAAGGTTTTTTTTAACAAATAAACTTGAACTATTTGCATTCTGATATCAAAATCTGGGAACAATGTTTTGAACTAAAAAAATTGTACGCAGGTTTGTTAAAATTTCAACGAACTGAGAGCAAGCCAAAAAATAATTAATACTAAACTCTAGAGCTATGTAGAATAAATCTAGAACAATCTGGAAAGACTGTCAAAAGTTTGACTTTTAGAAAAAGACTCCCTTCTTTTTTAGGTCTTAGCTTGAATAAGCTGAAACAATCTTCAAAGATTTTTTTACCTTATCCTTTGGACTGTTTCAATTTTGATTTGAAATTATGGAACAATGTTTAGAAAAACCAAAAAAAAACTGTAGAACATTTGTTTAAATTCCCATTTCGAAAAGAAGAGAGTAACCAGTCTTTTGTTTTCCTCAATTAATTCATGATAGAAAGCTAAAACTTTAAAACTTTAGTTCTAAATTACAAAACCAACAACCATATAATTTATATTGTTTTGGTTTCGATTTGAAATCATAGAAATGTGTTTAGGACAAAACAAAGAACTTGTAACAGTTTTCTTTTATTATCCTCAATTATTTCATGGTAAGAGGCTAAAACATTAGACCAAGTGTTCTAGGCAAAAAGAACAATCTTGAAACAACCTTTGAAATTTTAATCTCACAAAACAACGGAGGGCTGAAATCTTACAACAATGCTTGAAATAAATTTTATAATCTCGAATTTCTGAACTGATTTTCACTTTTCCAAGCATATTTTTCATATGATGTTTCCAAAATTCTCAAAGGAAGCCAAAAAACTAAAGCCAAAAGAAACCATGCAACAGTGTTTAGGACAAAACAAAGCACCTGTAACAATTTTGGTTTCTGTTGTAAAAAAAAAGGCAGTCCACTTAATTATCTCATAATATAGAAGGCCAAAACTTTAAACACTCTACACAACAAGAACAAGTTAAAACAACCTTTCAAATTTAAATTTCTCAAAACACCGCGAGGTGGGGTGGGGATCGGAGAACTAAAATCTTGGGACAATATTTGAAACAATTTCGAATTTCTAAACTATAAGAATGGTTTTTCATTTTTCCTAGCAATTTTTAAAAATTTCGGTTTTCAAACAATATATTGAGGCAGGCACATTTCATTGTTCTCATTCAATTATTTCATGGTAGAAGACCAAAACTTCGTCGATAGCGATAACGAAACAAACAGTAAAAATAATAATCTGAAACAATCTTGACAATTTGGGAAGGGGCTGACCAAAAAATGTTTTTCCGAGGAAGTTTTTAATATTATTTTGCAGAAATCAACGTTCAAAAAATTTCATTTGTTTCAGTTATTTCAATAATATTTACAACTATAGTACAAACTGGTATCTTGAACATTTCCAAAAAGGGAGGGTGGCAAAATTTTTTAACAATGTTTGGAATAAGAAGAACGAGTTGGACTTACGTTTAATACTATCTTGCAGATTTCTGAAACAACGATTAGAATAGTTAGAACAAGTTGGAGCAATCTATAAAATATCAATTTCTTCAAAAAAGGAAACGGAAGTGGGGTGGGCGGTAGAAAGTTCCTTGTAGTTTTTGGCTTCGAACGACAAATTTGAGTGTGTTATTTGATGCTAATTTTCGTTTAATTCAATTAAAGCGATAGATTTCCCGGTATGAATTAATTAATTAACTCTTAATCAACACACATTCATTTTTAGTAGCTTCACACAATATCAAGCCTGATTTTAATTCGTTACTTTTCCTCTTTCGCGATAAACTCGATAAATGCGTATATCTCTACAATTTTCATCTGTAAATAAATCTAATCTGATTTGTTTCAAGAGCTTAATTAATTGCACTTCATACAAATAAATACTAAATTGAACGTATTTTTGGCACTAAGTCTTCATCAACAAGCTTAAAACGAACTACCAATTATTTACGAAAAGTGTCTGGCATCAAACTAATAATAACTTAGTTCTAGTTCGAGTTGAAAGTTCTCCCTGATGGCACAAGGGAGAAAAAGATAGAGAGGAAAGTTCATGCATACATGATACGAGTTCTATCCTAGCCTAGAACCAATATCTTCTTCAGAGAGAGATCCACAGAAAACTCATATTTAATTCAATTTTGTTTGACACACCCATACATACATATATACAGTTAAAAATAGGATATTTTAATAATTTTCTAACTTGGGCATTTATGATTCATCTTATATACTAAGTATTAAGCATATACGTTTGTTTGATTCAACTTCACAAATAGTGTAAATTCGAACTTATTTAAAGATTGTATTTCTGGCTATTTTACAAAATTGAAATCTTGCAGATTTAGAAACATTGACTCATCCGAATTTAATATTTCTAAAATCTAAAATCGTAATGAACATATACGAGTAGTATCGATGCTTATTTATTTGGAAAAACTATACTATCAACTTGGAGATGAAAGATAACTAAATTAATAAATGCAAATCCAAAGTTCGTTTTAAATATTTATATTATTTGAGAAAATCTGCACCCATCTGGTTCGTATTTATATAAATTTTATGTACAAGAGCTTCGCTTTTATGTGAAGAACGTGTTAGCATTCGTTTTAGAACATTAAATATCCATTAATATGTCATTAATAATGTGTTATATTTAGATACAATCGTAGTACTACGAAATAATTGAAAAGAGAAAGAATTCTTCTTAACCGCAATGTTTATTATCCAAAGGAAAAAAGCATCTAAGGAATACAACCTCTAGATATGTTTGGTTTTAAACTGGTGAAAAGTATTATTAGAACTTTTTCTAATAAACTATGACATAGATATGAATCAGAGAAACAATATTTATTATAGTTTCAATGCTTTAACCAACAATTAGTATTCTTTTACAAAAAGTCCTGCACATATGGTATAATTAGAAGATTGAAAGAAATTGAGAAAAAAAGAAGAATAATTATAAAGAGTAACAAATAAAAAAGGCTCCTAAGAAATGAGAAAAATAACGAGAGAAAAGAACAAACAACAAACGATATTACACGAATAGAATAAGATGAACTTGAATAAAAACAGCACAGACAGGAAGATCAAGCATAGAAAAATATATACAGGATAAAATAAAGTCAATAAAAAGACAATTGAAGTGAAGAAGTCTTAACGATAGTGAGAATGAATGGAGGAGCAAGAATGCATGAAAAATAAGGAATGGACTTAAATTAAAGAAGGGTTCGTATAAAACCGTTAAGAAGGAGGAAAACAAACAGAGGAAGTGAAAAAGAAGGACAAAACGTGGAGGAGAAAAATTAGGAAAATCAGAAAAAAAAATAAACAGAACTTAACGATCAGAAAAAAAAACTAAAGGAAAATGTGTGAAGAAGAAAAACTAAAAACAGAATAGTAACAAGAAGAAGAGAAAAAAAATAAGAATAAAAAAAGAGGGAAAATAATGAAGAATAAACAGTGAAGGTTGAGCAGGAGGAAAGTGAGGAGTAGGGATAGACTTGAAAAATAGATAAAAGAATTGGAAAAATAATACAAAAAGACAAAGCGAAAAATTATGAGACCGTAAAGAAAAAAAGCAGCATTGAAGACATGGAGAACAATTAAGAACAAAGAGTAGAGGACGGATGGAAGGAAACTGAGGAGAAGGAAACGATTGAAGAGACCAAGAACGAATAGATGAAGATAGTATACTAGACTATTAAGAAACAACAAATAAAAGAAGCACGATTAGAATAAGAAACTAACTGGCAAAACTAAAAATCGGAGAGAAAACCATTAGAAAAGGACGCAAATCAAAACAACGGACACTAAGGACATGGAAAATAAATAGTGAAGGAGAGTGAGAAGGAATGTGAGGAGAACAAGCAGAAGAAGTAGAAAAATACTGAGGCGGGGAAAATAAGAAATTAAAATGTCACAGGAACATAAGAGAAACAAGAAGGATACGAACATCTTACATTCGGAGTGGCGCTGATGAGACCTGGAAGGTCGAAACCACGTGCTTCGCTTCTAATGCTTGATCTTTTTTCGTTACAAACATACAACAATATACCATGACCGCCTTTTATAGGTATTTCTTTGGTTTTTATATTGACATCTTTCGACGTTTTTCAAAAGAAAAGAAGAAAAAATAAGAACTATTGGATGTGCAAGTATATTTTAAAGGCCTTCTTCCCAACTTTGAGGCTTTATTTAAAAAAATTGGTAAAATATACTCCGTCTAAAGTATTTTCCTTTAGAAGCTATAACTTTTTTCCCCATCTTTGATGGACCACATTAATTCTGTCCCTATAGAATCTCTCATCTTTTGAGGCCAAGAACGTATCGACTCAATTTTTGAAACCTTCAACTCAAATCGTATTCCGGACAAGGCATTCTACATGATGCAAAATCAATTACTCGTGTCTGGTCGCCAATTCTGGTCGTTTTGGTTCAATCCTAGCTTCAATCTAATGAGCAGTGTTCTCCATTAATGGTTTCACCCAGTTTTAGCAACTCATAATTCATCACACCCTTCTGATCCCACCAAATGCACAGCATCACATTCGAACCATGGATATCCGACTTTGGAGTCGATGTGTCGGATTGGCTGGGCTTCACGTATGGTTTGCTGCGTTTAGGATTCAATTTTTCGTTCCTCTCAACGTCCCCTCATATAGAACTCGGTTTCCCATTTTCTGAATCATACCCATGTTATTTAGACGGAACGAAATGGCTTCTCGAGTTACTCGCAAGATTCAACAAGCCTCTTTTGACGATTTATTTCTTTAATGCAACTTTTACTTTTCGCACTAATGCAGAAAATCAATTCCCGCACATGAATGCAACTGCAAAATGACAGGTTTTGATAAACGACTACAAAAAATCTATAAAAAAAAATCTAATACATAACATGGTACTAATCCTGTTTTACGATTGGAGTTTTACTGCTAATTTCATTGCGTTGAATGAATGTTGATTTTAACCGAATGATAAAACAAATTAATTCACTTCAAACACTCATTAACACTCTCACACAGTATATATATACATTTATATCTTTCATTTATATAAAGAAAACAGGTCATACTAATATTAGATACAATCTTTATATCAATAACCTGTGTTGTATTCTAATTATAACTTAGAAAAACAACATAATTTCTAATTAAGAGCAGGATTGATGTTACTACAACTTTACCTAGGAATCCTGTAGTATGTATGTCCAACAGATATATCGAATACTTCCATAAATATGTAGTAAACAACTCATATTGGCTTGTGAATCGTTTATCATAAAACGTACAGTAATCAGTAATAATAAAACTTGTACTCACTATATTACTACGTAATTTCATAAAGCTCACTATCAGTTCATTAAATATCAATCGTGGGATCGATAAAGCTTTTGTTTTTGATTAGACCAGACTTAAAATAGACTGGGGAAACATAATTTATACACATGCGATTCAATAATTTGAATTTCTTCTTTTCAGGAATCCAACAACATGCCGACCCGAATCAAAAACATCATCAAAGCTAATGAGCTTGGTTAGAAAAAAAAAACATCACCCTCGATCAATCAAGATGTAACCAAAAAAAAAAAAAACAGGACTTCAATTTTTAACAATGAACTGCACTACCGAGGATTATTTCGTTAATTCAACCTTCATGATGTCCTCACCAGGCGAACTTAACCTCTATTACGCGGCTTTCGAGGTACTAGTCGCAATCTTCGCCGTCGTCGGCAACGCCATGGTGATTTTCGTCTTCAGGAAAGAACGGAAATTAAGACGGAGGACGAATTATTACATCGTATCGTTAGCAGCCGCTGATTTCCTAGTCGGTTTGCTTGGGATACCATTCGCTATCATGGCATCGGTTGGATTACCATCGAATTTATACGCTTGTTTGTTTACGGTGTCCCTATTGGTCGTGTTGTGCACCATTTCGATCTTCTGTCTAGTCGCAGTTTCGGTGGATCGTTACTGGGCCATCCTACATCCTATGGGGTATTCTAGGAACGTCAGGACTAGAACTGCTTTAGGTAAGTGTTCAAGATTTAATTCAAACAACAATGATGTTGTGGTAACTAAATGGAATTAAAGCTCTTAATTTACGATCGTGACATATCGATCCAACTTTGCTAAAAACATCCATCGTGAAACTGTCAGCGTATTTAATTCACTCTAAAAGTTTTGCCGCGACGGACGTACACACGACGATAACTAACATATTTTAGAAAATTGACAGGTCGCCACGAGAGAGCTGTGAATCTTTTTAAAGCTACCAGTTACGAGATAATATATTACCCTCCGATAACTGTGTGTATGAGGTCATTTTGTTCTGGGAATTTACTCCTTTTAGAGCTGAGTTAAAAATAGGAATCCGCGAATAAAAAAGGGCATATTATATTATATTCGTCGAGATTTATTATTTCCAAGGAACGCTTATCGTGTTAAATGATACGAAAGATTTAATCACGAACGTCCTGTTTAAGTGTTAATTTGCATTTCCCACGAACTTTTATAAGTTCAAATTGGGTTCTTACGTGTCTATGTTGTAGGCGTCCTTTATTTTGATCTACGTTTTATATACCTACATTAACTTGTCATATTTCGTATGAGAAATATGTTTTTAAAAGTTTAAAGATATTACTAACAAGCTTTGTTTATAGTTGAATTAACCAATAAAGGAATAATTTTTCTCTTATTAGTCTTTCCCCTTATTTCCTTCCTCCTTTTTAACCACTTCAGCTTTTGTTTTTTAAATTTCTTTGCGGTGCAGAAAAGTTATTTTAGGGAGTTAAATCATCTTCCTATTTTCCTTGTTCTTTCGTTTATTTCCACGACTAATTTTCTGCCACTAACCCTTAAACCAGTTTTACAAGGAAGTGAGGCACACTCATTGTCCCAAGTCCTCCATCACTGGAAAACCGTTTCCGTTTCAGCTCCATTTTCACAATTGGAAAAGGAGGGTACTGAAGAAGTTTCATATATTTGTTAAAAGCTTTGTTGCGATGAGCTGGAGCGTTGTCATGATTGGAGAAACCAAGTCTACAATTCCTGACTTTGGTCATAAGTTCTTCATCAGTTTGATGACCTCAGGCAGACACTCTTCGGTGTACTACTTCGCTCTTATATGAGATATGAGATCTGATGATTGATGAACCTTAGAATTAGTCTGGGATTTTCGTCCTGGAAGTGTTGTTGTCGGATATGACTCGTACCAATACATCTACACAAAATGTGTTCAGCCGTTTCAAGATCTTCTTGACGTAGATGGCAGCTTTTCCGAGTTTATGTAGGTTGTACTTCAGGGCCACATGACCTGTCAGAAACCCTGCCAGCCCTCCCAAGGTCCCTCTTTGCTTAAAGATAGCAACGACTATGCTGTCTTAGAAGATCCTGGCGTATTCTGCCAGTGGGAGGACTTTCTGCAACAGGGATAAGATCTAATGAAAGGCATTTTCGCTGCTTCTTTGGTAAGCTTATCTCCCTTTTCGTTCCCTTCGATGCATTGATGGTTTGGGACCCACTGAAGAGTTACATGGTTATTGCGTCTGTGTCTAAGACGACACGCTTCACAATTCCAATCGATTTGAAAAATACGAAATACAAAACATGTCTTCATCATCAACCACCCAAGCTTTTTTGAGTCTTGGACACATCACAATAGTATAGCCCTATAGCCAGGTCTCGTCACGTGTTACGATGTTGTTCATATATCGAGATTGTCCCTTAGCAAACATTTTTAGCAACTCTCGGCGCAAAGTCGTGTCATCTGCTTTTCGGTTAGTCTGTGTCGCATCCAATGACAACATGCATGTGAAGGAAATGCAAATGATCATGTAGAATCGAAGGAATGGCCGATTTATCTGCTGGTAGGTCACTCCCCTGTCTTCGTTGTAATAGACGTTCGTATACCATCTGAATATAGTTCTAAATTTTCTTGGAGCTCTTTTCCTCTTTCTACAATTAAGATCATATAGAATGCAAACAATATTTCCGATATTTTGATTGATTTCTTGCCTGAATATCCTGTGGATAAGTTCTGTATCTGTATTATTATATTAATCTGAATTGGATTTAGTATGCATCCTTATGTGAGTCGCCCTTCTTTTATATCGAATCTTTCATGTTGATGTTCTCGCTTTTTTTTCCCTTATATTGCTCTTATTATGTCAATGTTTCTTTTTTCTAATCCCTTTTGTCTTAGTGCTTTTTAACTTGTCACCATTTTAACTTAATCGAAAGCTTTCACTGAAACAGAAAATGTGGATCTTCTTTTTCATTAATTCTACTTTCCAAAAACTTTAGTTTCCTGTCCCTATCATGTATTTCATCATCTTAGGTGCTATTTTATCATTTCCCCCTACATTTCTTAGTTTAATTTTTTCCAATGGTGTTTGCTAGTTCTTCTATTGAATCCATTCTATTCATTGTTCCTCGTTTCTTTCTATATCTTTTTCTGCTTTTTTACTGTGATTCCTCATTCATTCAAGGTTCATGTCAATTCTTAGAAATGATCTTCCATCGATTGATTGTTTCTTCTTCTTCAATCAACATTTTGCCATCTTTACTTTCTATATTTCTCAATCTATTGCTTGCATTATTTGCCCAAAAATTTCTCAAGATTTGGCTTTTGCTTAGTTTATTTCTACTTTTACTTCGTTTTGGTCTTTTTTATATCCTGCTTTATCAGTTTTGACTTTCCACAGATCTCTTCGTCATGTTCTTCTGCCTAGGACCTGAATTCTTTGTCTCTTTCAGTTTATGAATCTTTATTTTTTCATTCATCTTTTCCTGTACGTAATTGCTATTATCAACATGTCTTCTAGGTTCGATATATTTGTACATCTTTTTATGCTTACTATGTATAACTGAGTTGTTTTCAATACACAATGGGAAACAGGAACATTTTTCAAATTATAGATAATCATTTATATGAATTTAAAAAAATGGACCCGTTTTTTTTTATTTTGCTATAGCTTTATTATTTATTGAGATATAAGTGTTTAAAGTTTCGTTTTTCAGCGCCTTTATGAAAGTACAAAGACTAGTGACGTCATGCAGTACAATACGGTATATTCTTGTGTTGACTTGATTGCCGTTGCGATGAATATATTTCATTTTCAGTTATTGGCTACCATGAAAATATATCTGACGTGACAATCTATGATGATATCTAATTTTCATGTTGAATAAATAATCAAATCTAACCTTCAATAATTCAGGTTTGTCACTGACAGCTGTCACAATTTGCAGTACAATTTAAAACTATCGCAGTGTCATCAATCTTGCTAAGGAAAATACTTTAAACCTTTATGTTGATATGCCTGATTTTTAAATGTGTCAAAAATTTGACAGGGTTAAACGTCATTAATATTGATTCGCTTAAGTAATTCTAACCTAAAAATTTGTCATTGTTGCCAAACTAAGTATTTAATTCAGCCGCTGGCAGTGTAGCTTACCTAAAATATTCCCATAATAGAATAAATAGATTTTGATTTTGCAACATATGTCCTGCTCCATATTGAATGATTCTTTCTCAATTATTATTGCTTTTCCTCCTCACTCGACCGTTTAAATCTTCCCCTCACTATAAGATTCTCTCTTACGTCATCTGATGGATTCCTTTAGCATATTATAACAATCATCTTTGTTTTCTTTATTGGAATCTTCCCCTTCCTTTGCTCTTTCTTTAATTGCAACTCTTGACCACACAGAATATCCAAAATCCTGTGTGTATTTTTTTTAATTCCTTACTACTCCAAGATAGTCATCTATTCAGGTGTTCTACACACCAAGGTCTAGGTTTTTCTACATTCTTGTTATATCAAAAACTTTTGGAAATATGTACTCAAACAGTTTTAATGTACAATAATTGTTTTATATTTATGTTCAGATATCTTTTGAACAATTTAGAAGTTCTCAACCGCTTAATGGATACGTCTAACTAGTTGTACAACATAATCTTAATTGTACTACCGTTGTAGTGGTTGATTTATATCTATTTTCCTATATTCTAAGACTTGCTCTAGCATCTATCAAGGAGGCCGCCGTTATACATCACCTGCCATATTAATTTCCTTGACGGCTTGAGCTCGTCTAAGCTGTACTCTAATTACTAAATCCGAGAGGGTCGACATAAACGTCTCACGAAACAAATCAATATTCTTTAATACCTAACGGTTTATATCTTCATAGCATCTTAAACAAATTATTTTTTTATATAAATTTAGCGTTATATTTAAAAATATTCTCGAGTTTTCCATGACCGGAAATGAGTGAGTTGATTGAACACATCTAGCATGACAGACGCAGCAAAAAACATAATTTACGAAGTTGAAAGCTCGAAATAAATTAATCAAATCTCCCCTATATTTTAATATACCATCACTTGATCATTTCCTAGCCGTTTAACGCGAATCTAATTGCAACATTTTCCGCGAAATATCGCATCGAATTATTACGTCATTCGATGTGGGCTTTTCAATTTCTCGAATCGTTGCGATAATGAGCTTTCACCGACATAAAGCGCGTCGGTATTCGTATAAATTAAGTGAAGATATAATATAATAAAAGAGAGCGTATAGTCTGGGATTTTATCACCTATACTTTATCGAACGTGCTGTTCTCATCTTCAGGGATATTATTTATGGGTTGTCGTCACAGTGAAAGGTTTGTTTGTCATATCATATCCGCCATAAAAAAAATCGTATATACAGGGGTGTTCTTTTAAAATTTATTGATGATAATGATTACAATTTTTCATAGTAGTACTGACGTAAATGCTATTGTCATAACAATAAGGTTGTATATAAATACGAACCATATAAAGATAGCTATATTTAAAAGTGAGTACAGCGTCAATCGCGCTCTCTACAGACATAGTGTCTATTTCTCGCTATATTTATAACTTTATTCTATAGAGTATGCATAGTACGCTTCGCTTTTACAAAGCTAACGAAATTAATGTCGCTAATATAACGTACGAGATCCTTTATTGTTGCATAAAGTATTTGATAGGTGTTTTTATTACTATGGCATCGTTAATGCTCAATAAATATGATGGATATGTTCGTTATAAAACATAACTTTGTTATAATGAGCATCAATTGTAGAAATAATCTATTCATAGTAAAAAATACACGTTGACCAAACTAGAGCACGAAATTTCAACACGATATATGAAGCTTTCGAGAGCTTTCGAGAGCGATACACTTAATATAATGTTCTTCCAACATTTCAATTCCCTTTCTGTAGTACGAAACGTTGAAGCCTTCGAAATACTCCTCGGTTTCCGCGATGACTTCCTCATTAAATTTAAATCTCTTTCCCTGGAGCAATTCGAATCGTAATTTATCAATTTTGGCCATCGCTTTCAAGCACGTTTATGACGGTGAGTTAGCATGAAGACGCTGCATAATAATCTCTTGTCACTGTTTTTCTCTTGCTTTCCAACCTCTCTCCAGACTGCCTATTCGACTCAGGTGTATAATAATGGACCTATGTTTTGTCCATTGAGTCATCAATGCGCTGCTGATTTCGATCGACGGTCATGGGTCATTCATCGCACCGAAACCTTTTTCATTTCCAAAAGATCGTGCAAATTGTATCCCTTCCGTTCTTTGGAGATCCCCACGGTGTCAGTCAACCCGTCCAATTTCATTTTGCTTCCCGATTTCGGCATTCATAGCCTGTTTTGACCCATTTTAAATCCACTAGCTACCGATAAACCATTGTTCTAGAAGGAATCGATGTGGGATTGCCGAGTTTTTCCCGTCAAAAACAATGTTTTATTGAGAATCGATGGTTCTATTTATTCGTTTCTTTGTCGAAGGTGAGAGTAGCGTCACTCAATCGAATCTAACCTTGTAAATGATAGGAAATGAATAAACGAAATATGAAACTTCAGCTGACACGGTTTCTTTGATAATTTATTTATTTTACAGTGTAGAGAAAAAAGTTTCAAATAAAAGTTATCCCTATTTAAACGACGCATAGCCAGAAAATATTTTCAAATATACAGGGTGTCCCAATTATAAAAAAGCGTATGTAACTTTATTATTTTAAATGGATCACCCTATATATTATTATTTTTTAAATTCTCAAAAATTTTGCAATTGCAGCGCTCTTGTTAATGAGCTGTAGGATCAAAATTAAAAAAGGTAGAAAATTTTGGTTTGCGCAAATTGATACGTTTTGAATTGCTTTACTATTTCCAATATTAACATGTACGGATTCTTTTGTTGACATACAGTTACTGGCGCCAACATTTAGAACCTATGTATATCTATTTTCTCTCTATTCTGCTCCTGTCGAAAAAGACCACTTCAATTTGCACGAAGTATAGGCTACGTAACAATAATATTATATTTGTAATTTGCGCAATTCAAGACGTATCAATTTGCCCAAACAAAAATTTTCTACCTTTTTTAATTTTGATCCTACAGCTCATTAACGCGAGCGCTGCAATTGCAAAATTTTTCATAAAATATTGTATTTTCTCGAAAACAAAAGCACATAGGTCTAGAAAGGTCTGAATAAAAGTTATTTAAAAAATGATGTAGAATCAAAAAAAAATTATATATAGGGTGATCCATTTAATATAATAAATTTACATACGATTTTTCTATAATTGGGACATCCTGTATATTTGAAAATATACAGGACTATGACTATGCGTCGTTTAAATAGGGACAACTTTTGTTTGAAACTTTTTTTCTCTATACTGTAAAATAAAAAAATTATCAAAGAAACCGCGTCAGCTGGGACACCCTGTATATAACCTAGAACAAGATGTGCTTTTCGAAATGAGTTGTGTTTATTTTGTAGTGTCGCCACCTATCGAAAAAAATAGATTGTCATGCCACCGATTAAATAGATACAGTCAAAAATTAACTAATTAATATACAGGGTGTCTCAGCGAGATCGTTCATTAAAAGTTTATGGCGTTCTGGTCAAAATATAAATTTGAAAATTTAGAATTGTATATAGTCGATTATGTTCTCTTCAATGAAAATATTATTAGATTTCTAAAGCTTCCGGTTATACCGGAAGTCGCCATCTACTTCATTATTTTTAATGGAACCTTTTGTATATTTTAACACATTTGGATTCACCTATTTTTAAGCTTTATGAATATCTTTACTTTTTGCGATTTGATTCGTGCGTTTTGTAGTTATTCCATTTTTTCTGAAAAAATTTGCTCAAGCAGACGTTTATTCAAAAAATCAGAGGACACTCGATTTTTCGTATATCAATTTAAAATTCCTAATATACGTAAACAACATGTCGGAGTATATTTTAGCGCAGAGAACGGCTGTCTACATTGCGTGGTTATTTTACTATGGCACGTTAACTCTTCGAAATTTTGAACAACCATAACTTAATTTTTTCAAATGGAACCCCTCATATTTTATTACTTCCTCGTCTTCGGAGTCCAATTTCACATCTTTCATGTCTCACGTGTACTACACCTAAAATTAATAGTTTAGGAGATAATTAGATTCTTTGAAAAATACACACAACTCATAGATACTTATCCAGTGTGCCATGGAAAATAAACGTTCTTAAAGATTTATTGTCAAAGCCTAACGCCTAACTTAGGCGTGTAATTTTTCAAATTTGTTCATAACTTCATTCAAAAAGAACTCCCAGTTATGACCAAGTTATGTTTCGATTATCCGAATTGTGCGGTAAAACGTGGAATTACTGTATATATTTTTATAATATATTCGCGTATTAAATTTTATTAAAATTAATGATGCAACCACATAGAATTCTATACTTAGATACACCTGTATTGTCCTCATGTTATCTCGACGTTTTCGATGACATTTTATTATCTAGAAACATGGAAACAGCGTTAGCCCTAATTAATTTGACAAACAACAAAAGGAAGAGACCCCAGCACGAATTTAATACAATATAACTGCCATTTATGACACGAGCAACTAAAATGTAAGTACATAATAATAAAATGATTGCTGTAGGAAGCATTAAAATTAAATGTCATCTACGCTAATTACAATTGGACACGATAAAGCAGTTATAGAATTAAATTTATTATTAACATCCATCCGTCTAATATTTATTTTTAAAAAGCCGTTTAGCGAATGGTCGTAAAACGTGAAAGCTCCACTGCATTAGTTGAAGTGATTTTCTGATATTACGATTTCTACTAAAACGTTTCATGTTCTCGTTTACTTGAATTACAGGGGGAACAAAAAATGTTGGCAATACTTTGTGTGAGTTAAATTGGAAATCCATTTACGCGGATTTACTACCGAACTCAAATATTAATCCGTAGTATTTGTGCGCGTCGAAGTTTTAATAAGTTTGGAGTGAACTTTTTTAAGTTCGGTTTAGATTTGGCGCCATTCTAAAAACAATGCTGGTAACTGTGGGAAATTGAATTATATCCTCTTGATTTACGAGCTTTACGATCTGAGATTTTGTACTAATTAGAATTGATTCGTATTTAAAAGAATTGCGTCTTGATTTATGTTAGAAGAGATACAAACACCCCTAAAATAAATAGTGACAGTTACTTGCTAAGTATTGGCACTATGGTTTTGACAGATAAATTCAGTGTAGACAACTCAAGAAAGTAAATATACCCTAGTTCGCTTTTTTTTTGTTGCCAATCTAAATCTGATCATGACAGTAATGATTGACAGTTCATATTCTAGGTCAAGAATCAATGAGGAAAAACGAAATACTTCCATTAAATACAAGAGTTGATTAGTTATAGATACAGAATTCCCTAAATCAATCGCTCAAATTAAACTTTCCTGTTTCGCAGCAGATAAACGAAAGCAATTAATTCGTCGGTTGAACATCACCGGAAGTAATCAAAGTCAACACTTCCTTTATCATCGATTTTCTTTCGGCGAGAGAAACGATATTATTTATAACACAATATTTCTCGAGATCATTCCCGTATAACTTTCGAAAATAGAATTTATTAAAGGAGCTCGTTAAACGTAGCAAGGGATATTTGCACTTCAATTCCGGCAATTTACCTCTTATCTAGGTACCATCAGTTGTATCATCCGATCTCCCCGTTTCATCGCGCCAGAAGCTGACGAATTACCCGCTCTTAATTTGTAAATTGCCTCCTTACTTTTGTCAGTCTATTTGAGCTGGCCGTTTATCCTGTTACCGCTCGTATAAACGGCGAAAACGGATGTGAAATCGCGTTTATTACACAATTATTTCGACATTATTTTCCGACTATGTGCAGTGCAGTTTATGCCGTAATAATAAGAAGATAGATATACCGAGTTTATCCAATAAGATATATCTTGTACTAACTAACCTAATTAGAGCTTTATAACAAATTATATCAGGTTTATGTTTCAGTTTAATTGTGAATACAAGTTTTACAAATTGTCTTGTATCGTCTACCTTGCTGAATTTATTCTAGCATTATGGGATCATTTTTCATTTTAAAATGCCCGTGCAAATTATAAAGCAGGAGCTGCGTTGATCTAATATATTTTCTCTAACATTCTTTCATTTCCTCCGTCATAAACATTTTTAATTTACGCCTCTCTGACGGCTAACTATGTTGAAGATGAGAGTGTTCGGATTACTTTAAGTCCAATTATAACATTGTTTACATTTGCAAGTGATGGTTTAAAATACAGAATTTATGAGGATAATATACATATTTTAAAAATGAGTTAGGTATATTTAACTCATTTATCATCACCGCCTTATCTCCTATTTTCATTTTTTATCTCCTCTAAAGTATGTGCTAAAGCATAATTTATAGATTTTTGAATCGGTTTTTGGAAACTGGAATATGAGGATAAGGACAAGGTGGTATAATATTAACAATATCTAACTATATAGGTATCTAATATTACTGAGTAACGTGATCACGTCGCCGAAGGTTAAATATAAACCGTAAGCATGAGTTCTGAACCTTCTGGATTCTGTAGGAAGTGGACTGATCAGTACACGAGCCATAGTCAACATCATTCCATACAAGCGTTGAATTTGTTGTGAGATAAATGATTAAAATCTAAGATCTGAGTCAATCAGAAGAAGATGCAAGGAGATGTTGTTCACGGTCCTATGCTGATCTTTGGATGCATAAAAAAAACGGCAGAATTAGAACAGAGCTAGTTCATGAAGACCATCATTTATGAGGCGTTCATAAAGTGACATAGAATTGGATATCATTTGCATAACATGATTCTGGGAATATAAGTAATTTGCTAATTATACTGTAATAACTATTGTAATTGCTTGTTCTCAATATATTATGATATTATTATTATTATTTAAACAGATAAAAACAACTAATATACTAAAATATAAGCGAGGAATATATCAAGGTGACTCCTTAAGTCCAATACTGTTTTGCTTATCAATGACACCTATGTCTTTGATGTTACGAAAACAACCAGGATATCTATATAGACAACCAGGATAGAGATCCTCCAAATGAACTCACTTATTCTACGTAGAAGACTTGAAACTAAATATATGCAGCAAACCCAACAGCTCTTAAAAGCTCGATAGAAACCGTAGAAACTTTCACCAAATTTATAGGCATGCAGATAGGTATTGACAAATGCGCTGTAGTAAATGTCAATAGAGGAAGAATAGATGGAGTCGGGGAAGATATAGAATTGATAGATGAAAATATTCTGAAACATCTTGGCAACAACTAGACATACACCTACCTTGGAGTCCCACCTTAGAGCTAAAGCAACAAAAAAATATTTCGACACACTGAAAAAGATTTGGGGTTTACAACTAACCGGAAAAAACAAAATCAGAGCAGTAATCACAATTGCAGTGCCCATTTTGATCTATAGCTTTGGTGCAGAAAAATGGAACAGTAACCAACTACAATCCATTGACAGAGAAACAAAAAAAATCATCTCCGAACAACACCACCCTCGGGCATCAACGCAGAGAATACAAGGAGGAAGAGACCTCATTAATATCGAGGAGACCGTAGTGCGGATGTACACTGCCAACAGCTTGAAAGTTAACGACTCTTAACATACATATTTCTCTAAATTTTCTAGTGTAAAACTGCATTTCAAGGAAATTTAATACCTGTATTTCTAAACTTCAAATTTTGACAGTAAGTAGACAGTGCTTCAAATAATGAATATTAGATTTTAATGTATGTAACTAATGCATATGAGTACAAATAATGAACTATCATTTACATACATTTATCTTTATTGAATAAAATTGTTTTTAAATTAAGAAATTGTTTCTGAAATATAAAATAGCACAACAAGAATTTAGAACGAATGCTGATTGAATTATTTTAATATTTTATCCATGCTACATTGGCGTCGATTACTTACTGTAAACGATTCGCCATTTTTTTTTTTTTTTTTTTTTTTTTAATGTGTGGTGGGTGCTTAGTTGCAGTGACTCCGTAAGCTGTATTACTTGTCTGGCTATCACTGCAACTCTTGCGGTGTAGTTTTTAGTGTGTGTAAATTGTGTTTAAATGGCTTTGTGACAGCATCATATCGCCTTTTATGATGCCGCGCTGTTAATCACTTTGCTCCCAACAGCGAATGGCAAGTCGATCCGGGATTAAACTCTCTGAAAAAATGTCACCGTCCCTCCAGAGAATTGAACCCCGGCACCTATCGTCCTCTCACAACAATAGTCAGCCGCCTAACCACTGCGGCCATCGACCCGTTTAACATAATAAGTGTTCTTGTATAATCTGGAGTTAGTTCTTCCCATGCTTCCGCAATACATTCCTAAAGATCATTTCGATTGGCCGCTCTAAAATTATTTCTGTACAAACGTTTTGTCATTCGTCCCCAAACGTTCTCAATAGGATTAAGATCAGGACTCCTTGATGGCCATGGAAGAATATGAATATTGTTGGTAGCAAGCCATTGACGCACAACGTTGGAGGTGTGAATTGGAGAGTTGTCATGCTGAAAAATGAAATTGTTCCCAAAAAGCTGCGTTATCGAAAGTAACATAATATTTTCCAGGAGATCTCTGTAATAGTTTTCAGTCAACACCTTCCTTCAACATTCCAGTAAACACCAGATACCAAACAACTGATCCAAGCCCATACCTGCACCGAAAATCTACCACTACGGTGCGTTGGCTTTATATACTGTTCTTCATAACGCGTATTTGCAGGCCTGTACACACGTACCGGGCCGTCGTGAGATGACTGGAAGATCTTTTCATCTGAAAAAATAACGCGTTCCCAGAAATCGGCGTTTTCATTTACATATAAATTAGCAAAATTTAATCTGTCTTGCTTATGCTGTGGCTCTAACGAAAACTTTTTGGAAGCAGAATAATTTTTCGGCCCAAAATCTCGAATACGTTGCCTTGCTGTTGAAATGGAACCCGGAAATGGGTTTCGTATGTCGCTTTCACTGCCGTACCAGAGGGGTTTCTTTGAATCCAATTCACCAATGAAGCATCATCCTCCAACATTGAAATTTTTCTCGCTCCACCAACATGCACATACGCTAGATCAACCCCTTCATCAATATTCTGCTTTAATTTAAAAATGCCGGTTTTACTAACATGCAGATTATCTGCCACCGTTTACATGCTCCAGCCATTTTCTAACAAAGTTCTTGCTCTTATTATTTGAGCTTCACTAAGACGGGGCATCATACAATATTTACAGAAGTCTCAGATATCGGGTGTCCGTAAATGTTTGAAGCTGACAGCTACTGTCAAATTTTGGTTAAGTTTGTCACACTACATCCGAGTTTGATTGCAAGAATTAACATTAGCGTCCCACGCGGTAGTTACTTTCAGTATAATTATTAAAATTGTTTCTTAAAATCAAACACAATACGCTTCCTTTTGCAAACGCTTATTGCTAATTAAAATTAATAATTATAAAAAATTACAGCTATGAAACCATTGCAATGACAAAAAAACAAACCCAACGAAATTACAGACGCGCGACTATGGCCATAGAGGAATAAACCAACTGAAATTCTCAGGGTGGTAAACTTTAAGCACAGATATTGCATACATCTTGACAGACGTCAGCTTCAAACATTTACGGACACGGTGTATTGTATTAAGGAAAATACAGTTTGACTGATTTTATGACACTTATGACAGTCTACGAATAGCGTTTTTGACTTATCGCAGTTTCATGCGCTGAGTGTATTTTTCTCCTTTATTAACGGTATGTATTAAAATAAAATAGAAATATATGCTGTGCATAACAGTACAAAATAAGTCAAAAGCGCTATTACATTATATAGGTAATAACGGTACATAAAGCCAGCTTTAAACCAGGCTACGAAAATTTTCAGCAGTCGTTAACTTTCAAGCTGTTGGCAGTGTACCTGAAAATCCAAAATACGCGAGACAATTTACTGAATATAGGTTATGGACATGAGCAACTAGGAAAAAGCGCATTTCTAAAATCAAGAGCAATTAAGGTTCTTTCTGAAATACAGACAGCTGGAAACTTGAACGACATTGTCAGTGAAGTAGATATCCGCAGTACACTTCAAACTATGAGACGGACACACACGGAAAATGAATTGCAAGACCATACAAGCAAACCATTACACGGGCAATATTACAGGATCCTCGAAGAGCAAAAGGCTTCCAATGTGCTCAAGTTTGCTTTCCTCCAATCTAGTAGCCTGAGATCTGAAACGGAAGGCTACATCATTGCAGCCCAAGATGGCGTTATAAACACACTGGTATATAGGGGTAAAATCATGAATGAAAACATTGATGATAGAACATGTAAAATCCCAACCAGAAACCCTAACACATCTAATATCTAACTGCAGTGTGTACGCCAAAATGCTGTATATTGATAGACATGACATGGCCCTAAAGGAATTCTATTGTCACCTTAGAACATCATTAGGATTTGACTCTACAAGAAGGCAACCGTATACTCTGACGGCGACCCAGTCAGTGATAGAAAATGACAGAGCAAAAATATACTGGAATTTCTCTTTTGCAGCAACACGGCAGCTGAAAGTCAAAAGCCAGACCTGGTAGTGGACCTCTGAAAAAATAATGAATGCTGAATATAAAATAGAGTTTGTGCCCATAATAATGGGGGCCCTAGGAAGCATGCCTCAAAACATAACCAACCATTTAAAACGAATACGAATTTTTTTGAATTTTAAAAATTCTGTCAGCGTAGCTAGTGCTACCCCATAAATTATATATATATTATAATTTATAATTGAATAAAAATTTGAATAATAAAGCAGCTTTGCTGTATTGCTTTGCTGAATTTGATAGACTACACTATTCAGTTTTTGACTGAGATTGTTAATTTGTGTAATCGATATAAACGCCTAATAGTTTTGCTGTTTGTGTTTCCACTTTCTTTGTATCAAATCTTATTATTTGCGTTTTATTTATGTTAAGTTTTAAATTATTCCTGCATTTCCCTTACTTTGAGGTTGTTCTGATGTTAAGCCTTTAAAAAACAGATCCTCAAAAACTGTCGTATCATCAGCAAACATTATTGTTTGGCACATCTTTAGTAGCTCAGAGATATCATTTACTTAAAGTAGCAATAAAATCTCTGTTTCATTAATGTATTCTAAATAAAATGAATTTTGTTGTTTTTGTTTGGCTTTTTGTATAGATAAAAATATGATTCCAAATCAGAAGGTACATTTTTGATGTTGCAGATATTCATAAAATATAAATTAAATTCATTAGGTATTACTTCTCCGACTTCTGACTTTTAAATTTTTGTTAATAACTCTCCACGCAGCTATGGATTTATTTTTTGCCTTTTTGATTAATTCTATGATTGCTAATGATTCCGGTATTTTTGTTGATTCATGTATCATGTTGAATACACTAACAACTTGCCCCATTTATTTCAAATCTGGTGTATTGCATTCAGGAGTCATTGTAGTTGTAGAACGCTTTAGTGATCTTTGAGGAAAATCTTCAGTAAAAAGTTTAGAGAACCCTGCAAAGAATACTGTAAACATATCAGTAGCAGTATTCTGTTGAAAAACATGATTCCAATTAAAATTACTTATTTCAAAAGCAAAATTCAGTAGTTTTGTATCTGTAATTGATCGCTGCAAGACGTACCCTTCAGTGAAAGACGTGTTCAAATTTAACTTCATTTTTAAAGCGTAATGATCTGACAATATGCAATCAACTATACTTACTTCTAATAAGCATTCGGTAATATTAGTAAAACAATTGTCAATGCAATTACATGATACACGTGTGTTGCTTTAGTAACTCTTTGTTGCGAATTATAGGTTTGTAATAAATCTATCATGTTGATACAGTCAGTGTTAATATTCAAGAAATCGCCAAGTAAAATTATTTCTATGTTCAATTTAGTTACCTATCTCTAATAATATAAAGGGGATCCATAAAAAGTAAGCAGAATTAAATTAAATTCAGGCAGATGCACTACACAAATTTCAAAGTCTATTTCTCGAGTCTGGATCATCAAGGTAACAGCCAAGCCAAATAAGTGCATATTTGATCACCCATATCTGATCCATCGAAATCTGCAGATCTCCTACTAAACTTTTGTATCAAAAATGGAAATTACCTTTCAGATTAAACTCTGTTTAATGTCACAGATCATATCTAATGCAAAACTCTGCTTTTCCATTATAAATAAAGCTTAGGCTGGAGTTAACCACACCTTATATACAATAGCAAATGGGCTAAATACCTTTATGTACTAAAAATGAGATCCGAAAGTATGTGTGGTATGGTCTTACCATAGAAATTTACAAGAGCTAAAATCTTGGTGACCTGATAAAATCATTGGAGCAAACACCAAAGTTCAACGAACAAACTCCCAACGAACGCATTTTATTTAAGCTCGTTCTACCGCCAAAAATGACAGATAATTCCCTGCTATACCCCACCGTACAAAAGTGATGAAATCCCTTACGTTAGTTAAACGAAATTTATGAGATAGAGTTACTAATTTTATTATTTTAGGAGTGAAATTAATGCAGTGCCTATATTTGACGAAAAATGCCAATAAATTATTTTTTGGGCAACCGGCCGCGAAGTTGTCAATTCGCGTACGCAAACCAGTCCGCGAAATGCTGCCCATAGCAGCGGCCGTAAAAGTAAATAAACAAATTAACACATATTTGACATATTTCATCATTTATTGTCAATAAAACAGAGTATTTTGTGTATTTATTACAAACCTTTCGGATACATATTAATATTAATTGTGCAATTTGTATTATTAGTAATATTTACACCAGAAGCAGTAAAATCTAAATTTTTATTTGAATTATAATTTGAAACCGTAGCAGTGATTTCATTTTGATTGTAAATACATTGTGATGAAGTACCGGATATTGAATTAGCAATTTTATTTTTATTTTCTATAGAATCTTCAACATACGATTCGGCCACAGTAGCAGATTTCCAGCCACCGTGGCGCTTAAGAACTGATATTGTAGCACCACTGTTAGCAAGGAGAGTAGCAGAGCTCCTCCTAAAACAATGGCCTGTATATTGCTCACTGTTCGGCAACCCCAAATAATTTGCTATCAAACACGGTATTTTCCCTATGCTATGTACCCCAATAACTTGTGCATAGCATCTTCCTTGCTTGTATCTCAAAAACAGCCTATGACAGGTAACATATTTCGGACGAAGAGCAATATATTTGTGATAAAGTCTTATGTAATCTGGATTTGTGATTGTAAAAGTGCGGTTTATGTCCGTCTTTGTATCAGGAACAGTAATTATAAGAATATTGCTGGTGTCTTGAATGTTGTCAACGGTTATTTTTGTTAACTCGTCACGTCTCATGGCACCTGATACGCCCATAATTAAAACTACCTGTAAAACTAATAGTAAATTAAGCAATTTATAAGAGAACTTGTTTATATCTTTGTACCTTCCACAGTAAATACTTTTCATCCTCAGCATTTTCCAAAAATAATTTAATCTGCTCCATTGTTAACACTTTAGACTTTTTGGCTTTATAGCCTACTGCTTTTTTCTTCAAAAAGGAATTAATTTAAAAAATGTCCTTATATCAATCTGTTCCTTTATATTCAGCATGCTTTTAAGCATGGAGTACAAATTCCATAAGCTGGAACTTTTTAGGGCCGCCGATTTTTGCATAAAATATGCCAATAGCACGTTTTCGCTCACAGTTTTGACCTTCTTAGCGTTGCACCAGACCTTAAAATCGTTGTAACATTTTTCGTATTGCCTCTTCGATCTTTCGGGTATTAAGTTAGAAACTGCGAAATTGGCAGCACTTTTTATATCCGGAGGAGTTCCAGATATAGAAATATTATCACTTTCAGAAGTTTCAGACATTTTACGACTTATTTTGACAACTATTAAGTATTTGTATTTTATTCTAGTCGTGTCATTTCTATGGCAACGCATATAAAGTAAGTCACTTTGAAATTGGCAATAAAAATATTCCGATGTGTGTAAATTTATATAAAACAGTTTGAAAGATTTTGGAACGATTTGCACGGTTGCCCAAAAAATGTTGTGTATATCTCGTCCGCGAAAACCTTTAACGTACTCGAGATTGTCCTGCCTCGGCCGCAAGCGGCCTCGGCGACAATTTCTCTCTGCGTACGTTAAAGTGTGTTTTCGCGGCCTTGATATACAAATAACTATAATTTTATTGAGTTCTAATTTGCATAAGCGACAATGTATACAATATAAAAATCCAAGTTCCTCAGAGTTTGTGAAATGAAATTTCCACGAGAACTAGCAGACAAATGTCGAGGAAAACGTATTTCATGCCATGATAGGAACCATCCCTGACAAGAATCCAATAAATTCAACGTTTTCCGAGCCATTATCCTGTCGCTCCTGAGATATTCTAAATCCTTCGTTTTTAAACTCGGAATAAAAAGCTCGATAATTAAGTCGGAGCTGATACCTTCAACTATATAAATGAGTATAATCTTATATACAGTTTATAGTTGAATCTAGTAAAATTCAATCTTTTAAAAGCTCTCTTATATAAGGAAGAAAGAAATTTAATTTCTCCACATACAAGTATTTTAAGTAAGTAATTGGCTTTCGTTTTTTTGGCTTGCTTCGTTTTTGTTTGTTGTGTTTTCACTTCGTTTTACTGAAATGTAAAAAAAGAAATAACAATCTCGTAAGTTGCGATTGTGTTATGGGCGTTTGTAACGGAAAGTCAAGCTGTAAAACGTGATTTTGAAATTGTTTCCTCGTCGGAGAGAATAAATATAAAACGGATTCTCGAGCCCGCTCGATGTGTTAAATGATTCATTTTCTAATGTAAATAAAAGATAAACTTCAACATATAGAGGAACTTTCATCTTTAGAATAACATCAGGGTTGATTTTCTTTGTAGTCGAGTTGCTTGAGAGTTTTGATTGATCTTTGTATGTATGTAGATACATACATATGTATATTACATACGCCTTGTATAAAGTCATTGGTGTTAGTAAAAAAAAATCTTTAGCAAAAACTTGTATCGTAAATATATCATCATAATATGATGCGCAAAAATAATCGAAACGTGAAAGAAATCCGACGAAAATGAGAAAATTACAATGGAAATAAACAGGTCACGTATTCAAGAAAGAAAGTAATATAACTCTGGGGCTCTTGGAAGATATGGAAGGCTGTGATGCCTAAAAATGAGAGTTATGAATGTAGATATAGGAAGTTGATATTAAATAATATGTACTAACTAACTTTATTAATTAGTTTCGTTTTTTTTATTACCTATTTATTATTTCTCTATAATAATTTCATTTTCATATTCCATTAAAACATAATTTAAACAATATAATACCATATATTCATTAACAATGTTTATACAATTAATATTCTTGTTCTGTATAGTAAAAAAAATACTACTAATCTGGTACCTATTCCATAGAGTAATGAGGTTAGCATTAACAACATCTCTAAACTAATAAAGCCAGATTTAGAATGTACGAAATTTTTTGTTTAAATTTTTTTACTTTCGACCTTGTAAGAGCTATAATAATCTTTATATCACTGGCTCCAGATTTATTGCATGTTTAGTTAATTTTATACCAATTTGTCATCACTTAGCGCCAGATTAATGCGAAATAATCTTAATATTTTTATAATGCTCAATAAAAACATAAAATAAATAAACATGGAAACACGGGTTATAAAAGTAAATTTATCTATAAAAAATGTAGATGAAATATAAACAATTTTTAGTGCTCAGAGCTATATTTTTAAGGAAGTGAAAAGTTTCTATAATGAAGAAGAAAATGTGTATTTTTTTCACCCGTTTTAAGTTACGTTTGTTGTGCTCTCTATCGACAATAAAAAATCATATAAAACTTAGGAATATAGAATTTTGTCATGTATTTCAATGGCACTAGGTATTGTGTCAACAACAATAATGTCTTGGTACTTCACTTTTTTCTTTTAGGTATAACAGTTGAGATATAGTTCATGTAATTTGGCTACATTTAAACTTAATTCCAAATATTACCTTTCAATAGAAGCTGGACAATAGCGGCTATCAATCTTTGGCAAGGAGTTAATGTGGTCTTTTCAAGCTTTAGTAACTCTTAATTCAACGGCCGGTTTCATAATCAATCGTAAAAGCTCCTTTAACTAAAGTGTCCTTTAAGTTAAAGTGACCTTTAAAGTCAGCTTAAAGTTATTTCCGTTTCATAATGGCGCTGCATACAAACTTTAGTTAAAGCCGACTTTAACACACCGTACTGAGGTTGGTAACGCTGAATTTTAGTTGTTTTTCGTATTTTGTGTTGTATACGTAGAATTTGACACGTAATATTGTTATATATCTGTCAGATCTACTGTCACATGCGATTTGTAGCAAGATTGATTTGTAAAAAAGTGCAGTAAAATGAACAGAACAAAGGCGCAAATTTTAGCAAAAATTCGAAAGTAAGATAAATAGGTATATTAAAATGCAAAATAACAAATAACGTATTAAATGTTGAAAGGTATGTAATGTAATAAAAAATTACTCTGCTGCTCATCAATTTTGGCATCATTTCATTGCTCTTGATACTCGATTTATTAAAGAAAGCGAACTTTTAAATCTGCTCTAACCAATCGACTCAGAACAGAACGATCCGCATATTTTGCTATACTTGAAATTCCATGAATAACCGCGTATGATTCGGGGCCGATCTGAACATGTCAAACCGAAGCTGTGCGCGGTTATTCATTGAATTTCATTTGGAACAAAACGTGCTGATCGTTCCTTTCTTAGTTGATCGGTCCAAGGCGATTCAATCTGCGTCCTCCTTTAACTTTTTTGCCGAGACTTTTAATACTGCTATGGAATCCTATACAGAAACAATCATATAGTCTGTTGCAAAAAGTCACAGAGTCAGTATAGTAGGTATAATTTTGCTGACTTTGTTGGAATTGCAATGTATTATTTGTCCTAACAATGACGTCGCGGTTTGATCTATTAACCAAAAGAATTCAATCTTATATTCAACGAAATAATCTTGCCATATTTTGCATACTTTTCGTGTTTTAAAACGTCTTCAACTTTATCATGCAAGAAAGAGCCCAGCAAACACGGAATATTAATTTTTTTTAAAGAATATATGAATTGACGTATAATGTAGATATTTGACATAACATTTGACAGCGCTAAAGTGGCCTTTAAGGCGTTAAAGTGAAAAATCAGAACTTTAACTTTAACTCGAAATAAAGGACACTTTTACTTTAAAGTGACATTATCAAACGCATTTTAAAAGTTAAAGGTTACTTTAAAATTAAAGTATCCTTTAATTTGATTATGAAACCGGCCGTAAGAGCTAAATAGCTTAAATATTCATGAAAATTTTGAAACGTTTCAAACAGTTATTTTCTCTCTCTCTCTTAGTGTATAATTAACATAGAACCGTTTCGATAAGTTGAAATTGTTTCAAATTAAAAAGTTAGTGATATTATAAAGTTCTTCACTGGATCTCTTGGTGCAGAAGTAGAACACTAAACACTTCAAACACACTCATGGTTGTTTAGTTAAAAGTTTTTGGTGTTTAGTGGGTAGAAGTGTTTAGTGTTCTAGTGATATTGGACTTTTGATTTCTTTATTGTAGTTTCTTGTAAACCTTACACTTACAATTCATCTTAAACTGACTGTCGCACAAGGAAAGTACGAGAAAGCAATAGTTGCACATTGATAATGGGGGGTGGTGGATTCAGTATTCCTAATGTTAATGGATCATCATTATCAAATTTTTGGGAAGTCATTACTATTAAACATATTTCGAAGCCCGCTCGAATATAGCTTTGAACTCTCTTTCTATGTAAAGAACATTTTTTAAGGCTCCATGAATTTGACCACGCAATTAGTTTTTTTGCGATGAAGATTAGTTCCTTAAAATTCCTTAAAGAAATGTTTCACTACAAATAACTCGAAGAACAGAGGAACCAAGTAGTATAACTACTTCTTTCATTCCTATTATCCTAATTGCAACTCCATCCACATCAGGTTGGTAAAAATTATCTTTAGAGAATCACAAATTTAATGCAAAAAAATTGGACCACCACATATATATAGACACGTCAGAATTAGTGGTTGAAACTGTGTAAAAGGAACAAGTCTTCATTTCAGTTAAATTTTCGAAGAGTAATAACAAAAACAACTACTGTTAGTTTATAGAAAAAATGTTGGATGTGAAAGGAAACAAACTAACTGTAAAACAGGAGCTTGTTTAATTGTTCAAGTATTTTTACAACATCATCATTTAATGAATTGTTTATAAAACATTTTTGATAAAAAATACTGGCCGAATTGTCATCAGTCACTGTCCAAAAATTTTCGTTTAATTTTTTATTTGTTGTGAGTTGTTAACTTTGCAAAAAGATCTCTATATATAGGTTGTTTCCTAATTGAATGTCAATATTTTAGGGGACGATTTTTTGGTCCGTTTTAAAAAGAAAACTTCATATGAACGTATGACCTAAACGTCTGTCAAAATAGGTAGCTGAAATTCCGTACGAACGCCATTGGTGGAATTAAAAAAAAATGTGGTGCACTCAATAATGCATCTTGATACATAGTACACGTATACAACATTTCATTAAAATATCTAAAGTAGTATTACAGGAATTAATAAAAAACTATTTATTTTTGAAAACTTTCTGGACAACATTTTCATCATATAAATGTTACCTAGCTCAATAACCGCTTGATGGATCTGCTTCCTCCTCAGCAAGTAGGTTCACCTTGTTAATCTAAACGAGAGGCCAAACGCCCAGCACGGCACATTAGCGCCTTATAGGGCTAAATTTTCATCGATGTTTTCTCGAGAAGCGTTTGATGAATCTGCTTCGCTCTGGGCAAGTTGGTTCATCTTGTTAATCTAAACGAGAGGACAAACTCTCAGGAAGGCACATTAACCCGTTTGAGCGCTGTGACCGTTACATTTTCATAAATTTTTCTGGACAACATTTTCATCATATAAATGTTACCTAGCTCAATAACCGTTTGATGGATCTGCTTCCTCCTCGGCATGTAGGTTCACCTTGTTAATCTAAACGAGAGGCTAAACGCCCAGCAGAGCACATTAGCGCCTTATAGGGCTAAATTTTCATCGATATTTTCTCCGAGGGGTGGAAAAGATTGTACTCATCGCCCTGAGTGTTGTACGGAAGAGATTTCGGTACTATCTCTCTTAATAGCCGAGATATTTCAAAAAAACCGAAAGATTTCTAGCCGGGCATTTGTCGAATTTTCGATCTCCGAGGGGTGGAAAAAAATTGTACTCATCGCCCTGAGTGTTGGGCAAGTTGGTTCATCTGGTTAACCTAAACGAGAGGACAAACTACCAGGAAGGCACACTAACGCCTTTGAGCGCTGTGACCGCTACACTTTCATAAATTTTCTGGACAACATTTTCATCATATAAATATACCTAGCCCGATAACCGTGTGATAGATCTGCTTCCTCCTCGGCAAGTAGGTTCACCTTGTTAATCTAAACGAGAGGCCAAACGCCCAGCAGAGCACATTAGTGCCTTATAGGGCTAAATTTTCATCGATATTTTCTCGAGAAGCGTTTGATGAATCTGCTTCGCTCTGGGCAAGTTGGTTCATCTTGTTAATCTAAACGAGAGAACAAACTCTCTGGAAGTCACATTAACTCGTCACCACCCTGTATCTCAAAAGTTAAGACGTTTAGGTCATACGTTCATATGAAGTTTTCTTTTTAAAATGGACCAAAAAAGCGTCTCCTAAAATATTAATATTCAATTAGGAAACACCCTGTATATATCGCATAATCGCAAACAACGCATTCATCTTTACCGTAATACGTAATATTGTCACATATAATCTACATTTTATTAAACTTTCCTGCATGTTACTAAGGTGCAACAGAACAGAATTTGAGACTAACTTAAATATTTAGGGGTCCTTTTCTAAGTTAGGCTTAACCAGAAACGATGCAAATGGGCACAACTGAAAATTTGTTTTAGCAACATGCTTTGTTTGAAATTGTCTATCCTTTATTTGAAAATCTTGAGCAAAAGTTTTATACTTTTCTAGGACTTTGTAAGCGTACTATTTGAACTACAAATTATGCTGTTTCAAAATTGCATACCTAAATACTGTCGGGAAAAAAATTACTAAAATGTCATTAGAAATGCCATTTGTGTCAATGTCATTATTGTACGACACATTAAATTATAATTGGTGATATTTTTAAGACAGCTGTTTGATTGACGAAGGAAAAACTAATACTTGGTAATCATTACTTTTGATGGATCTAGCGTAGGATGGAGAACATTACAGTATCTAAAATAAGAAGTACAGAATCATTAAAACTGTAGCACTCATGCAATAAGAAATTGTTAGTGTCGTTTCTCTTACAAATCGAGACAGGTTGCTGCACCAACCTGCTATTGACATTTTGGGCCAATTATTTTGGCAGTAGTGCATAATCTTGCCAAAATTATTAGTCCAGACGGTCAAAAACAGGATGGTTGACGAAGAAACATTAAAAATGTTAAATCACATTCATGCATTTTATATGTACCTAGTCAACAACTCCTAATTCCTAACCTAAGGAAACTACATAGCTCCTATCATCAAATTTGTATACTTCTTTTACACTCATTAAATAAACACTTGATTACATAACGTTATTTATATTTACACTTTTAAATATTTTTCATTTTTTTTGAGACAACATAATAGTGACAATAGTCACGTAATCTTGATTAAAATAAAGTAGTAAGTTAGTAAACATATTTTTGTTAAAACAATGCTGGATAATTAACGTATTTCAAGTATGCTAATTTACTTGATCTACCATAACTTAAAAAAATATGAACGTAAACGAAATATTTCATTTCACTATATGACGTCAATATGTCGTAGGTTAATGACGTTTATTGTCTGGTAAAAATAGTTAACATATTTAAGAGTTTTCAAATAAATCTTAGCTGATGCGTAAAAGCAATTTTGTGAATATAGAATGTCAACAAAACCTTGATAACCATTGAGGTATCTATAAAAACAACCATATAAAAGAAAATGACTCTACTATATATTTAGCACCTGCGAATGATCTACAGAAAAGAAAACACACAGAAATGGAAAATTTATTGCTGTAAACACCCTGTTTACGGTATAAAACGAATATACAAGTACTTGCTGTGAAATTGAATTTCGAAAAGGTTTCTTTTATATCGACTATTACAAGCGAAGACTTATTTTTACCGCGATGAAAGCTTTATTTTATTTTTCTTTTTTTAAATAAGGAATAACGATTCTTATACAGCTTATTTATATATATATCTATTAATTACATCTGCAACTATTACACCTGGACTAATTTATCTAATTCATACATCTAAAGCTATTTCGATGAAACACCATCATATTGAACGTAGTTATTGTCGGTACTCAAGGTAATTAATATTGTCGCGTGTTGAACGCCACATCCACAGAAATTGACTTGTCATAGTGTTCTTCAAAATAATTAATAATAATGGAAGATGCATTCAAAACATACTTAACGAAAACGCAAAATAAAATGATTATCGTGAAAGGAATTCTGTACAGCCTGTTTTAAAATTAATGTCTCCTTTTCATTGTCGTTGGGGAGGAGGACAGGAGGAGGTGACATTAATTTTAAAATAGACTGTACGAACACGTATAAATTTCGATGATAACGTTAGTGATGGTTATCTTTTATTACCTTGTATAATTTAAATTTTAGGTCAACCTATCAAAAAAAAAATTATAAACATTTAAATAATTTGTTTAATATTTACGTAAATTAAAAAAAAAAAAACTTTATAAACGAAGCAATTAAATTAATACACCCAGAATTTGGGAAAACGAATTTAAGAAAAAATAGTTTTTTTTGCTTATTAAAATAACAAGCAAGAATTAATAAAATATGTAATACACGAATAGAAACAAACATTAACATTTAAAATCAGATACTTTATTTAAATAATTTAAATAAAATATGAATTTAAAAACTCGAAAACATTTCTTAATTAATAACAAAAAACTATTTATAAATTTAAAAATATTAATGATTTGATGTTTTAGTACAAAAAAAATGAGCAGCATCGATAATGAGAAAAAAAAGGAAATAGAACTCACAAGAAAAGAAATAACGTTTATAGTACAAAAAAAAGCCAACAAAACATTCAACCTTTCCACATACAAAGCAATCAATCATCGTACCATGTTTCCAACACAGATTTTGAATTTTTTTAATTTAAAGGAAGTTCAAGTTTTATGGCTGGTTATTAAAACTTACACAAACTTATAATTTTCTTAATATTGACATAGGTAGTGAAATAAAACCACAGCTCTTACTAAATACACATGACAATGAATTGGAAGAATATGGGTTTACAGAACAGCCTGATCTAGAAAACGGCGATAATTGGCATTTCAAAGAACCAAATATGGAGCGGATGAAGGCAGTAATCTTACGTCATTAAAGTAAACAATATGAGCGAAGAAACATTAAGGTAAATTTAGCACAGAAACCAATTAAAATTAATTAAAAAGAGAAACTTTACAATCTGAACCAATTCAATTTCTAGATAACGACATTAATAAAATGAAAAGTTTTTAGGAAAAACAATGAGGAAGAACTGTTTTTCAATTATATCGGGACTTTTATTTTATTTTTATATTACTTCATCGCACAAGTGGGGTGAGAAATAGAAACAGTACAAGACAAAAAATATATTACACCAGAATGAAAGAAATATTACATCAAGAAATTTAATCCAACAATCTGAAATGAAGATATAAAAACGGAAGGATTGAAGCAACAGCAAGAAATAACAAAAAAAGAAGCTATATTACAAATCAAGATAGGAAAACTTTCAAACTATACAGAAGGATCTTGAAAAATATTAAAGGAATATGTCGAATCCAAGATAAAAAAAAGACTAGCAGCTTTTAGACGAAGACAAACAAAACAACAAAACAAATTCAAACAAAAAATTATAAGACCATCTCAAACCGTTTTGTCCATACAAGTCAGAGCTAACGCTTGTTGATGATTTGTTTGATGATTGATTTAAACTCTACAAAAGGAAATATTAAATCGTATACATTATAGTCATCTAGGAATTCATAAATGTATACAATTGACACAGGAATCTTTGTTTTGGCCTAACATGCTCAATCGGATAAGATCAAAAATTACACAATGTCACCAATGTCTCACGTATGCAAACTCTCAAAAGAGATAACCGTTACAATCACATGATATTGCAGATTTGCCATGGATTAAGTTGGGTTGTGATATATTTGAAATATCAGGTCATAAAAATCTTATTGTTATAGACTATTTCTCGAAATACATTGAAATAGAAGATTAAAATAACAACCTTACTAGTATTGCAATAGTCAAAAGCCCTAAATGTATCTTTGCACGACATGTAATACCAATAACATTGATTAGTGATGGAGGTCCCCAATTCTCATCAATGGAATTTAAAAAGTTAATAGTAAGTACAATGCAGCTAGTAAATTTTGGATTTTTGCGAAAAATGAGGTACAAATTTAGGTTTTTTTCGCGATATCTCGGCTATTATGAGAGATAGGACCGTAATCTCTTCGGTACAACGTTCAGGACGATCAGTACAATCTGTTCCACCCATCGGAGATAAAAAATTCGACAAATGCCCGGCTAGCAAATTTTGGATTTTCGCGAAAAATGAGGTAGAAATGTTAGTTGTAACTGTTGCTGTTAGTAATAGTCAAGAGTATGCCCAATCTAATGGCATGACCGAGAGCCATATAGTGACAGCTAGGAAAATGTTCATGGCACTTCTTCACCATAGGTCAATCCCAATTTTTGGTAATACATCACCAGCAGAAATACTTATGTCTAGAAAATTAAGAACTAATATATAATGATTACGAAAAATCGTGCAAACCCTAAAGTTGTCGATGTTTACAACAAAAATATAATTGAGAAAAGACAATGCATGCAGGGAGATACTTACATTAAAAACTTTGTAACAATGAAAATAATGGTTCAATCATTGTCAGAAATCGCAAATTTATCAAAAAATATGAAAATCAACAGGATAACTTCTCAAAAAACCATTATTCGTCGGCAAAAAGGGAGGAAACGAAGTGTAAGAAAGAGGAAGTAAGGTATTATATAGAATTAGAACCCGAAGAACAACGAAATAGTGGCAGTGGAACAGTGATAAAGGAAAACAGCGAAGATGAAGAATGCAATCATGAAAGTGAAGTGGACAGTGAAAGCAGGAAGAATGCACCATCACAATAGCACATTATTCAGAATCCTCTGATTCAGATTTGGAGAGGAAAATTATAAACAAAACATACACAACATCTTCAGGACGTATATCTAAACCTCCTCCAAAATTGAATCTATACCGCGTGCCCGTTTTTCGAGCGCATGCATGGGGAACTCGGTTATTATAAGAGATAGGAGATCGGTTAAATTAGGGCAAAGTTGCGCATTTGGGAGAGAAAAGATATGCTGCCGAGAAACTTAAAAAATTTTGAGTTGAAGTAGTAGTAGTAGAGTTGAGGTGAAGTAGCAGAAAATACGTCTGAGCTGGTTGTTGCCTTTCTGGATACCGCTGAAGATATGTTACTGAAGTAACTTACGTACATTTCGATGTGAAGCGTAATAAATCTCTAGCATATCTCGTTTCTCTTCACTTGAAAACAGCATTTTGTCGAAAAAGTTGGGCAAATTTAATAAATGTAAGTGACAACAAGCAAAACTTAATCGAACTGTCACAAATGCATTTGTTAAACACAAGTATGGAAATTGTTTCCAAGGCTTTCTTCTCAAAATCGGGTTTCTGGTTATTTTGATAAAATTGTGAAACTGGACCATATCGTGTGATACATCATCGTAATCAGAATCAAGAGCTTTACTCAAAAATGTAAAAATCCAATATGGTGCCCATAAGAAAAAACAAAGTTGACTACCGTAACTTTTAAATCTAGAACGTCTTGAAAAAATGGATGGCACATTTGGATTGCTTGTAAAAAAGTGCCTTCATAATGTCTGAATTAGAAACGTCTACGTTGATCGGTTTTCGATATTACAACGTTAAAACGAAAGTTTAAAATTTCACTTTTTTCCAAAAATCTCAGCAACCCATGAAAATTTTTTAAGTTTCTCGGCAGCATATCTTTTCTCTCCCAAATGCGCAACTTTGCCCTAATTTAACCGATCTCCTATCTCTTATAATAACCGAGTTACCCATGCTTGCGCTCGAAAAACGGGCACCCTGTATAAATAGTGACTATCTTAAAGAAAGAGGATGTAGATAGCAGCAGTTGGTAAGCCTGTGTGTGGCGCCAGACGATGTCATGTGACATGCAGTGTGACAGTTAGTAGTTGTAGTTGTACTGTAAAAGTAATCAATAATGTAGTCTTCAGGCTTTCACGGCCGCTGTTGATGGCTGCTCTTCGGTTCTCGGGTTCTCTGCCGTGTAGAAAAGTTGTGGTACTTAACGTTTCGATCATCTTGTCGTGATCTTCTTCAGAAGTGAAGTGACTGGTTGGTCGAGGATCGGATTTATATATAGCAGTGCGTTGCTTGAGGCGTGACCGTTCCGGTTTGTTGAAGCGTATCCGTAGTTCCTCGTTGCGGTTGGAAGAATCCTTTCCAAATACTGGGTAGCTGTAATCCGTCCTCTCTGTTGATGTTATTCGGATTCTTCTGTATTTCGATGGCTTCTCTGTAGACTGGAGAAATCGAGCGTTGCCCAACACATTTTCGAAACAGATCACAACATCGATCATACGAATGTTAAATTAATTAGACAAATAAACAATTGTAAGTTTCTAAATGTTTTCGAAAGTTTAGAAATACAGGGTGATTGGTGAGAATGGCCTATAAAAAGTATTATACAAACGGATAGGAATTTGAAAACAAAATTTTGCAGTTGGATATGGTTGAATATGAACTATCACGTGAAAATATTTTTGAATAAATATAACTTCCGGTTAACCGGAAGTGGGAAACAACTTCGATTTTTTAAATAGCATGCTATAAAATAAATTACAAATTCAGCTTCTATGATAAATTTTACACATATTTCATGTATCATACCCTATACCTAAATACCATTCCTTCTGAGTTATTCGCAATTAAAGAAAAAAAGTGACAGATACCGATCTTACTTTATAGTGATATTACTTCACGTAGGAGTAAATGAGGCGAATGAAATTTTGCATACGCGCAGCTGATATTATGTAGTTATACAACATTTGAAGTTTTTTTCTGTAACATTATACAGGGTGCTTAAAAACCTAGTTGCTTATAAATAAGTTCAATCCGCGGAAAGTACATTTTCTTAAATGGAAAGATATATATTTTATTAGATATTATGATTCTACAAAATATTCTCTTTGAATCCGTATTAGATGTTCCTATACCTAAAATGTAAGGTTAATAAGTTATAACGATTTAATTAACCTCCGTAACTAAAATGCTCAAATATGTCAATTTACAGAATCAAGTGTGCTTGGCTCATTTGTTTTACATACTTACTTGCCACTTATTTTGACGTCTGTCATTTTGTTAATCGTATTTTCGAAAATTCTTCCCATTGAATTATAGGAATAAGGGATCCTTTACGCAAATAACACCAGATGATTAGCAAGAATTATTGGAATACGTCTCTGAATATAGAATGCCTCAATAGAAATGGTTGCCATGTCGAACCATTTAGATAACTTATTTATTTGTGTTATTATTATTGTTGTTCTTATAATTTTTCTACTGTATCTTTTATATTATCTTTTTTATTTTTTTAATTTTACCTAATTTGTTATCACTAATTATTTAGACCTTTGATGTAGATTTACTTTATGTTGATTATTCAAATACCAATTGTTGGGAGTATCTAGGAGAATTCTTAGATAATCAAAATTTTTTACTGATATTGTTACACGTTGGGTTTTACTTTACACTTTGGATTTTACTTTTATTTTAGATACACAAAAGACTCTTCAATCAACTAATATTTTATTGAGTAAAAAAACGTTCAACAAAATATTTTCTTTTGGGCAAACTACTTCAACTGTTTTTTAAATATCTGCCTTTTTAAATAATTATAACTGCTATTATTACTTAACAGGTATTGTTCTTTCACCATTGTTCTACGAACATATCGGTCGCTAAAACTTTTTATATCTTAAAAATTCTTAGAAATTTTTGCTGATCATTGCTTGTAAATATCAGTATCTTTCACTAAACGTTTGAAATAAATTCATGATTACCTGATTTGGTCTACTCTCAATGCTAATCCATTCTAACACAATATACTGAGAAAAATGTATTGCACAGAAACGAAAACAATGTTATTACAGAGGTAAAATAAAAATTGTAACAAAATACTAAGATAACAATGTTTTGCAACAAATAAAATAATTTTTTGTTGTTGTAAAGTAAATACTCGCATTGTTTACCCTAATTATTATACTGGTGCAGATCTATTTCCCACAGTGTACGCGAGAACAACTAACTAAAATGACAGATGTCAAAATAAGTGGCAAGTAAGTATGTAAAACAAATGAGCTAAGCACACTTGCTTCTGTAAATTGACATATTTGAGCATTTTAGGTACCGAGGTTAATTAAATCGTTATAACTTATTAACCTTACATTCTAGGTATAGGAACACCTAATACGGATTCAAAGAGAATATTTTGTAGAATCATAATATCTAATAAAATATATACCTTTCCATTTAAGAAAATGTACTTTCCGCGGATTGAACTTATTTATAAGCAACTAAGTTTTTAAACACCCTGTATAATGTTACAGAAAAAAACTTCAAATGTTGTATAACTACATAATATCAGCTGCGCGTATGCAAAATTTCATTCGACTCATTTACTCCTACGTGAAGTAATATCACTATAAAGTAAGATCGGTATCTGTCACTTTTTTTTCTTTAATTGCGAATAACTCAGAAGGAATGGTATTTAGGTATAGGGTATGATACATGAAATATGTGTAAAATTTATCATAGAAGCTGAATTTGTAATTTATTTTATAGACTGCTATTTAAAAAATCGAAGTTGATGCCCACTTCCGGTTAACCGGAAGTGATATTTGTTCAAAAATATTTTCACGTGATAGTTCATATTCAACCATATCCAACGGCAAAATTTTGTTTTCAAATTCCTATCCGTTTGTATAATACTTTTAATAGGCCATTCTCACCAATCACCCTGTATATAAAAATAAGTCATGTGTAATGAACTGTGACAATGGACCTATACCGCATTCGTCATTGTTTTCGTTAATCGGAAATTAATGATGCGTATCGGATTGACCGTGCATAACATTTAGGTTACCTGTTTTTGTAGATTTTATTTTAATTTAGTTTTATTATCGCCTTGATAATGACAGCATTGCTGTTGAAACGCGTCGGTGTTTTAGTTAAAACTTGTTTGGTGTTCAGTGGGTTAAAGTGTTTAGTGTTCTACTTCTGCACCAAGAGATGCTGTGAAGAACTAGGTTTCTTGTGTTATTCTTGAAATTTTTGGCAATTACAAAGACGAACTCCAAATTGTTTTTAGTTTTTCCAGCTTCAATATTAAACTTCTGAAGCTTTGTAAAACTGTCCAGAGAAAAAAACTATTTTCAAATTAAAATTCTTACACTTAGAACATTCTTTTTAAATAAGTTATTAAACAATTTTATCGGGAAATAATTCATTTATTATTCAGAAAATTATACTTTCTCACTACATATCTACACTTACTTAAAAACCGAGTTACTTAGTTACTGACAATTCTTCAGGCGTACATTTTCATTTATAAATCCTCTATTAAAATTCGACTGGCAGTTGTACAGAATAAAATCCCCCTGGCTTGGGTTGGAGGATTATAGATTGCAAATTTCTTTCAGATCTACTGGGGGGAGTTGTTTCAATTTGAATACGACTTTTACAGGAAGTATTAGAATTTATACCACGTAGATACATATTTTCCGCTTCATTTCAAACGTAAATTAATACATACAATACTATAACGAATTAGAAGAGGCAATGCATAAATTACAGGACTTGATTAGGTGTAGCTTCTTTTCCCACCTCCACTTCATTATTTATCAAATTTAGGTGATGGTTAATGATAGTATTATATTTAATTGCAAGCCTATATCTTTCGGTAATCGCTCGTAAAATAAGAATTGCAACATAAACAAAACTGTTTGCTAATTAGGATGTTTATTACTGCCAGATTCAGACACACAATGAGGAAATTTTAATTACAATTAGCGGATACTTTTTTGAGTATTGAACAGGGTACGTGACTGCAGACACGTTTTAGTTTATAAAAGGTAGAATTACAACATTAAGATTGAGGTGTTATATTTTACAGTAATAAAAAGATGCAAAGAATGCAAAATAAAAAACTACGTTCAGGAAGTATTAACATGTTTATTTTTATTCACAAGAAAACATTTAGAAAATTAAAAAAGTGTCCTAATACAGAAAAATCAAGATACCTGTCTATTCAGGTTGCGATTACAATAATTGTTCAAAATGCTCTCCATTTACAATTTGACAAAAATGGTCAGTAAAATTTCTTATTTTTTATAACAAAAATATCCTCTTTTGTAGTTCTATTATAAAAAATAAAAAACCTGAATAAGTATGTAAATGTTGTACGCTCTAGAAGTTTTTCGAGCTTATTTTTAGAGTTCTGATTCCTTTCAACACGTATTGAATAGCCTGCTGGGCATTTCTAGTATATACACGCGACTTGAATAATGTATTTAAATTATTACCCTAGCAAAGAGGTACTAAATAGTCCATCTAGCGTAATATGAATGAATGAATGACCTAATAGTGTGTACAGTGGAGAACTTCTAAAACGAGACCCCTCTAAGCAAACGTCGACCTTATCGACACAATGTAGCAGTTAAACAGATCTCCTGAGCTTGGGAGAATACATAAATGGTCCGCTGTATTTTCGCCAGGTACCCGGTTGCGGTATACCCTTGCGTACGGATTATATTTAGGTAATTCTTGTTACTGTTGCATTATAATTTATAATAATACATGTAGAACATCATTCTCTCTTGAAATTTATATGAAAACAACTTAACTGGTATATATGTATGATAATGAATGATGTATAACGCAAAAAGACTATTAAAATTAAGTAAATGTCGGTTTTTTTTTCGAGAACGGAATAATTTTATGCAATACAGTTTATATTTTTTTCACTTCCGGTTTAATCGGCAATACGTCCAACTTTTTTTTTAAACGGAACGCCCAGATTTTTTTAACACTTTTGAATGCAAAATAAAAAACTACGTTCAGGAAGTATTAAGATGTTTATTTTTATTCACAAGAAAACATTTAGAAAATTAAAAAAGTGTCCTAATACAGAAAAATCAAGATACCTGTCTATTCAGGTTGCGATTACAATAATTGTTCAAAATGCTCTCCATTTACAATTTGACAAAAATGGTCAGTAAAATTTCTTATTGAATTTTGTATTTGTTCTGGAGTGATGCGATTGGCTTCTTGAACTATTCTCTCTTCCAATTTTTCAAGATTATGGGGACGATTTTTGTACACTTGACATTTCAAGTGACCCCAAAAGAAAAAATCTAATGGCGAGAGATCTGGCGAACGTGCTGGCCATTCCATTGCTCCTCTACGTCCGATCCAACGTTCCGGAAAAATTTCATTCAAATAATCGCGGACATTATGGGCAAAATGGGGGGGAGTTCCATCTTGTTGAAACCAAAAATGTGCATTAGGGTGATCACCTATGTTTGCATTTGGAAAGAGGGCCGCAAGTGCTGGAACAACCTCATTTCGCAATAAATTTAAGTAGACGTTGCCAGTTAAATTTTCTCTTATAAAAAATAGTCCTATGATGTTGTTTCCAACAAGACCAGCCCAGACATTCACCTTTTGAGGACGCTGTGTATGGACTTCTTCAATCCCATGCGGATTTTCAATTGTAGCGACAATTATGTCTGTTCACAGTGCCGTGAGACAAAACGTTGCCTCATCTGAAAAAATGATGTAATCTAAAACATTAGGCTGCTGCTCGATCAATTCCGTCACTGTTTCGCAAAAATGTAGTCTACGATCTGGATCATCTTCAGTTAACTCATGGACGGGATACATTTTATAGGCTTTCATTCTTGCTGATTTCAGAATCTTATGAGCAGATTTTTGAGAGATCTCATGAATTTGACCTAATTCTGTTGTGGACACGTGATGATTTTCTTCCACTGTAAGTAACACATTCAAACTAGTTTCTTCATCTGTTGCTGTTAATGGACGTCCCTTTCTAGGTAAATCCTTCACCTGACGAAAGACTTCAAACTTTTAAATTGTTCGGCATACCGTACTTTTACTAATGTGATGATCCCGATAAACAGTATTAAACAAAATACGAACCTCTTCAAAAGAACGTTGACGATCACCATACCCACGCATCATTAATATCTCAATTCGTTCTGATTCAGTAAGATTTACTGCCATTTTCAAATGTGTCAATGTCTAAAATAAGTAAATTTATAGCGATGCAAAAGTTAAAACGCTTTTAAAATTGTCAAATGTGACGGCAAAAAGAATGCAAACACTAAACAACAACTTTTTTCAAAGGTACGTTGTTTTTTCTGCATTAGGACACTTTAATTTTTTAACTGTTTTCTTGGGAATAAAAATAAACATCTTAATACTTCCTGAACGTAGTTTTTTATTTTGCATTCAAAAGTGTTAAAAAAATCTGGGCGTCCCGTTTAAAAGAAAAGTTGGACGTATTGCCGATTAAACCGGAAGTGAAAAAAATATACACTGTATTGCATAAAATGCATTTATATTAACTATACCCCCATACCAAATTTCAGAAATCATAATTTTCAAATAACAAAGTTATTCGACCGTTCCGGGACTTTTTACTAACGTATAAGACTAATACACAAAGAAACTACATTATCTGCAATTTTAATGACCGACGCAGATATACTATTAAATTTGGAAAAATGCGTCAACGATCACTCTATTATTCGCAACAACAGTTAATTATGCATACATACATACACTTTATACTTGTTAAAAGCAATCATTACACTAATAAGTAAATATTAAAAGTTTGAAGAAAAGAAGGAAGGAATTTACAGTTGACCAATTTTATATTCAATATATATAAGTTTACGACGTCCCCGTTCCGATAGTTCCGATAGCTATGAAATTCCATAACGGTATCGGTTAAGGTGTTCTCCACTGTACATAATACATAAGTACTGTAACGATGAAGTAATGTTTCATTTTAGATGATAACCTATTTTCCACTTTCCACATTCCACCGAGGGTGAACGCCAAGGGCGAAATATACGGTGACAAAAAAGAAAACAAGAATATCAAGCAATCTTGCTTGTATCCCTTTTGATTTACTGCTATTTTATTATTTATTTTAAAATAATGCTTCTTTTTTGTATTTTCCAATTAATGATTTAAATAGATGCAATCTTTGGAGTTTGTTTTTTTCCTTAGTTATTTATTTCCTGCTGTAAACAAAGCGACAAAACAGAAACCTCGCATTTTTAGTGTTATCGCCGCCTTGTGAAAATACCTACAACGCGATAAAACTGTTTTAACGTGTGCGTTAATTAGCAAATAAAAATACGGTTGTATCATTTTACTAATGAGATTATATTTTTCCATCGCTTCTAGAAGTAGCTTCCATTGTAATATTCAACAGTCCATAGTATATATTAAAATGTGTTTCTTCTTGCTTCCAGTAATGTGTATTTCATCAATAAAAATGCAAATTTAAATGGTGTTAAAACGGTATCGTATTACTTGAAAACAAAAAGTAGAAAAATACATATTCATATCGTAGAATATTAGCAAGAAATTGTGCTCTTTAATAAAGCAAGAGCTTTATTCGAAGCTCAATTTTGGAATTAATGAAGATTCAAGGAATAACAAATATGATCGTCTAAAACAATTAAGCATTTTCATGCAAAACTTAAAAAAATTACGAAAGGAAACAGGACGACGTTTTACTGTAATCAGTGATCTTGGATTACGTACTGATATGACGGATCTCGTGAAGCTATGCTTGTCTACTACAGCAGTGGTTCTCAACCTTTTCACTATTGAGGACCACTTCGTATCCTTCAGAATCTGAGGCGGAGCACATACGATAGAATTAAGATTTCCACAACAGTTACATAGAACAAAGGTTGGTTTTAAATAAGGCTTTAAATGATTCATGAGAATATTGTTTTTTTTTGCAGCCATTCATAGTTCATATATATAACAGAAATTGAATATCAACATAAAATCAATCGGCCATCCCTCCAAAAGCATGAAAACTCTTAGTTAAAATTCAATTGTTTGTTTTCTATATTTATCAAGAAAATTTTCAAACTTACTTTGTACATTTGTTTGAATTTATTACTATTTGCTCATATTGTAATATGATGTTAAATTAAAGTCTTTATGCTCGAATGTCATGCCCATAAAACGTAATAAATAAGCGCTACTTTCATACATGTCACTAGGTAAAATCAAATGAATCCTAAAGTTTTATCAATGTATTTTATTAATTACAAATTTGCCAAATTTGCATTCTAATGACTTGATCTTGCATTTCATCTGAAAGTTTCTCAATATTCGCCTTGAAAGGGGTCAATGCAAGTCTCGTTGGAGTATTCAAATTTAATAAACGATTTCTATGTTTATTCTCGATAACATTTAAAGTCGAAAATGCTGTTTCACAGAGATAAGTGGAATGAAAAGGAAAAAGAAGTTTCAGTGCCTTTGCACTGAGTAGTAGACTTTCATCAATCAATCCAACCCAAAAGTCTGCAACGTTTTCGCAGTGAGATTTCATCACTTTGAAATGGGCATCAGACGACATTTCAATAAGTTGCTTCTGTTCACGAATAGATAGATTATTATCACTGCAAGCTAAAAAGGAATCAAGTACCCACAGATTGTTCTTTCTTACATCCGTATCAACCGGGAAGTGCTTCTCGAAATAACTTTCAAGTGATTCAACGTAGGGCTTAACCACTGTATGTACATTTTCTTTATTTAAGCCTTAATTTTCAGAAATAAAATCTGAAAACAAGTTGAACATTTCAAACGATCCTTTTCCAGTTTCAGCTTTCCATAACAATAATTTTTTCTTGAATGATTCAATTTTGTTTCATAGGTCAAATGCAGTTTTGATGGCCCCTGGAGGCCAAGAGTCATAATGTTGAGTTGTTCGAAAATATCGGCCAAAAAAGCTAACCTAGCGATGAATTCACCGTCACGTAGTGTTTTGGCTAAATCAGGTTTTTTTTTCATCAAAGAACACACCTACATACTTCTTCTCTAAGTTTATAAAATCTAGCTAGGACCCGGCCTCTGGACAGCCACCGAACTTCAGTATGCAGAAGGAGATTCGAATGAATTGATCCCATGTCCTCGCATAACATAGCAAACAGTTTCGAGTTGAGAGCGTTACTTTTTATAAAGTTCACAGCCTTTACCACAGTAGTTAAAACCTCATTCAGTTCAGGACTAAAACCTTTGGCAGCAAGTATCTCTCTACGAATAATGCAGTGTGTTAAAACAATATCACTGTTTGCTTCTTTCCTGACTAAACCTGTTTTGTGTCCTGTCATTGCCGCGGCACCATCGGTGCAAAGTCCAACACAGTCTTTCCAGGAAAGGTTTCTGACTTTGAAATATTCGTCAATGGCTTTAAAAATGTCTTTGCCTATTGTGTGACTTTGCAACGCAGTTGAAGTCAGGAACTCCTCAGATAACTTGATACCTTGATACCAGCGCTACTGCCGTCAACACGATACTGCAAACACACACTTCAGGAGGAGTGAAACTCACCGCAAAATAAATTGCAGTTGCATGTTGAGTAAACCAATTTCGGTAGATGCATTAATTTTTGTCCAGATTCAAAATTAAAATTAATTAGATGTTTTGCTTCGCGGACCACATGAAAATTGCCTGCGGAGCGGCACAAGTGGTCCGCGGACCACAGGTTGAGAATCACTGTACTACAGTACAAACCGCTTATAACGAGATCTTAAAGGAATTTTAAAATCGCTCGTTATAACCGAATATTGTTATAACCGAACTACTATTTCATCAAATCTGATTCACATACATACCCGTTTCAAATATTCGTTGTATTGTTATTTATTAGGATATTAAATAATGTATATTAAATAATTTATTTGCATCAGTAAAATAAGTACAGTAAATAAGCTAATATTTATGGAAAAAATAATCTGTCATTTTTCTCTGCTTCTTCTCTGCCAACAAACATCTATCCACCAAATTTTCTAGGAACGATAGGTAACCATAAACATGTTCTTCTGGGTTTACAACTGTTTCGTGTTCGAAGAAAGTTCTTAGCTTCAATAAACATTCCCCTACTTCGGGCACCGAAACTTTAGTTGGAGGATCACCATTTTCGTGATCGTCGAAATTGGTGTTAGCATATTCTTGGTTTGTGTCGGTTTGGTTGTGCTTTTTGTACGCTTCATCATTAGGAATACTGCTGGTCCAAACGTCATCGTCAACTCCAATGTACTCTCGAAAATTGACATTTTTATTGTTCAATACAGAAGCAAGTCCACTTAAAAGAGGCACATTACCCACCATGGTTTACCCCGAATATAATAGCCAATACTAAGCTTAAATCATATTACCGACGTAAATGGACTGCTACAGGAAAGCTTTAGTATCAGAATGAATTCAAGAGACTGCGTTCACTTTGTAAAACACAGATTTCGGTGGCTTATACCTCGCATATGGAGTCTATTGAGGCCGATATTACATCTAATCCTAGAAAGATATTTAATTATATCCACGACAGACAGGGCACAACTAGGATTCCAGGTATTTTGTCATTTAATGGTGCTGTAGTAGATACGCCTCAGGCAATTGTTGATAGTTTTGCTACTAAATTTTATTCTAACTATATCTCTGAGTCATCTTTGCCTGATATTGAGTCTTTGACCAGTCGTATACCATTTTCTTTGCCACTTATAGTTGAAGAGGACGTAATTAAAATTATGGGTTCCTTTCCTGACAACGCTGTAGATGGAGATGATTTGATACCGTCCTTTATTTTACGCAAACTTGGAACAGTTTTTGCCAAACCTTTAACTATGCTAATTAATTTGTCGATAAAAACATCTTCCTTCCCTCATTTATGGCAGCGAACCAGGATTTGCCCTGTGTTCAAGAAAGGTGCAAAATCTGAAATTAACAACTACAGACCTATATCCATTCTGTCCAATTTTGCCAAAGTGTATGAGAATGTGATTTTTTCTTACCTATATGAAAATACTAGGTCATTTATATCGCCTCATCAACATGGCTTCGTACGTGGACGTTCAACAGTCACTAACCTCGTAACGGTCTGCCAATACATTTGTCAAGATTTAGATAAGCAAGGACAAGTTGACGTTGTGTATACCGATTTTAGTAGCGCTTTTGATACTGTTGACCACATGATTTTACTTCAGAAGCTTTCTGACTTTGGTTTAAGCTCCTCCTTTTTACGATTAATCCAGTCTTATTTAATCGGTAGATGTAATTATGTCCACTATAATGGCTATAAATCGTTCACCTTTTTTCCATCTTCTGGTGTGCCGCAGGGTTCAAGCTTAGGCCCTCTACTCTTTGTTTTATACATAAACGATCTTTTAAAAAACCTATCCTGTCCTGTACTTGCGTATGCAGACGATATAAAAGTTTATGGGTCTATAGCTAGTTGGGATGACATTCTGTACTTACAGAACAATATTCATTACATTATCGACTGGTGTACTAGATATAGGTTGAAATTGAATATTGGCAAATGCTGTTTTGTTTCCTACACTCGCAAATGGAATCCAACTGCATCTATTTATATTGTTAATGGCCAGTTGTTGAAGAAGGTCGACACCTTCAATGACCTTGGGGTACTCTTCGATTCTAGGATGAGCTTTTCTCAACATATTACAAATCTTTCCTTGTCCGCATCAAGAACACTGGGCTTCGTTATACGTGCTTCGCAATTTTTTCAAAACGACCAACTACTAAAGACGTTATTTTTTACATTCGTTGTTAGTAAATTGGAATATGCGTCACAAGTCTGGTCACCACACTACATCTACCTTCAGCTTTCAATTGAGAAAGTACAACGTCGCTTTCTTAAATATCTATCCTTCAAAGCCGATGGAGTGTATCCGGAACGTGGGATTGACTATACATCGCTACTCCATAGACATGGTATGACATCTCTGGGACTTCGCCGTGAATGCCAAGGTGCCCGTTTCATATGGAAGTTGGTCCATGGAGTTATTGATAGCCCGTCTCTTCTTTCTTCCCTTAACTTTCGTATTCCCCGATTTACCTCACGTTCCTTCACTTCGTTTTCTTTTCCCCTCTCTAGATCTAACATCCTTACTGCTTCACCACTTGCTACTATGTGTCGTTCTGCTGACCTCCATTACAATGATATCTTCTTTGGTACCATTAATGAGATGTAAATTTATTTACTTTTTTGTATGTATGTATATATACCGGGTGTCCCAACAAGGGTAATGAGGTACGGCATTAGGGAAACGGATGTACCTAGAAATTTGAAACAAAAAAATTGTTGAGTAAATTGGCTAAGAGAAAATGCTGGAAATTATTTTCGAGTTTCTGAAATGCCCTTCAAGGGGCGTAATTCTGAATTTTAAACCCCATTTTCTGCAAAATTTTCTTATAATATATACTATATATATAAATATCGTTTGGCATTCCAAATAATAAATTAGCATTTTATTTGGTAAATTAGGAATAATTAGACATAAATAACAAACTTTAAAGTGGAAATGCTTCCCAAAATGTAATTTTTTTTTAGTGTAAATTTCTTTTATTTGTATCTTAGGTTAGGATAAAGATATTTAGATGCGGTTCTCACTGGCTTGTTAGGCTGTTGATTGACTATGTAATGACGTAAAAAAAGTGATATCATTGCATTTAATTTTTTTCCACTAAGTTAATTTTTTTGCGATTATGCCAGAAAACACCATCTGGCGGCGAGGTAAGCAAACACAATCACCTCACTCATAGTTCAATTGATAGTCTAGGAAACCCCCTTTTTAACGACTCCAAGTTTATCAAGATACGTTAAGCCTTTTTAGAGTTATCGACATTTATTTCCGAAAATATTCTAGCGCCCCCCACCACTTTCTTTTCGGAGATAGAGCAAAAAGCATTTAACAAAAAATTTTTGAATTTGTCTCAGCTTTAAAATAGTGTTCACTATGACTATTATTAATATAAGAAAATTTTGCAGAAAACGGGGTTTAAAATTCAGGATGGCAATTACGCCCTCTGGAGGCCATTTCGGAAACTCGATAATAATTTCCAGTATTTTCACTTAGCCGATTTACTCAACAGTTTTTTTGTTTCAAATTTCTAGGTACATCCGTTTCCCTAATACCGTACCTCGTTACCCTTGTTGGGACACCCGGTACATGTGTATTATTTTTGTCCTGTTATTGGAATTACTTCTGTTGGACAATAAATCATTATTATTATTATTATTATTATTAAAGGTAGCTCGTCTTCCCAATCCCATACTTCTGATTCCTCTTCGCGTGTGACTGTATCGATTGAAAGCCATCCAGCATGTTTAAAAGCATTTCTGATTGTGGTACTTGTGACATTGTCTCAAGCCCTGTCAAGGAAATTTGCTCAATTCCATGAATTAAATGAAGTACCAGAGATTTCCGAAAATGAAATTTTAAGGAATTTATGACACCTTGATCCATAGGTTGCAGTTTCGCCGTTTTTGTTGGGGGTAAAGAGACTAAATTGATGTTTTTTAAATCTTCAATTTTAAGATGAACTGCATTATTTTTCAAGTTCCATATCCCAGTCTCTAATTTCTTTCATAAAAATTTCGGATGTCATCCAAGCATTCTTATTTCCATGGTATGAGCTTTACCAATTATGGACATTTTTCTTTTTTCTGTTCTATCAGCATTAGCGCAGACCAAGACCGTCACACGTTCTTTTGACAACTTTCCTCCGGAACAAGTCTCATTTTTAAATTTGAGAGTTTTATTCGGCATCAGTTTATAAAAAAAGGCAGTCTCGTCTGAGTTGAAAATACCAGCGTCTGTGTATCCAGCTTTCAGTAAACCAGTTTTCGACTACTGTTTGATTTACGAATTAACTTTCTCCTACAACCTTACCACAATTTATTCCATGTCTTTTCTTGAATCGGTTAATCCAACTCATTATACATTCAATCTCTCCATATACCAAAGAAGTAGAAAATAGGCTGGCTTTTTCTCTTAAAATTGCTCTAGTTATTGGAATGTTCGAATTTCTTTGTAGGGTGAACCATTGTAGAAGGAGTTTACAGGAAGAAAACCCACACAGACAGATACCTACATGCACCGTCCCATCATTATCCCAAGCAGAAGGGATCTCTTATGAAAACCTTAATGCACAGAGGAGGTGCGATCAGCGACGCCGAACATTTGGAGGAAGAAGTGTATTCAAACAGTGCAGTAGTTATAGATTTACCAGGCAAGAGGCCATGCTGATGACAATTGGATAATTTATGTTTTTGAAGAAAATTTAAAATTTGTTGTTAAACGATCATTTCAAAAATTTTTTAGAAGGACAATAAACTTATTGGCCTGTAGTTTTCGATTAATTCCCTATAACCTTTCTTAAATAACGGTTTAACAATAGCATTCTCCGATGCTGATCGAAAGACTCCCGAACATAGAGATTCGTTTATTAGATGACACAAAAGGTTCACACACTATGTTGTAAAGGAGCTTTTAATAATATGTAGATTCGATCCCACATCCCACACGATCCATTCCACAACTACGCTTATTTTTTAATTTCAGTATACAATCCATTAGATCAGATGCTACCACTGGTTTAAAATGAAAAGTGTGCGAGTTTTATTTCCGTAGGTAACTACAGTTTTAGTACGACTCATAAATTATGCGCCAGCGCACTCAAACACATGCTTTTGAGACAATGAATTAATTTTATTATTGGACTCAACCACTAGAGAGTCCCTACAAAACACAGCAGCACCCCTATGCTCACCAGCATCTCGACAGTAACTCGCCATCAAGGAAAACCCTTAATATTTAGCAGATTTAACTGTTCTTTTGTTTGCCAATGTTCTGATACACACGCAAAAAGTCGAAAGCACCTTCTTCAGATCAGAAAATTTCAAGTTTGTTTTGGTGAATTATTCGTAATGGTTTAGTTGTTGCCTTACTTGATTTTTTAAATACTGCTTCGGATTTGAGTGCTTCCTCACTGTCTTGCTTAATAACACCATCTATTTATTTACTTGAATATTCGTTGGCCACGTTTGAGCTTTCCTGATTTCCTCCTTATATGGTAAAGGAACAGATACCTTAAAGGAAGCATACTCGTTAGAGAGCATCTTGATTCCATTTTTTCACATTTAGCTCCAATTATGTTCTTCTCTTTGAGGTAGTTGATTACTTGTGTCTCCCTAACTTCAGGTTCTAATTTACAAACATGGTAATGGTGCATAGGCGGTTCCTTTTATCGATGTATCATTTGTTGAACCATAAATTACGTTCGATTTATTTTTATTATTACGACTTCGGTTAACTGTTTTCCACACGGCATCAGTGTTTGGATTTTCTTTGTAGTTAGTCATTGGAATGTTATCTTTTTCTTGCGACTTCTTGCCGGGTATTTTTTTAACATCTCTCACTAAACTTTCAGCTGCAATTAAATTGTCAGAGAAAATAATAACATCAAGGAGAGTAGCTGACTCCCTTAGTACACGAGTACTAGTACACATGTACTACTTGCGGAAATAAAGTTAAGAGAATTGTGATTATCAGAGAGAATATCAATGTTAGAGTCGCCAACGCAAATCAAACTGTCAGACTCCAAATCAACATCTGCAACTGTTTAATTGAAACTGTCAAAAATCTGCATAACGTTTATGTTGGGGGGTCGATAATCCACACTTCGCCGGAGTAACTCAGAAGATAGGAAGAATATTGATGAAGAAGAACATAAAAGTATGCTTCAGTACTACGACCCCCTTTCAACGCAAACAGGAAGAGCGATTGAACAACGAGTGAAGGAACATCAAAGCGACACGCTATGAAAAAAATTTTGGACAATCAGGGGTTGATAGCAGATCTTGAAGAAGTTGACAACATGGACAGCGAAACGTCGATTGAAATTGCGACAACATAGCGAAACTCGAAAGAAGATTCTATTAGAAGTGACACCGGCCGTGAAAACCTACAGAATCACATATGAAAGGAAAACTTCAATATTTTTCTCCCAACTTTACTATTTTATAAAAACAATACAATTTAATATTAATATTCACTATAATCATCACCTTCCTCACCGTCATCTTCAGCAGTAGCTTCTTGATATTGTTGATATTCCGAAATCAAATCATTCATATTAGCTTCAGCTTCGGTAAACTCCATTTCCTCCATACCTTCACCGGTATACCAATGCAAGAAAGCCTTACGTCTAAACATAGCAGAAAATTGTTCAGCTATCCTTTTAAACAGCTCTTGTATCGCGGTGGTATTCCCAATAAAAGTAGCAGCATTTTTTAACCCTCTCGGTGGGATATCACAGATTGCTGTTTTAACATTATTCGGAATCCATTCAACAAAATACGTACTATTCTTATTCTGGATATTCAACATTTGCTCGTCGACCTCCCTCGTCGACATTCTACCTCGAAATATCGAAGCAACCGTTAAATATTTACCCCGACGAGGATCACAGGCGCACATCATATTTTTAGCATCGAATAGTTGCTTGACAAGATCGGGGATCGTCAACGCTCTATAAGGTTGGCTCCCTCTAGCTGTCAGCGGTGCGAAACCAGGCATGAAGAAATGCAATCTGGGAAACGGCACCATATTAACGCAAATTTTACGAAGATCCGCGTTTAATTGTCCTGGAAATCTTATACAGGTCGTGATCCCCGACATGGTAGCCGAAATTAAATGGTTTAAATCAGCGTAAGTTGGTGTCGATAATTTGAGGGTCCTATAACAGATGTCGTACAGAGCTTCGTTGTCGATAATGTAGGTTTCATCTGTATTCTCAACGAGGTGATGAACAGACATCGTTGCGTTGTAAGGTTCGACGACAGTGTCGGAAACTTTCGGACTGGGGATTATCGAAAAAGTGCTTATGATTCTATCGGGGTATTCCTCTCTAATTTTTCCTAATAATAAAGTCCCCATTCCAGATCCGGTACCACCTCCGATTGAATGAACTACCTGAAATCCTTGTAGGCAATCGCATCCTTCAGCTTCTTTCCGGATAATATCTAAGACGGTATCGCATAATTCAGCTCCTTCTGTGTAATGACCTTTAGCCCAATTATTACCAGCGCCAGCTCTACCGAAAACGAAATTATCCGGTCTGAATAGCTGTCCGAACGGTGCAGATCTAACAGAATCTATCGTACCAGGTTCTAGATCGACTAATACGGCTCTAGGTACGAATTTATTACCGTGAGCTTCGTTGTAATAAACATTGATCCTGTCTAATTGTAGATCTGAGTCTCCGTGGTAGCATCCTTGAGGGGTGATCCCGTGTTCGTCAGAAATTACTTCCCAAAACTGCGAAATGATCGAATAGATATGAGATATTTTGATGGGTAAGTGAGGTTGGACTTACTTTAGAGCCGATGTTGTTCCCGGCTTGTCCTATCTGAATGTGGATTATTTCGCGCATTTTCGACGTGAAATTTGTACTCCTCGCCCGGAAATTAAAAAATTTTAAAAGATAAAACGCGAAATAGACTTAAAAAAAAATTAAATCACAAAGATTTCGGCATGACAATCCCTGTCAAAATTTTATACTGACATAATACGAGCAAAATTTTTGACGAACGCATCAACCAATTTTGAGCGGTAACTATGGAAAAATCAAGTCTGATCTTTCACCACTTTTCACCCTGGGAAAAGACGTTGACTGCTAGATAGAAGAGAGATAAACACACGATCAACATGACATTGTGGTCACTGTATATCTCTCTGTAGCTCTTTGTTTTACTCTAACGCCCACTATTTCCTTTCTAAATGGTGTGCTAATAAATGCATAATTTATTATGGATCTTTCTCTCCTGCTTCTTATTTCCCTCGTGTGTTATTATCTTCTATATATAGAAGTTGCACGTTTTCCCTACGCGTCAATGGAGCCGTCGCCAGATTACTATAATCTGATGTAGGTAATAGCAAAAATTATAAATTTAGTGTTACTGGATTTGCACAAAAAAAATAAAACCGATTATTTGTAAATCGCGGGTTTAGTGATGAGATAATGGTACTTCTTTTTATTGGCTCAAAGTTGTAGGAATACATCTACGACAAACGTAGTAATGTACTATGTTGGAAATTTAAAATGAGAATATTATCACTGCAACTCGACTCTAAAACTTCGCCAAGCTGTAAACGAAATTGACCGTATCAGTTATGGATAGGGTATTGGCATAAATATGATGAATACAAAAGAACGTCAAATATCACAAAACGTTACTCACTTAACCAATGTTAGGACCATCGTTCAGAATTTAGATCTTTAAAATTCCAGAATGAAACAAGCAGTCATATATGTAACAACATAAATTCATAAAGGTAACAATGTATATTAAGAGCAAAACAAAATACCCTTTCGATAATTAGAAAAACATGTTCTGTCTCACAAATTGTTTATTAAAATATGAACTCTACATGTTTCGGCAATATGCCATCATCAGGAGAGAATAGTCAAAATTGGCAAAAATCAGAAAAAGTCAGTTTCTTAAAATAATAATATTTCGCCAATTTTGACTTTTTCTCCTGATGCTAACATATAGCCCTTTTATTTTAAAAACAAAATAGAAATATATACTACCAAAAACGTATTTAATGACGTAAATAATTGAATATCGAAACTTAATTGTAGAAAAAATTCTTAATAATATATACAGGGTGTAACAATAGTGCGATATTCTTCTATATCTCCTTTCTTGTGCAAAATACAGCAAATATTTAAATACGAAAGTTGTTTAGTTTTATGAAATTTATATTGTAAAATTATTCTACTATATACAGGATGTTTAGTTTGCCCGTAACCACCAGTAACTTTACATGTTTAAATAGAACACCCTATATATGATCACATTTTTGAATTCCCTGAGGAATTTTAAGGCAACTTTTTACAGGATCATATTCAATTATATTCATTAGTTTACAAGATATTGGTATTTGTTTAAAAATTTTGACATTTTGCTCTCCTAAGAACAATGCCATTATTTCGGTAACGGAAAAATGTAACATTATGAAACTTGACACAACGTTAGAAGCATCTTCTGTGATGACAATAAACAGATGTAGATTTAAATACGTTATACAGAGTGTTCTAGAAATCAATGTCTTTTTGAAACAATTGAAATGCGAAAATCTTCATTTTTTCAAATTGAAACGCTATATTTTTATGGGTGAGTTGAAAGCGAAATTTAATTATTTATTAATTTGAATAAAGCATGTATGCAGTTAAAATTAATGGTTTTAGAGATATTTCTACTTATATCTATGACCATATAGTAGAAAAGATAAATTACACTTGGAATTTAATTGTTCCATACTTACCTATATGCTGTACTGACAGTTCCTAAGATAAATACACTACATATGTATGTACTTATGTCTGGATTCAACGAAGTGTTGGTAAATCGAACAGTCTACTATATTCATATTCTGTTACATCTTTAAAAACAGGCTACACAGGGTGAAAAAAATCGTTTATTTAAAAGAAAAATAAAGAATATGTGGTAATAACTTTCAAAAATACAAAATTGCAGTTAGGTAACTAATAAATTAAATATTTTATAAAGCAAGTTCAATGTGGCCACCATTCTGATAGATGTACATTTCTACTCTTTTCAAGAATGATCGGGAAACTTTGTGCAGCATACGGTCATCAACACTTTGAAATGCTTCCCATATACGCTGCTGCATATTTTCTCGTGTTGTGGAAGCTGTTCGGTAAACTTGGTCTTTTATGTACCCCAAAGAAAAAAATCACATTTGGTCGGATTGGGTGACCTTGGTGGCCAATGCACTGGACCTCCTCTGTCAACCCATTTATCACGAAATGCATTATTTAGATAATTTCGGACATTCCTAGAGAAATGGCACGGTGCTCCATCTTGCTGCAACCACAAATGCCTTATTATAGTAAGCGGAAGAGTGTCTGAATTAGCTCATCTTTTGTCAATTCCATACTAACACTGGTACTGCTACACGTTTTGACGTTTCTGTGAAACTACTCAACAACAGATTTTATTTTATTTACCAGCCTACTTCATATCCATTACGTTAACGTATGTACCTTCATATTTTAAATATAACTACCCATTTAAAACGCACGTAGATTTACAAAAATGTCAGCACAGCAGACAAATAGTAAAGAAAGTTCAATTTTCCAATTTTTATTTCATATTTGATCTCTAAGATTCTTTTAAAGAGCGTATACAGAAATATCAAATAATTTGAAATATCTCTAAAACCATTAATTTGAACTAGATACATGCTTTATTCAAATTAATAGATAATTAAATTTCGCTTTCAACTAACCCATAAAAATATACTGTTTCAATTTGAAAAAATGAAGATTTTCGCAATTCAATTGTTTCACAAAGACACTGATTTCTAGAACACTCTGTATAACGTATTTAAATCTACATCTGTTTATTGTCATCACAGAAGATGCTTCTAACGTTATGTCAAGTTTCATAATGTTATATTTTTTCATTACTGAAATAATGGCATTGTTCTGAGGAGAGCAAAATGTCAAAATTTTTAAACAAATACCAATATCTTGAAAACTAATGAAAATAATTGAATATGATCCTGTATAGAGTTGCCTTAAAATTCTGCAAGAAATTCAAAAATGTGATCATATATAGGGTGTTCCATTTAAAAATGTAAAGTTACTGGTGGTTACGGGCAAACTAAACATCCTGTATATCGTGGAATAATTTTACAATATAAGTTTCATAAATCTAAATAACTTTCGTATTTAAATATTTGCTGTATTTTGCATAAGAAAGGAGATATGGAAGAATATCGCACTATTGTTACACCCTGTATATATAATAATATTATTTCTATCTTTTTCCATATCATACTTTTGGCAAGCTTGTCTGTCAATTTACTATTATCACGTCATAAATGCGGTAAATTCAAAATTCAAATTGATATTTTTTCTTGGCATATTTATTAATAATATAAAAAAAAAGAAAATACGTAGACACTACAATTTAATGTACACTTTAAGAAAAAAATTTAAAAAAATCCGGGGCAACCCCATTCACGTGTCCTAACAATATTAATCCACTCTAAATTAACATCTTTCACAAACAACACTATTTTTCTATTGAAATGCAAGAGAAATATTAATTGTAAAGATTATTTATCATTTCTTTCCAGTGATCATTGGAATATGTTGGGTTGCCGGCTTCATAATCGGATTCTTACCGTTAATGGGTTGGCACAACGCTGACAGTCCAGAAGCGAACAGAGAATGTTACTTCTTGAAGGTTGTCGACATGAATTATCTGGTATTTTTGTACTTCGGGACCATCATAACCCCAGCTTTGATCCTAGCGGCCTTCTACGCGCATATATACAGGGTAGTACTAAAACAAGTAAGTCCTAACCGATCTCTAAAACATCCATATACTAACATAAACATCTTTTAATTTCAGCTCCGCCAAATAGTAACGATAAGTCCACGGCACGGCAGGACTTCCGCTGGTCGAAGCGGAAATGGCGGTACAATGTTACGGATGTTGGGGGCAGCGCAGAAACGCGAAGTTAAAGCTACCCAAAATTTATCAATCATCGTTTTATTCTTCATGATCTGTTGGATACCCCTGTACACCGTTAACTGCGTCATAGCCTTCTGCAGCAACTGCGTCATCAACGAAACGTTCATGTTCTTGTGTATTATCCTATCACACGCGAATTCGGCCGGGAATCCCATACTCTACGCCTATCACCTCAAAGATTTCCGCGAAGCATTGAAGAATTTCTTGTACAGTTTGATCGGGAAGAATCAGGGGTTGTCGACGAATAGGACATCTATCGTATCAAATCTGAACAATTGCGCTCATTATAAACATTATTCTCTGCGAGAATCACGTCTAATACATGCTAGTCAGAATCGGAGGTATATAGAATCGCCGATTTATTTTAAAAGGGCGACGAAATCGATGAGTTTACCGTCATCACCGCAACTAATCGAAATCGTCCCTAGTTCGTTGAATTTAACCGCTGTGAGTAATAATTCCGGCGCTAACAAGAGAGAAATTTGGAGGATATCCGAAGCTGGCGTTGGCGAAGATAGCTCTAACGTACAAAACGACAGTTCGAACAGTAATAGCAACGCGTCGAGTCCATTCCATAAAATCCCTTCTAGTTCGAGTAGCGTTAAAAACGGTTCTTATTTGAATGACGTCAATTATGACGAAGACGATGACGTTTTCTTAGATGATACTTTACCGATTACAGATATTACGGTCCTGCCAACTATAACTAAACAAAATAAACATAGCGATTCGGATATACGGCAGAGATTTCACGCGAAACGTGAGTATTCACGCGCGAAATGTGACTATTCGCTTTCGAATTCGTCGCCGCAGCTCTCGCAAAGTTTGTTCTTGATCGAGAACGAGGTTCGAGAATTGGAGAAATGCGATTCGAAAACCGTATGCATCTACAACGTTAAAGACAACAGCGCATCGAACGGAAGGAAACGCCTCAAGTTGTCTCTTTCTGATATATCTAGTCCTGTCAGGAGTGCACGGGTGAGTCCCCTCAAGATTGTCAGTGACTTTCTGTGGAATAGCACCGCGAATAAACAGCCGAGAAGTTTAAGTTTGAGTGAAGATAGTAACGCGTCCGGGCAATCGAAGAAGAATGGTTTGATAAAAGGTGATGATAAGCATTCCATTGACTATTAAGATATGATAGGAAAAATGAAAAAAAAAATGTAAATTAATGTGTTCCCCCCTTTCAGCGTAAACGTGCCCTTTTAAATTTAAAACAAAGTAAATTTTAATATTTATTGTTAATTTTATAAATGTATATTTACGGAAAAAAAATGTGTGATTATGTCTGATGATTCCATGTTAAAAAAGAAATAAACGTTTCAGGAAATTTTTGTATGTTATTTAAACTGCTGGCAGATTGGAATTGAATGTTTTAAAATGCAATATTTATAAAAGACTTGCAAAATTATCCAAAATAAGACGTTATTAAAGCTTCATTAATTAAATAGTAAAAAAAAACAACTGAATTGAATTAATTTTGTATTTAAAACATCGCGAAAAATTTCCAAATATGCGCAAAGAAGTATAATATAATAAGCCGCAAAATTCATGCCATAAATCGAGCTCCTACCTTAATTCAGAAGATCTAGAAGTTGCCGTCGTTCCTCCATCGATCTAGGTGCTCCCCCGTCGATGCAAAATCACCTGTAACAATACCAAACAATGTAGTAAACTATTTTAGATGCTATATTTAAATTATATTATACCTTAAAACCTTCAGAGATTGTGCGGTGTAGCCTGTAAGACGAAGGTATAGAGATGACACACAACATTCAGTAAAGACAACAGAGTTTTCAAAAACATTATATAAAAAATGACTTCTTGTTTAGACTGCCAGCAGTGACTATTGACACCCTTATTCTTAATTGCGCCCGACGATACGAAAAAAAAAAACGAAAGCATAAAGCAAGTAATCACTAACCTGGGTTCAAGTGCTGCCGAACTGTAATAAAGAGAAAAAAAATAGACATTAATATATGGCAGGCACATTAACGCGTTTAAGTGCTGTGACCGCTCCAAACAGATACATTTTCTGGACAATTCTTTCATCATATAAATATTACCTAGCTCGATAACCGTTTGATGAATCTGCTTCCTCCTCGGCAAGTAGGTTCACCTTGTTAATCTAAACGAGAGGACAAACTCCCAGCTAGGCACATTAACGCGTTATAGAGATAAATTTTCTCGAGAACCGTTTGATGAATCTACTTCGCTCTCGGCCAGATGGTTCATCTTGTTAGTCTAAACGAGAGGACAAACCCCCAAGAAGGCACATTAACGCGTTTGAGCGCTGTGACCGTTCAAACTTTCATAAATTTTCTGGACAACTTTTTCATCATATAAATATTACCTAGCTCGATAACCATTTGATGGATCTGCTTCCTCCTCGGCCAGTAGGTTCACCTTGTTAATCTAAACGAGAGGCCAAACTCCCAGCTAGGCACATTAACGCGTTATGGAGATAAATTTTCTCGAGAACCGTTTGATGAATCTACTTCGCTCTCGGCCAAATGGTTCATCTTGTTAATCTAAATGAGAGGACAAACCCCCAGAAAGGCACATGAACGCGTTTGAGCGCTGTGACCGTTCAAACTTTCATAAATTTTCTGGACAACTTTTTCATCATATAAATATTACCTAGCTCGATAACCGTTTGATGGATCTGCTTCCTCCTCGGCCAGTAGGTTCACCTTGTTAATCTAAACGAGAGGCCAAACTCCCAGCTAGGCACAGTAACGCGTTATAGAGATAAATTTTCTCGAGAACCGTTTGATGAATCTACTTCGCTCTCGGCCAGATGGTTCATCGTGTTAATCTAAACGAGAGGACAAACCCCCAGGAAGGCACATCAACGCGTTTGAGCGCTGTGACCGTTCAAACTTTCATAAATTTTCTGGACAACTTTTTCATCATATAAATATTACCTAGCTCGATAACCGTTTGATGGATCTGCTTCCTCCTCGGCCAGTAGGATCACCTTGTTAATCTAAACGAGAGGCCACACTGCCAGCTAGGCACATTAACGCGTTATAGAGATAAATTTTCTCGAGAACCGTTTGATGAATCTACTTCGCTCTCGGCCAGATGGTTCATCGTGTTAATCTAAACGACAGGACAAACCCCCAGGAAGGCACATTAACGCGTTTGATCGCTGTGACCGTTCAAACTTTCATAAATTTTCTGGACAACTTTTTCATCATATAAATATTACCTAGCTCGATAACCGTTTGATGGATCCGCTTCCTCCTCGGCCAGTAGGTTCACCTTGTTAATCTAAACGAGAGGACAAACTCCCAGCTAGGCACATTAACGCGTTATAGAGATAAATTTTCTCGAGAACCGTTTGATGAATCTACTTCGCTCTCGGCCAGACGGTTCATCTTATTAATCTAAACGAGAGGACAAACCCTCAAGAAGGCACATTAACGCGTTTGAGCGCTGTGACCGTTCAAACTTTCATAAATTTTCTGGACAACTTTTTCATCATATAAATATTACCTAGCTCGATAACCGTTTGATGGATCCGCTTCCTCCTCGGCCAGTAGGTTCACCTTGTTAATCTAAACGAGAGGACAAACTCCCAGCTAGGCACATTAACGCGTTATAGAGATAAATTTTCTCGAGAACCGTTTGATGAATCTACTTCGCTCTCGGCCAGACGGTTCATCTTATTAATCTAAACGAGAGGACAAACCCTCAAGAAGGCACATTAACGCGTTTGATCGCTGTGACCGTTCAAACTTTCATAAATTTTCTGGACAACTTTTTCATCATATAAATATTACCTAGCTCGATAACCGTTTGATGGATCCGCTTCCTCCTCGGCCAGTAGGTTCACCTTGTTAATCTAAACGAGAGGACAAACTCCCAGCTAGGCACATTAACGCGTTATAGAGATAAATTTTCTCGAGAACCGTTTGATGAATCTACTTCGCTCTCGGCCAGACGGTTCATCTTATTAATCTAAACGAGAGGACAAACCCTCAAGAAGGCACATTAACGCGTTTGAGCGCTGTGACCGTTCAAACTTTCATAAATTTTCTGGACAACTTTTTCATCATATAAATATTACCTAGCTCGATAACCGTTTGATAGATCTGCTTCCTCCTCGGCCAGTAGGTTCACCTTGTTAATCTAAACGAGAGGACAAACTCCCAGCTAGGCACATTAACGCGTTATAGAGATAAATTTTCTCGAGAACCGTTTGATGAATCTACTTCGCTCTCGGCCAGATGGTTCATCTTGTTAATCTAAACGAGAGAACAAACCCCCAAGAAGACACATTAACGCGTTTGAGCGCTGTGATCGTTCAAACTTTCATAAATTTTCTGGACAACTTTTTTATCATATAAATATTACCTAGCTCGATAACCGTTTGATGGATCTGCTTCCTCCTCGGCCAGTAGGTTCACCTTGTTAATCTAAACGAGAGGCCAAACTCCCAGCTAGGCACATTAACGCGTTATAGAGATAAATTTTCTCGAGAACCGTTTGATGAATCTACTTCGCTCTCGACCGGATGGTTCATCTTGTTAATCTAAACGAGAGGACAAACCCCCAGGAAGGCACATTAACGCGTTTGAGCGCTGTGATCGTTCAAACTTTCATAAATTTTCTGGACAACTTTTTTATCATATAAATATTACCTAGCTCGATAACCGTTTGATGGATCTGCTTCCTCCTCGGCAAGTAGGTTCACCTTGTTACTCTAAACGAGAGGCCAAACTCCCAGCTAGGCACATTAACGCGTTATAGAGATAAATTTTCTCGAGAACCGTTTGATGAATCTACTTCGCTCTCGGCCAGATGGTTCATCTTGTTAATCTAAACGAGAGGACAAACCCCCAGGAAGGCACATTAACGCGTTTGAGCGCTGTGACCGTTCAAACTTTCATAAATTTTCTGGACAACTTTTTTATCATATAAATATTACCTAGCTCGATAACCGTTTGATGGATCTGCTTCCTCCTCGGCAAGTAGGTTCACCTTGTTACTCTAAACGAGAGGCCAAACTCCCAGCTAGGCACATTAACGCGTTATAGAGATAAATTTTCTCGAGAACCGTTTGATGAATCTACTTCGCTCTCGACCGGATGGTTCATCTTGTTAATCTAAACGAGAGGACAAACCCCAAGGAAGGCACATTAACGCGTTTGAGCGCTGTGATCGTTCAAACTTTCATAAATTTTCTGGACAACTTTTTTATCATATAAATATTACCTAGCTCGATAACCGTTTGATGGATCTGCTTCCTCCTCGGCCAGTAGGTTCACCTTGTTAATCTAAACGAGAGGACAAACTCCCAGCTAGGCACATTAACGCGTTATAGAGATAAATTTTCTCGAGAACCGTTTGATGAATCTACTTCGCTCTCGACCGGATGGCTCATCTTGTTAATCTAAACGAGAGGACAAACCCCCAGGAAGGCACATTAACGCGTTTGAGCGCTGTGATCGTTCAAACTTTCATAAATTTTCTGGACAACTTTTTTATCATATAAATATTACCTAGCTCGATAACCGTTTGATGGATCTGCTTCCTCCTCGGCCAGTAGGTTCACCTTGTAAATCTAAACGATAGGCCAAACTCCCAGCTAGGCACATTAACGCGTTATAGAGATAAATTTTCTCGAGAACCGTTTGATGAATCTACTTCGCTCTCGACCGGATGGTTCATCTTGTTAATCTAAACGAGAGGACAAACCCCCAGGAAGGCACATTAACGCGTTTGAGCGCTGTGATCGTTCAAACTTTCATAAATTTTCTGGACAACTTTTTTATCATATAAATATTACCTAGCTCGATAACCGTTTGATGGATCTGCTTCCTCCTCGGCCAGTAGGTTCACCTTGTAAATCTAAACGATAGGCCAAACTCCCAGCTAGGCACATTAACGCGTTATAGAGATAAATTTTCTCGAGAACCGTTTGATGAATCTACTTCGCTCTCGACCGGATGGTTCATCTTGTTAATCTAAACGAGAGGACAAACCCCCAGGAAGGCACATTAACGCGTTTGAGCGCTGTGATCGTTCAAACTTTCATAAATTTTCTGGACAACTTTTTTATCATATAAATATTACCTAGCTCGATAACCGTTTGATGGATCTGCTTCCTCCTCGGCCAGTAGGTTCACCTTGTTACTCTAAACGAGAGGCCAAACTCCCAGCTAGGCACATTAACGCGTTATAGAGATAAATTTTCTCGAGAACCGTTTGATGAATCTACTTCGCTCTCGACCAGATGGTTCATCTTGTTAATCTAAACGAGAGGACAAACCCCCAGGAAGGCACATTAACGCGTTTGAGCGCTGTGACCGTTCAAACTTTCATAAATTTTCTGGACAACTTTTTCATCATATAAATATTACCTAGCTCGATAACCGTTTGATGGATCTGCTTCCTCCTCGGCCAGTAGGTTCACCTTGTAAATCTAAACGATAGGCCAAACTCCCAGCTAGGCACATTAACGCGTTATAGAGATAAATTTTCTCGAGAACCGTTTGATGAATCTACTTCGCTCTCGACCGGATGGTTCATCTTGTTAATCTAAACGAGAGGACAAACCCCCAGGAAGGCACATTAACGCGTTTGAGCGCTGTGATCGTTCAAACTTTCATAAATTTTCTGGACAACTTTTTTATCATATAAATATTACCTAGCTCGATAACCGTTTGATGGATCTGCTTCCTCCTCGGCCAGTAGGTTCACCTTGTTAATCTAAACGAGAGGCCAAACTCCCAGCTAGGCACATTAACGCGTTATAGAGATAAATTTTCTCGAGAACCGTTTGATGAATCTACTTCGCTCTCGACCGGATGGTTCATCTTGTTAATCTAAACGAGAGGACAAACCCCCAGGAAGGCACATTAACGCGTTTGAGCGCTGTGATCGTTCAAACTTTCATAAATTTTCTGGACAACTTTTTTATCATATAAATATTACCTAGCTCGATAACCGTTTGATGGATCTGCTTCCTCCTCGGCCAGTAGGTTCACCTTGTAAATCTAAACGATAGGCCAAACTCCCAGCTAGGCACATTAACGCGTTATAGAGATAAATTTTCTCGAGAACCGTTTGATGAATCTACTTCGCTCTCGACCGGATGGTTCATCTTGTTAATCTAAACGAGAGGACAAACCCCCAGGAAGGCACATTAACGCGTTTGAGCGCTGTGATCGTTCAAACTTTCATAAATTTTCTGGACAACTTTTTTATCATATAAATATTACCTAGCTCGATAACCGTTTGATGGATCTGCTTCCTCCTCGGCCAGTAGGTTCACCTTGTTAATCTAAACGAGAGGCCAAACTCCCAGCTAGGCACATTAACGCGTTATAGAGATAAATTTTCTCGAGAACCGTTTGATGAATCTACTTCGCTCTCGGCCAGATGGTTCATCTTGTTAATCTAAACGAGAGGACAAACCCCCAGGAAGGCACATTAACGCGTTTGAGCGCTGTGACCGTTCAAACTTTCATAAATTTTCTGGACAACTTTTTCATCATATAAATATTACCTAGCTCGATAACCGTTTGATGGATCTGCTTCCTCCTCGGCCAGTAGGTTCACCTTGTAAATCTAAACGATAGGCCAAACTCCCAGCTAGGCACATTAACGCGTTATAGAGATAAATTTTCTCGAGAACCGTTTGATGAATCTACTTCGCTCTCGACCGGATGGTTCATCTTGTTAATCTAAACGAGAGGACAAACCCCCAGGAAGGCACATTAACGCGTTTGAGCGCTGTGATCGTTCAAACTTTCATAAATTTTCTGGACAACTTTTTTATCATATAAATATTACCTAGCTCGATAACCGTTTGATGGATCTGCTTCCTCCTCGGCCAGTAGGTTCACCTTGTTAATCTAAACGAGAGGCCAAACTCCCAGCTAGGCACATTAACGCGTTATAGAGATAAATTTTCTCGAGAACCGTTTGATGAATCTACTTCGCTCTCGACCGGATGGTTCATCTTGTTAATCTAAACGAGAGGACAAACCCCCAGGAAGGCACATTAACGCGTTTGAGCGCTGTGATCGTTCAAACTTTCATAAATTTTCTGGACAACTTTTTTATCATATAAATATTACCTAGCTCGATAACCGTTTGATGGATCTGCTTCCTCCTCGGCCAGTAGGTTCACCTTGTTAATCTAAACGAGAGGCCAAACTCCCAGCTAGGCACATTAACGCGTTATAGAGATAAATTTTCTCGAGAACCGTTTGATGAATCTACTTCGCTCTCGACCGGATGGTTCATCTTGTTAATCTAAACGAGAGGACAAACCCCCAGGAAGGCACATTAACGCGTTTGAGCGCTGTGATCGTTCAAACTTTCATAAATTTTCTGGACAACTTTTTTATCATATAAATATTACCTAGCTCGATAACCGTTTGATGGATCTGCTTCCTCCTCGGCCAGTAGGTTCACCTTGTAAATCTAAACGATAGGCCAAACTCCCAGCTAGGCACATTAACGCGTTATAGAGATAAATTTTCTCGAGAACCGTTTGATGAATCTACTTCGCTCTCGACCGGATGGTTCATCTTGTTAATCTAAACGAGAGGACAAACCCCCAGGAAGGCACATTAACGCGTTTGAGCGCTGTGATCGTTCAAACTTTCATAAATTTTCTGGACAACTTTTTTATCATATAAATATTACCTAGCTCGATAACCGTTTGATGGATCTGCTTCCTCCTCGGCCAGTAGGTTCACCTTGTAAATCTAAACGATAGGCCAAACTCCCAGCTAGGCACATTAACGCGTTATAGAGATAAATTTTCTCGAGAACCGTTTGATGAATCTACTTCGCTCTCGACCGGATGGTTCATCTTGTTAATCTAAACGAGAGGACAAACCCCCAGGAAGGCACATTAACGCGTTTGAGCGCTGTGATCGTTCAAACTTTCATAAATTTTCTGGACAACTTTTTTATCATATAAATATTACCTAGCTCGATAACCGTTTGATGGATCTGCTTCCTCCTCGGCCAGTAGGTTCACCTTGTAAATCTAAACGATAGGCCAAACTCCCAGCTAGGCACATTAACGCGTTATAGAGATAAATTTTCTCGAGAACCGTTTGATGAATCTACTTCGCTCTCGACCGGATGGTTCATCTTGTTAATCTAAACGAGAGGACAAACCCCCAGGAAGGCACATTAACGCGTTTGAGCGCTGTGATCGTTCAAACTTTCATAAATTTTCTGGACAACTTTTTTATCATATAAATATTACCTAGCTCGATAACCGTTTGATGGATCTGCTTCCTCCTCGGCCAGTAGGTTCACCTTGTTACTCTAAACGAGAGGCCAAACTCCCAGCTAGGCACATTAACGCGTTATAGAGATAAATTTTCTCGAGAACCGTTTGATGAATCTACTTCGCTCTCGGCCAGATGGTTCATCTTGTTAATCTAAACGAGAGGACAATCCCCCAGGAAGGCACATTAACGCGTTTGAGCGCTGTGACCGTTCAAACTTTCATAAATTTTCTGGACAACTTTTTCATCATATAAATATTACCTAGCTCGATAACCGTTTGATGGATCTGCTTCCTCCTCGGCCAGTAGGTTCACCTTGTAAATCTAAACGATAGGCCAAACTCCCAGCTAGGCACATTAACGCGTTATAGAGATAAATTTTCTCGAGAACCGTTTGATGAATCTACTTCGCTCTCGACCAGATGGTTCATCTTGTTAATCTAAACGAGAGGACAAACCCCCAGGAAGGCACATTAACGCGTTTGAGCGCTGTGACCGTTCAAACTTTCATAAATTTTCTGGACAACTTTTTCATCATATAAATATTACCTAGCTCGATAACCGTTTGATGGATCTGCTTCCTCCTCGGCCAGTAGGTTCACCTTGTAAATCTAAACGATAGGCCAAACTCCCAGCTAGGCACATTAACGCGTTATAGAGATAAATTTTCTCGAGAACCGTTTGATGAATCTACTTCGCTCTCGACCGGATGGTTCATCTTGTTAATCTAAACGAGAGGACAAACCCCCAGGAAGGCACATTAACGCGTTTGAGCGCTGTGATCGTTCAAACTTTCATAAATTTTCTGGACAACTTTTTTATCATATAAATATTACCTAGCTCGATAACCGTTTGATGGATCTGCTTCCTCCTCGGCCAGTAGGTTCACCTTGTTAATCTAAACGAGAGGCCAAACTCCCAGCTAGGCACATTAACGCGTTATAGAGATAAATTTTCTCGAGAACCGTTTGATGAATCTACTTCGCTCTCGGCCAGATGGTTCATCTTGTTAATCTAAACGAGAGGACAAACCCCCAGGAAGGCACATTAACGCGTTTGAGCGCTGTGACCGTTCAAACTTTCATAAATTTTCTGGACAACTTTTTCATCATATAAATATTACCTAGCTCGATAACCGTTTGATGGATCTGCTTCCTCCTCGGCCAGTAGGTTCACCTTGTAAATCTAAACGATAGGCCAAACTCCCAGCTAGGCACATTAACGCGTTATAGAGATAAATTTTCTCGAGAACCGTTTGATGAATCTACTTCGCTCTCGACCGGATGGTTCATCTTGTTAATCTAAACGAGAGGACAAACCCCCAGGAAGGCACATTAACGCGTTTGAGCGCTGTGATCGTTCAAACTTTCATAAATTTTCTGGACAACTTTTTTATCATATAAATATTACCTAGCTCGATAACCGTTTGATGGATCTGCTTCCTCCTCGGCCAGTAGGTTCACCTTGTTAATCTAAACGAGAGGCCAAACTCCCAGCTAGGCACATTAACGCGTTATAGAGATAAATTTTCTCGAGAACCGTTTGATGAATCTACTTCGCTCTCGACCGGATGGTTCATCTTGTTAATCTAAACGAGAGGACAAACCCCCAGGAAGGCACATTAACGCGTTTGAGCGCTGTGATCGTTCAAACTTTCATAAATTTTCTGGACAACTTTTTTATCATATAAATATTACCTAGCTCGATAACCGTTTGATGGATCTGCTTCCTCCTCGGCAAGTAGGTTCACCTTGTTACTCTAAACGAGAGGCCAAACTCCCAGCTAGGCACATTAACGCGTTATAGAGATAAATTTTCTCGAGAACCGTTTGATGAATCTACTTCGCTCTCGGCCAGATGGTTCATCTTGTTAATCTAAACGAGAGGACAAACCCCCAGGAAGGCACATTAACGCGTTTGAGCGCTGTGACCGTTCAAACTTTCATAAATTTTCTGGACAACTTTTGCATCATATAAATAGTACCTAGCTCGATAACCGTTTGATGGATCTGCTTCCCCCTCGGCAAGTAGGTTCACCTTGTTAATCTAAACGATAGGCCAAACTCCCAGCTAGGCACATTAAGGCGTTATAGAGATAAATTTTCTCGAGAACCGTTTGATGATTTTACTTTGCTCTCGACCAGATGGTTCATCTTGTTAATCTAAACGAGAGGCCAAACTCCCAGCTAGGCACATTAACGCGTTATAGAGATAAATTTTCTCGAGAACCGTTTGATGAAACTACTTCGCTCTCGGCCAGATGGTTCATCTTGTTAATATAAACGAGAGGACAAACCCCCAGGAAGGCACATTAACGCGTTTGAAACAAACATTATATAAAAAATGACTTCCTTAGACTGCCAGCAGTGACTATTGACACACTTATTCTTAATTGCGCCCGACGATACGAATAGAAACGAAAGCATAAAGTAAGTAATCACTAACCTGGGTTCAAGTGCTGCCGAACTGTAATAAAGAGAAAAAAATAGACATTAATATATGGAAAATGTGGAAAAAAATCTTTGCAAGTGTTACCTTGAACATGTATGTATCCTAGCCGAGTCCTTTGTAGACTGACAGCATTTCTCCGAGCAATATTGGACTAATATTGCGACACTATAGAAGAGAAAAAAGGACTTTAATCTACCCATCCATATCCACATACATAGTAGAAATCCAAAATTATTGTAAAGTGGTGAAAGTCCAATTTAATTGTAACAACATCGCAAAAACACAGATACCTTTCTATGGTAATTTCGAACGCCATTAAAAGTAAAAAACAGAAATACAGTTTCAACAGGTTTGAATTCGGCATAACTAATTTCCGAACGCTCGGTATAGTTTTGTAGAATTTATCAATTGTTTTAATTAAATTTTAGATAAGAGAAATTTGACCTACCGAATTAAACACCTCCCCTGTTATGGACACACGTTTTCACTCACAAAATTTTACCGAAAAACCAAAATTAAATTATTATTCTGTTAAAAAAAACCAGTACACAGTTTCACTATTATTAAAATCAATTAATTAATACCGAAAAGCACTCTAAATTTAAAGTAAAATAAACGCGGATACATTTTATAGTAAAGGCAATCTTTACCACCTCGCATCCCGAAACTAACTGTTCTCTTAGATAAGTGCATAGGTTCGAACAAAGGGAGTAAAATACATATGGTTGAGTCGTCACCAAAAAAACTGTTAATAGGCTTTTTTTGCGATACGCTCGGACTAGATTTAACATAAACAACACCGAATAAAATATAAAACTAGAAATATACGTATTATTACATTATACCGAGGCTCACTTTAACCATTATTACGCGAAAACTATCATAATTAAAGCAGTATTGTCGCGGATTTTTTTTTTATAGAAAATGCCATGCTCTATCAAAAAAGGTTTGAAAATTTTTTTAATATCTTGAGCGGTTAAACCTGAGCTTTCGAAAAAAAGGAAATATGTCGTGGATATTAGACCTAATCTTCTCTATTTTCTAAATGGTTTAAAACTATTTCAAAAACGAAAATACCCTGAAAAATAAAAAAATATATATCCCTAGGTTATAAATTTAGTTTTGTCCATAAATAATACCTATATTAAAATCTCTTTTGCTTAATCTACCTCATTAGGTAAATGTGAATATTTGACGAGCAAGCCACATATTTATTTCCCAAATTTGGTTACAGTCCTAAAAATTATAAGTCAGGTTATAAACTAAGGATACATTTATAGTTTATACTGGTCGATATACAACAATATATAATCACGCCATTTTGACGTAAATGTCATTACAAATGTGTCAAAATCTTAATAATCGTAATAATCTTAATAAGGACCAGGATATATGCTGTTAATTAATCCTAAAATCATGTTATGTCGCTTCACAAAATTGTGGGAATATTTTGTTATTAACAGCTGAGGACACTTTGATATGTATTTTTTTCTAGTAAGATTGACGACACTGCGACACTTTTAAATTGTACTTGACATCTGTCAGTGACGAACCTAAATTAGAGAAGCTTACGTTTGATTATTTATTCAACATGTTAGAGTTACAATAAAAAGAGCTTATAATCGAAAGTTACTTTAGAGTTGAGGTTATTTAATTTGCGATTAAATAATGGAGATTGCAAAGAAGATATCGAATGGACGACGTCGAATGGACAATTCATTTAAAAAACCAAAGCTTTTTTCGTAATAAGTACTGTTTTCTTTGGTACAATGAGTAAAAAAGTAAAAAATACAGAGTCTCTGTCCTTTTTAATTCATGTGATTATATACAGTTTGAAAAATATTCCTATTTCCTATTGTTCTAAAAATTGTAACAACTTCACTTCATTTCTGAAGTAGATCACGACAAGATGATCGAAACGTCGAGTACCACAACCTTTCTACTCGGCAGAGAATCCGAGAACAGAAGAGCAGCCATCAACAGCGGCCGTGAAAGCCTGAAGACTATATTAATGGTAACAAAATTGACATATTGGATTAGAAAACTAGAAATTTTGTCTTTTGAACGTTAGCTACGTTGATTTGTTAATTTAAAACTGTGTTATTAGTTTTAACAATTTATATGTCGATTCGAATTTCTGGCTTTGCAACAGTTCAGAATTGAATCCACTGGACTACAACGTATGAAACGCGGTTACAAGTGTCATTAATAAGTCGTGACAAATCAGTGTAGCATTTCTATATCGTTGTAGTGGGGATAACAAAGCGTCAAAGCCGATAGCTACTATAAAATTCATAGCTTTGATAGTAGATACTTTATGCGGCAGCATCGTCATATCGCCGAACTAAATATTAAATTGGCGGTAAAGTTCAATTGAAAGTTGGTTTTTAATTTTCATGTAAAATATGTCATGACTATTACTTAGCGCACGAAGTTTGAGCAATAGTCGTGACATATTTTACATGAAAATTAAAAACCAATAAATGTATTAAACATTCAATTTAAATTTACCGCCAATATTTGTTTATCAAGTTAAAAATCAGCGTAGCCAACGTTCAAAAGACAACATTTCTAGTTTTCTAACCTAATATGTCAATTTTCTTATATCTTTTAGAACAATAGGCAACAGGAATAATTTTCAAACTGTATACAATCACATGCATTAAAAAAATAAACTCTGTATTTTTTTAATTTTGTTACTTCTTGTATGTACTAAGGAAAACAGTTCGGTATGTTTCCATGACGACTGTACTTATTGCAAACAAGTCTTGGTTTTTTTATTGAACATGTTGAATACATATTATAAATTAGAGAAGCTTACGTTTGACTGCATAAAAGATATCCGACGTCATATCTGTCACTACCAAACCTATATCAACCTGTATTATAGGTTTGACACTGACAGATGTGAAGTACAATAATTGTACTTCACATCTGTCAGCGTAATATGTATTTTTTTTTAATAAGATTGACGACACTGCAACACTTTTAAATTATTTAAAAGTGTGACAGTGTCGTCAATCTTATTAAAAAAAAATACATATTACACTGTCCCCAACTGTTAATAATAAAATATTCCCACAATTTTGTGAAGCGACAACATGATTTTAGGATTAATTACCTGCATATATCCTGTTCCCTATTAAGTTCGTGTTTAAAGTGTGCCGATGCTTGAGGACGCGATTTTGACACATTTGTAATGACATTTACGTCAAAATGGGATGATTATACAGGGTGAACAAAATCAAGTGACGAGTGAGTCATCTAAAATTTTCAATTGGAAACAATGAGTAATTGGAAGCAATGATAATGCGAACTAACTTGTACATTAATTGTTTTGACAATCTCTGTAAAGTTTAGGTATACTCCTTCAGTAATCTACAAATATGCAACCAGAAACGACAAAATGACAGCAAATTAAAACAACAAAATGACAAGAAACGAAAACAAGCAAAGTGATTCAATGTAGCTAACTGTAGAATGTAAAAATCAACCGAATCAGGGATTTTTATGCTACCACTACATTTCACTTGAGAATGCTCGCATTGTATATTGTTTATATCGACCAGTATAAATTATAAATGTCTCCTTAGTTTATACGCTGATTCATAATTTTTATGATTACCCAGAGGACTGTAAACAAATTTGGGAAATAAATATGTGGCTTGCTCGTCAAATATTTACATTTAATGAGGTAGATTAAGTAAAAGAGATTTTAATATATGTATTATTTATGGACAAAACTAAATTTATAACCTAGGGATATATTATTTTAATTTTTCAGGGTATTTCCGTTTTTGAAATAGTGTTAAGCCATTTAAAAAATAGAGATTAAATTAAAAAAGAAATAGACTCTGTACTTTTTTATTTTGTTACTCCTTGATGTATGTAAGGAAAACAGATTGATTTTTTTAAACGAGTTGTCCATTCGACGTCGGATATCTTCTATGCAATCTCCTTCATTTAAATTGCGACCAACTCTAAAGTAACTTTCGATTATAAGCTTTTTGTATTGTAACTCCAACATGTTGAATAAATAATCAAACGTAAGTTTCTCTAATTTAGATTTGTCACTGACAGATGTCAAGTACAATTTAAAAGTATCACAGTGTCGCCAATCTTATAAAAAAAAACATAATACACTGTCCCCAACTGTTAATAATAAAATATTCTCATTTTACTATAATACAGTGTTTTTTACCTAAAATGTTGAACCTATATAGGTATAGAGAATGTTATAGCAAAGTTGTAGAATAATTAATTCTGCGTTTTACTGATCAATAATATACAAGGTATTCCATTTGAATTATCGGAGATTTTTCATATTTTGCTTCGTCAAATTTGACAACATTTTCTGGGCACCCCTTATACTGTACGTCAGTTTCTGACGTGGTGTTTTGAACAACCATTATTGCCTAATATTTGATCTAAAAATAGCTTTTCTGTTAATTAGCGTAATCGCAAAATTTGCGGTATTTGCGATATTGTGATTGAGAAAGATTTACTAGAAAAATATATAGTAAGCCAAATATCTCAAAGACCGTCAGTTTTTTCATATGAGTACCATACACAAAGTCCCTTTTATTTTTCATGTAGATTCAAAATAAACTATAAAAAAATATAGGTTTATATTTGAAAAAACAGAGTTGCTGTCTGTGCAGAGGAAATGGAACACCCTGTATTATCGGCATTATTTTAGGTTTGTAGATATTGAGAAAACTAGACACGTAAAATAAAAAAATGTTTCAATTATTTCTCTTATCAACCAAGATATTGAACTTCTGTATATTGTTATATATCGACCAGTATAAACTATTAAATGTCTCCTTAGTTTATACTCTGACTTATAATTTTTATGATCACCCATAGGACTGTAAACAAATTTGGGAAATAAATATGTGGCTTGCTCGTCAAATATTTACATTTAATGAGGTAGATTAATTAAGGCTCGATTGTACAAACCTAAGTTCAAGTGGAGTTCAACTAAACGGAAGTTCAACTAAACTTGAGTTTAACTTTTTGGTCTGTTGTATAAATGCTGTTTAGATTGAGTTTAGCTAAGCTGCACAGACGAACGTTTTCATCCTGTTAATAGCAAGTTTGAAACGTCAACGGCATCAACTGTCACTATGACTGTCACTGTGACTGTCACTGTGACTGTCACTTTTATTTGTGTTTTGGTTTGGTGTCTACATATTAAGCGAGTAAGTATTATTTATCTGATTATTGCGTAAGTAGTGGCCCTTATAAATTACTCTCCATTCAACTTAAGAGTGCAGTAGTTGGCGCCACAATCGGCGTTGGTTTTACACTAGAAAATTTAAATATACCGCTCAATTCAAAATCGACATTGACGTAGGTTAACCTTCAAATGCGGTAAATATACAAATATATTACAACGTATGTATATTTTAGCTAATAATGTCTATAAAACATTATGAATCAATACATTTCTATTTTATTAAGTTTTGTTAAACTTTTTTACAGCTTTTCACAGGCAATTAATGATAAGATTGATTTTTAAAACGTAAAATTTATATGTTAAGTAAAATATATTATTCAGGCTACGTATAGAAATTGTATATAAGATGTATGACTACATATGTTATATTTATTAATATTTAAGAATAGAAACACAATAATTGCATAGAAAATGTATTTTTCAAGTTTATTGTACATAAGAAGAAATATTTTTAAATATTTATATGATCTAATACGCAAAAATCCAAATCATACATCGTATTTTCTTCCTCGATCCAATGTTTGATGCAATTAGTCCAGACTTCAGCAGTGACATGATTAACTCTATCCAATAATAAAGTTTTTACTTCCGCTAACTTAAAAGTTCTATTATTAGCAACATGATGCTTCACTTGAGCTCATATTAATTCGATGGGATTCAAATTACAGTAATATAGGGGCAATTGTAATATTGTGCGAACACTTTCTGCTCCTATTTTGTCAATAATGTATGTAACAGAATTGTCAGTAATATATTTTTGTTTAGTAAGTTCCAGTAATTTAACTTTTAATAAAGAATTACCAACAACAATTCCTTTTAAATTAAGCCATTCAACGAATGCTTCCTTTTTCCAAGGTGTCTCCGTAAAACAATATCTTGTCGCTCCATTAGCACACTTTCTCGGTTGCGTTTCACCCACATAAGTCCTAATTTTTTGAGAATTTTCCATAATGTTGCTCGCTTAAAGTCTGGCAAATTCTCATTCGCATTAACAACCTACAAACATTAATTAAATCATGCTAACGTTAATTCAAATATATTTACGCTCAATATTTTTGTACACATAACTCATTTTTCAAGAAAAAGGAATGCACTTGTCTTCGGATTGCTGACCGCTGGCCTTCATCCAAATTATCATAGGTTGTATGACGTATACATTTCTTTGAAGGTGAATGAGACACACCTGCGGTATCTATATCCTTCACAATATTCTATACTGTCCTCTTTCCAAGTCCAAGTTGTTTCGCAGTCAATGTAATAGAAGCTGACTTTGAATTGTTCTGCTTCTGTTGCAAATATAAATTATATGCCATTTGCCTCTGCCTACTAATTATATATTTTCCTGAAGGATTTTTGAGGATCCATCAAGTGTAATAGTAATATTATATGAATACAGATAATAATAGATACCTTGAATTTGCAAGTAATACTGAAAAGAACTTTGCTTTTAATGTAAGGTACTTGCAAAATTTGATAATACAAAGAAAAACGTACGGAAATAACACAATACAGCAAATATATACGAACAAAACAACATAAACAAATTTGACGCATCGCTTTTAACCTCAAATTTCATACGTATAAGAACAGTATTTTACATAGTGTGTACGTGCCTCGATAATTGACCAATCACAAGCCGCGAAATAAGGTCCTATCTTTTCTAACGCTGCACTCTTAAAGTGAATGATGTATAGTGAAACCTAAGTCTTAGATATTATATCAGGGCAAAGTTTATAATTATACTTGTTATTGTGTAGTATTCACTGGTGTGAGGACATTTGGTGGTAGACTTGTAGGTGAACGGTGCCATGAGTACGCAAAAAAGAGCAGCTAACTTTAACACCAAGGAGGAAACTCTTCTGGTAAATTTGGCCAAGAAATATAAAACTATTTTAGAGTGCCAACAAACTGATATGAAGAGCCACCAGGCAAAGTCTGTAACATGGGGAAAAATAGAGTCCGAATTTAATGGGCTTTCTGGGGAAATGTACAGACCACGAGAGGTATTGAAAAAAAAATATGAAAACATTAAGAAAAGGGTGAAAAAAAAGTATGCAGAGGAAAAGTGTTACGCTCGTAGGACTGGTGGTGGTCCTCCCAAGCAGTCAATATTTACTGAAGTCGATACAGCGGTCAAAGAAATATTGGGCACCAGAATTGAAGGCAGACTATCGGAGTTTGATGGTGATGCAGAGAGTAAGTTCTATAGCAATACCTGATGATTATTTAGTGAAATGTATGTATATGATTATAGTTCAATACGAAGGTAGCAAAATACAAGGCGATATTGATGGTATCTCTCCAGAATCATATATGGAAGAAGATGGTAAAAAAATACCATAAAATAACAACCTTTCTATCAATTATTTTGTAGGATATGAAGAAGACTGTGAACCTAATGAAGTGATAAAACTGGTAATGGTGAACGAAGATCCATCAACACAATTGGATTTTGATGAAAATCATGAAAATTATGGTAGGTACTTATGTGTAATATATACAATAAGATTATTATCAACTTAATTTTACTTGTAGGTTCAATCATCAATGTTAATATACCATCCACAAACGAAGGTAGGATGGTAAACAATATATACAGTTTGTCCCTGGATTGGTTTACAGCGAGTTTTTTTATGTCACAAATTTTGCAAAAAAATATCAAAGAAAATATCCATGTTTTTGTATATTTTAGGTTACTTTTCTTTTTAATTTCTTTATTTAAAAAAGGGTTAATTTTTTAATCCTAATTGCAGATTCGTTATTTGGAAAACTATCATAAAATGTTATTCCTCTAGAATATTTTTTTTCTGTTGTAAATTCATTGGGACAACTGTACACTATTGATAACAAATATTTTAATAAAAATTTAGTTTCAGAAAACACTAATTGGGCCAAGTACACTCCGAAAATGCTGAAAACCATAAAATCTAAGGCATTAGGAGTAAATAACAGCAGTGGTAAACATAACATTATTATCTTGTTCTGTAATGTGATCATGTACTTTATTGTAGGAAACACAAAAATTGTTGAACAACATGGTATCACGCGTCGGGTTTCCCAGTGGGCTGAAGCCAAAAGCCAATTGGAGGTGTCAAAAAATAAGTTATTGGAAAAAGAGCATGAGCTCAAGTTAGAGTTTATGAGAGAAAAGCATGAACTGGAACTTGAGCTTATGAGGAAAAAAGCGGCACATGAAATGAAATTAATGGAAGAAGAGAATAGGGCAAAAGTGGAAGCTATTCAGAAAAAAAAATAATAAATTTGTTATTGCAAACATTTTATTTTATTTTGCCTTACAATCATTATATCAGTCTATTAAAATATTCATGGATCAAATTGTATCTCACAATATTGTTCAATCCTCCAATATTATCTCTAACATTTTCATTTTCTACGTTATTCACTAATTGAATCGCAGCTTCCTCTGTCGCATCGACTGGGGTTGGTCTTCATTTAACAATATAGCCATATTGTGTAAAACAGCTGTGGCAACAACAATTGCTTCCACTTTGCACAATTTTGACCTGATGCCCAGTGCTAAAACAGGGAATCGTCGCTTCCATATCCCAAATGTTCTTTCAATGGGGTTTCGAGTTCTAATTTGGGATTCATTGTATAGCTGTTCTGCTTGGGTACGAGGATTTCCTGAAAATCAAAAGATAATTCTATTTCATTAATTATAATGGCAATATTCATTACCTAATGGTGTAAGTAAGTATGGTTTGATTCCATAACCACTATCTCCTACTATGTGAAATCCTCTATAGTGCCCATTTTCAAATCTTACCCTCAATTGTGAATTGCGAAATATGGTACTGTCGTGTGCAGACCCGGGCCACCTGCATACGATATTTTGTATCTTACACTTTGCATCACAAACTGCTTGCACATTTAGAGAGAAAAATTTTTTTTCTGTTCCGGTATATTTCTGGTTCATCTCCCCTGGTGAAGAAATTTTAATGTGGGTGTAATCCAGGGCTCGAATACACTTAGGAAAACGTGCAATATTATAGAATTCGGCATTATTCGAAGTCATTTCTTCCTCATTTGCAGGCATCTTTATAAAAGTAGTGTGGAGACTGGCAATAGCTCGACTCACTTTATGCACAATCCTGCAAGCTGTTGCTTTATCTATGCCCACAAAGTCACCTACCACTTGCAAGAAAGAGCCAGTCGCATAAAATCGAAGTGTCACAAAAAGCATAGTTTCTGCATTAACAGCGTTATTCCTACAAAGAAACAACAATGATAATGTATATAATTTTATGATTATTCATACCGTTCCGTAGGATGTGATATTTCGTCAGTTATGTTTTCTAAAATAAAACGAACTGCATTTTTAGAAAATCGAAATCTGCGTATAAAATCCAACTCATTCCATTTTTCAAATTGATTTTCACGAGGACGAAATACTTTGCGACGCCTCTGTCGATTTATAAGATCTACCAGTTCTAACATCTCTTCATCATCTGAATCGATAAATCTTTCCATATTTTGAACAATAATATTCGTTTTCAAAATGTAAAACACTACAATCGTATCGTGTCACAACACAAAAGTGACATATGTAAGTGACTGAACTCAAGCTTAAACCGTCAAATTTGATGGTTTAAGTTAAACCAGCGTTGAACTTCCACGCAGGACTAAACTCGCATTGTACAGCTCAAGTAAAACTTGAACTTAGGTTTTTCTTCGGTTTAAGCTGAACTCGGGCTTAAACTCGCAATGTACAATCGACCCTAAGCAATAGAGATTTTAATATATGTATTATTTATGGACAAAACTAAATTTATAATCTAGGGATATATTTTTTTAATTTCTGAGGGTATTTCTGTTTTTGAAATAGCTTTAAACCATTTAGAAAATAGAGAAGATTAAATCTAATTTCCACGGCATATTTCCCTTTTTTCGACAGCTCAGCTTTAACCGCCCAAGATATTAAAAAAATTGTAAAACCTTTTTTATAGAGCATGGCATTTTCTATAAAAAAAGAATCCGCGACAACACTGCTTTAATTATTATAGTTTTCGGGTAATAATCGTTAAAGTGAGACTCGGTATAATGTAATAATACGTATATTTCTAGTTTTATATTTTATTCGGTGTAGTTTACGTTAAATCAAGTGCGAGCGTATCGCAAAAAAAGCCTATTAACTGTTTTTTTGGTGACGACTCAACCATATGTATTTTACTCCCTTTGTTCGAACCTATGCACTTATCTAAGAGGACAGTTAGTTTCGGGATGCGAGATGGTAAAGATTGCCTTTACTATAAAATGTATCCGCGTTTATTTTACTTTAAATTTAGAGTGCTTTTCGGTATTAATTAATTGATTTTAATAATAGCGAAACTGTGGATTGTTTTTTTTTAACAGAATAATAATTTAATTTTGGTTTTTCGGTAAAATTTTGTGAGTGAAAATGTGTGTCCATAACAGAGGGGAGGTGTTTAATTCGGTAGGTCAAATTTCTCTTATCTAAAATTTAATTAAATCAATTGATAAGCGTTACAAAACTATACCGAGCGTTCGGAAATTAGTTATGCCTTACGAATTCAAACCTGTTGACTTTCACCACTTTAAAATAATTTTGGATTTCTATTATGTATGTGGATATGGATATGTAGATTAAAGTCCTTTTTTCTCTTCTATAGTGTCGCAATATTAGTCCAATATTGCTGGGAGAAATGCTGTCATTCTACAAAGGACTCGGCTAGGATACATACATGTTCAAGGTAAACCTTGCAAAGATTTTTTTTGTACATCTTCCATATATTAATGTCTATTTTTTTTCTCTTTATTACAGTTCGGCAGCACTTGAACCCAGGTTAGTGATTAGTTGCTCTATGCTTTCGTTTTTTCTATTCGTATCGACGGGCGCAATTAAGAATAAGGGTGTCAATAGTCACTGCTGGCAGTCTAAACAAGAAGTCATTTTTTATATAATGTTTTTGAAAATTTTGTTGTATTTACTAAATATTGTGTGTCATCTCGATACCTTCGTCTTACAGGCTACACCGCACAATCTCTGAAGATTTTAAGGTATAATATAATTTAAATATAGCATCTAAAATAGTTTACTACATTGTTTGGTATTGTTACAGGTGATTTTGCATCGACGGGGAGCACCTAGATCGATGGAGGAACGACGGCAACTTCTAGATCTTCTGAATTAAGGTAGGAGCTCCATTTATGGCATGCATTTTGCGGCTTATTATATTACACTTCCTTGCGCATATTTTAAAAAATTTTCGCGATGTTTTAAATACAAAATTAATTCAGTTCATTAAAACATTCAATTCTAATCTGCCAGCAGTTTAGTGGCTATATGCCAGTTTCTTCAGTTAGTGTTATCAGTGGCGACTCGTGGTTGGAAGCGTAGGGTGTGTTCACAAAATCAAGAACTTGCAAATTCCGGGATTGAAGGAATCTTTCATTTCATCGCGGCCTCGAAGTGCCAGCTCAAAAGCCCCGCAAAACTTTATGCAACATATCTATGTTTTCTTACTTGTTCATTTTGTTGTTGAATATTTCGTTTGTATGCACTGTCGAATTGTTGTCGTACTTTTCCTAGCAGCTTCATCTCTAATTGAGCATTAATGTGAGCTTGGGCGTTCTCATGTTTTTTTTACCAAATGACTCACTCCAATTTTTAACCAAGACGATTCTGCAGCACCGCGACAAAATAACAAGCAAGGGAAGCAAAACAAACTGTTACTAACCCTGCACTCACAAATCCAATAATTTTTTACGTACATGTCTTTAAATTTTCCTGTAAAGTCTCTAGATCTGCCTTTTGCAGTTTGCGTCAAATTAAGTTCTGGTTTTGGTCTGCCCACATTTTTAATTTGATTTTTTTGTTACTATAACTAAACAAATTAAAATTGTTTTTCAAATATTGCACGGTAAAACTGTTTGCATCCATAATTCTATCGGCCTCCGATTGTATACAGTGAAACGCAGAATTATACCCTATAAAAATACCCTATTTCATTTGCATTGTTGTAAAGGCGAGTTTCGAATGTTACTGTATGCGTCTTGCTGCAAACGTCTAAATCGAACAAAGCTATTGGCAGCGCTACCTGGTGCACAATCGCTGAACTTCAAGCGTGTACATTTGCTTTTGGCATCACATTATTGAGCTTTTACTAAAAACAATACCGTACATTTTTTAAGTACACTATATTTTTAGCTACATATCTAGCTTATGATTAGGAGATATCGTTAACTTCGTCAAATAATTTTTGCTAATTTTTTACTGCAGCTCAATTGCGCTGCAATTCCGATATTCTTCCACGTTAAGAAATCTACTGTACTCTAAAAAATGAGGAAAATTTAAACTTCCCGCACAACTTCGAAACGTCTCCTAACAAATCAAGCTTAGACAGGAGCACACAACACAAAAAAATATCCTATGGCATGGCAATGCCTGACGTCAGTAGTGTTTGTACTTCAATATTTGACCGCGTTTTTATAGTGGTGCTGAAAAACGAAACTTTAAAGCTTTATATCTCAATAAATAATAAAGGTATAGCAAAATAAAAAAATAGGCGTCCATTTTTTTGAAATTCTATACGTGATTATGTAAAATTTGAAAAATTGTTTTGTTCTCCATTAATATGTGTGTATTTTAATATTTAATTTACTATCTGCATAGCATATTTCAAATTTTGACAATGTCTATGTTCATTGAGAACCATGACAATAAAAATATCATTATTATTAATACTATTATTATTATTGTAATTGGCTCGGGTGTCCGTGATTTCGGTGCAGTTAGATGTCAGGTGTTCCGGATCTTCATCCTTCGCCCCTTAGAACTTGAAATCTGTATTCTGTTTCAGACCTATCCTTGTAATATTTTCCTCAAAATGATAATGCCCTATAAGAAAACCTGTAAGTCCTGCTACTTAGTTCGCGATCTTTCCTCTATGCTTGATTTGTAGTTTCCAAGGAATATCGTGAAGTGTCTCAGGCTAAGGAGATTCTCCCAACTTTATTAAAAAAAAAATCGTTAATTTTTTTTCTACCATAATTAGCATAGCAGTGTCACAGTGAAAAGTGCTCAAATTATGAATAAATTAAGAAGATCCTTCGCTTAGATTAACTCATTTAATCCCAATGCTGCGATTTCGCACCATATTAAACAAATTTTTTGTAATATGAAATTGTTTGCTTTTATTTCTTAATGTGACCATTAGTTTCAAAGTAGATGTATTATTATTATCTACGACTGAAATATATTAATTTCGGACTAATTTGATGACTATTATATATAGGGTGAGTCACGACTACTCCCTCGGTCTCCTGTGTCTAAACTCTAAAAGATATGAGTTTCAAATTTTAGTCAAATATATAGGACGATAAGGAGCACATTTACAATTATTTGCAAGTATACAGGGTGATTCAAAAAAATACAGCATATCAAAGTTAGGTTATTTTTAATGGAACACCCAATATTGTATACCATTTTTGGATTCTACGTCATAAATTAGGATAACTTTGTTAATAGTTCCCTATACCTATCTGCCGCCAATTTTGAGAAAATTTGATATTTATGAAAATGTCGGGTTTCGCGAAAAAATTAAAAACAGGAAAACTGTATGACTTGGACGATTTACATTTGTAAGAAGTTATTTTGACGAAGTGTGCTTTCAATAAACCAGTAGAGCTTTTTGATATTGGCTACATGACATTTAGCAAAACAATTTATATTTTATATGTTTTCAACTATCAATAACTCTTTTAAGTTAAATGGAACACCCTGTATTTATCCATCCCATATGAAAGCACACTAAATCCTCTACCAACAACTATATATTTAACGATTAAAATGTTATTAACGATATTATCTAAAAACCTCATAAAACCGATGCTTTTTTCATCTAAATAGGAGGCTATGCTGCTTTAAAATGAGCATATGTTGACCTAGTTGCGACTGTCATTAATTCCTACGCATAAATTGTATACTTTAAACAGTTATTACGTCTAGTAGATGAAGAATAAAACAAAGAAACAATACTCCACCTACCACTTCCGAAGGTATGAAACTGAAATAAAAAATGTTATTTCAAAGCCTGTGGTCTCGCATGATTAGCCCCTGAAACACGTGTCCTGAATGAATTAATTAAGCGTTGGGGGTGTTGGCGTTATCGATTTTTATCTGTATTATCAATAATGTTAACAAAAAATGCATAGAATAAGATTGTCAATCAATGTGAACATCTACTGTAATCTTTTTCATTAGATCATTTATTTATATTTATTCAATTAAAACGAACATATAGTAGAGTAGACATTTTTTGGAGAAGAACTTATTAAATTAATTTTAATCGAATATGTTAAATTTGAATGTGATTCACAATTTTATATCTTATTTACTTTTTTTTTTTTGTCTAACATATCTGTAATTTTATTAATTTGTTTATGATATCGGTTACTTAATTATTTTACTTTCAATTCTAATACCATGACTTATCAATGTACAATATATGAATATATTATAAACTAAGAGAGGAGGTTTCGTCATTTTGATATTCGAATAGACAGCATTTGATTCAAACAAATAATATTCAAATATTCGACGAATAGTCAATTACTTGAATAATTCATTTGAACTTTATTTTGCTCTTTAATAATGTATTAATCGGATATTCATATTGCTTCAACATAATTTCCGGCTTTATTTATCATTATAATACAACTTACAAAGAATATAATTATCGAGACACAAATAATTAGAAAGCATGCCCTATTTAGATGAGAAAAAGTATCAACTTTTTTGCAACATTTTTGAAGAATTTCGTTAATAACATTTTAATCGATAAATTTAGATATAGACATCTGTATAATTTTTGGTAGGGGGTTTAATCTGCTTTAACATAGTATGGATAAATACAGGGTGTTCCATTTAACTTAAAAGAGTTATTGATGGTTGAAAAAATATAAAGTACAAATTGTTTTGCTTAATGTCATGTAGCCAATATCAAAATGCTCTACTGGTTTATTGAAAGCACGCTTTGTCAAAATAACTTCTTACAAATATAAATCGTCCAAGTCATATAGTTTTCCTGTTTTTAATTTTTTCGCGAAAGTCGACATTTTCATAAAAATCCAATTTTCTTGAAATTGGCAGCAGATAGGTATACGGAACTATCAACAAAGTTATTCTAGTTTATGACGTAGAATCCAAAAATGGTATACAATATAGGGTGTTCCATTAAAAATAACCTAACTTTGATATGCTGTACATTTTTGAATCACCCTGTATACTTGCAAATAATTTTAAAATGTGCTCCTTATCGTCCTACATATTTGACTAAAATTTGAAACTCAAATTTTTTAGCGTTTAGACACAAGAGACCGAGGGAATAGTCGTGACTCACCCTGTATATGGTGATTATGTTTCTGTACACTTTTTTTTTGGTTCAATAAACCTATTATTATTATTAGTAAAAAATGTTATGTGACAGATTATTCAGTATCGATTATTGAAATCATAACAGTATCGTTTATAAACATAATTGTTCGGCATCTTTGTAGAGTAATTATGTTCTTTATATGCAATTGCACCGTTCAGATAAAACACTGGCTACCACACTCTGTCTAGAATTCCTATGTATTGGTCGTCTGACGAGGATAAGGGTGTAAATATTGTACAAAAATGTATGAGTCGTAATAAATTTCAAAATATCAAAAGAAATTTACATTTATCGAATAATAGTTTTCTAGACAAAAATGATAAATTTACAAAAGCCCGACCATTTTTAAATATGTTGAACGACAAAAATTTATAATTTGGCAGTTTTACATTTAATTTATCCATCGATGAGCAAATGATACCATATTTTGGACGACATTCATGTTTGTTGTCATGATGTTTATAAAAGGAAAACCTGTACGATTGCCTTACGGTGGAGCTTCAATGAAGTGTCTTGGAATGGGTGGTCAAGTATAGTTATAGACTTGTTTATATCAGTAAAAAATTCTTATTCTCATCAAATATACTTTGACATTTTTTTTTCATCTTACAATTTATTTGTTTTCTTAAAAATGGATTTAAAAAGGATTTTTTGCAACTGGCACAATAAGGGAGAACCGAACGAGAAAATGCGCTTTAGAAAGTACAAAAAGTATCTCAGAAATGAAGAGAGGTTCTTATGATTCAGCATTTGATAATATTTCAAAGATATCTCTTGTTCATTACAACGACAACGCAGTCGTTACAATGTGCAGTAATAACTTTAGCGTTCAACCACTCAATACTGCTAAAGGATACAACAGGAAATAGAAGGAGGATATAACTATATCTCAACCCAATGTGATTACCCAATATAATAAATACAGCGTTAGTAAAAAGTCCCGGAACGGTCGAATAACTTTGTTATTTGAAAATTATGATTTCTGAAATTTCGTATGGGGGTATAGTTAATATAAATGCATTTTATGCAATACAGTTTATATTTTTTTCACTTCCGGTTTAATCGGCAATACGTCCAACTTTTTTTTTTAAACGGAACGACCAGATTTTTTTAACACTTTTGAATGCAAAATAAAAAACTACGTTCAGGAAGTATTAAGATGTTTATTTTTATTCACAAGAAAACAGTTAAAAAATTTAAAAAGTGTCCTAATACAGAAAAAACAAGGTACCTTTGAAAAAAGTTGTTGTTTAGTGTTTGCATTCTTTTTGCCGTCACATTTGACAATTTTAAAAGCGTTTTAACTTTTGCATCGCTATAAATTTACTTATTTTAGACATTGACACATTTGAAAATGGCAGTAAAGCTAATGATGCATGGGTACGGTGATCGTCAACGTTTTTTTAAAGACGTTCGTATTTTGTTTAATACTGTTAATAATCCGGATCGTCACATTAGTAAAAGTACGGTATGCCGAACAATTCAAAAGTTTGAAGTCTTTCGTCAGGTGAAGGATTTACCTAGAAGGGGACGTCCATTAACAGCAACAGATGAAGAAACTAGTTTGAATGTGTTACTTACAGTGGAAGAAAATCATCACGTGTCCACAACAGAATTAGGTCAAATTCATGAGATCTCTCAAACATCTGCTCATAAGATTCTTAAATCAGCAAGAATGAAAGCCTATAAAATGTATCCCGTCCATGAGTTAACTGAAGATGATCCAGATCGTAGACTACATTTTTGCGAAACAATGACGGGATTGATCGAGCAGCAGCCTAATGTTTTAGATCACATCATTTTTTCTGATGAGGCGACGTTTTGTCTCAACGGCACTGTGAAGAGACATAATTGTCGCTACTGGTCAATTGAAAATCCGCATTGGATTGAAGAAGTCCATACACAGCGTCCTCAAAAGGTGAATGTCTGGGCTGGTCTTGTTGGAAACAACATCATAGGACCATTTTTTATAAGAGGAAATTTAACTGGCAACGTCTACTTAAATTTATTGCGAAATGAGGTCGTTCCAGCACTTGCGGCCCTCTTTCCAAATGCAAACATAGGTGATCACCCTAATGCACATTTTTGGTTTCAACAAGATGGAGCTCCCTCCCCCCCCATTTTGCCCATAATGTCCGCGATTATTTGAATGACATTTTTTCCGGAACGTTGGATCGGACGTAGAGGAGCAATCGAATGGCCAGCACGTTCGCCAGATCTTTTTCCGAATTGTAAATGGAGAGCATTTTGAACAATTATTGTAATCGCAACCTGAATAGACAGGTATCTTGATTTTTCTGTATTAGGACACTTTTTTTAAATTTTTTAACTGTTTTCTTGTGAATAAAAATAAACATCTTAATACTTCCTGCACGTAGTTTTTTATTTTGCATTCAAAAGTGTCAAAAATCTGGGCGTTCCGTTTAAAAAAAAAGTTGGACGTATTGCCGATTACACCGGAAGTGAAAAAAATATAAACTGTATTGCATAAAATGCATTTATTTTAACTATACCCTCATACCAAATTTCAGAAATGTTTAATGTGACTGACGTTATTAAGATCTCTTGCTTCACTGGAACATATTTTGTATTGACCAACCGTTGAATTAATTAAATATTCTCATTGTTTGATCACTTCCTTCTCGTGAAGATTGGGGGACTTTCTGTGAGTGATTTTTTGCAATAAGTCGTTTAGGAGGTATCGTCCCTGGCGCCGGCAATTAATCTCCCGTTAAAGTCGGCTGCGTTTGCTCAGGTCTCTTATTGTGTCTGGTGGATGTTATTATCGATCAGGAAAATGTATTTTTAAATAAAAGAGAGAACATTTCGACAAAACAGTTTTTATTAAAGTAAATACGCAATATAAAGATATCACTCACTCACTTACATCGCAGTAAATGAGCGAGTGGTTGTATAATATATTTTTATCTTGTATACAGCAAAGAAAAAAATGAGGAAAATAAAATGAACAATCCATATTCTCTATAAATGTGTTTTTTTTTCTTGTTTTGTATGTATATATTATATACTTTTTTTCATATATATATCATAATTAAGCAATAATAATAAATTTATTGTGGAATACAGTTATATATAAATACTATTTAACAAAAATATAGCACCATGACCATATAAGTTAATTAAAAAGTTTTTTTATTTCGAAAATAAAACGAAATGTAAATGCTTCCGTTATATAGAATTATAAATTATACAAAAAGAAAACGAAATTGAGTATCATAAGATTAAAATACGTATCAATAACAATAACAGGACACAACTTAAAATCGTTTTAAAACTAAGATGAATTCCGAAGCTGTTACATTTCGTTTAATAACGCTCTTTCATATTTAATAAGTCGCTATATTAATGAATAATAAGGTTATAGTATACGGGAAAAAACAAAAGGAAATATAATAAGGCAACCTTTCGCAAACTACCCTTGAATTTCGTAATGCCTACTTCAATGTCTAAGATGGATTTAAAAAAAAAACAAACAGAAATCAACCACATGTGGAGAGATCACGCGTTGAATCGTTTTTTTTTAAATTATTTTTGGGACATTAATAAAATCCAAGAGAGCATCACAATATAGTAAATATTTTCGTCGTATATTAGATTGTGCCCCGGATTCGATTTCGAGTGTTCCACTCCTCGAAATCGAAACGCCCAATCGTAATAATTCTTTCAGTACAAACATCACAAACCTTTTATTTCTCAGTTTATCTTTGTTTCTTTTTATTATTCTATTATGTAGTTTTATAACAAGGAAAATATAAAAAAATACATGATACTTTTCATTTTATTTAAGATCATGTGCGTTTTTTCTTTAAATTCTATTAATCGTATCGTCAACTTTCTCAATATACAGACAAGTTCCATTTTTATATTAATATATCTTGATTCTTCTTCTTTTTAATTAGTTATAACCGTTATATTTTTTTAATCCGTATAAAATACAAAAAAAAAATGAAAAACAGACGAAAACCTAGTCTAGTCTATATTATTTCGTTCTACATTAATCATTCGTTAGTTTAAAAAAGACGGAAAGACAGTATAAAAAAAAGAAAGTCCCTATACACAAACTAATCCGAACAATCTAACACTGCGATTTAAGTAACACGATATCATAGAAAAAAAAAAAAAACGAATTGGAATGGACAGGTGTATATACAAAAACAAGACGGAGAAAGAGGTACGTCATAATCCGGATTCTGTTCCGTTTTCTTTTTTTAAATTTCTCGTTTAAGTTTAAACTGGAGGCGGGCCATCGGGATATCTTAACATCGGCGTGAGACTATTTGCGAAATTAGTGACTAACGAACACGAACTATCATCTTCCGAATAGGGATACATCGAAGCGAGGGCCAGCGTTAACAGGAGAAGCGCTTGTATCACGAGAGACGCCCTCAACACCCTGTAACCTCTCCTCAGCGGTTTCGGCTCGGTTTGATCGTCTTCATCTGTAGTACCAACACCACTGGAAAAAATTAAAGAAAACGGGATTGTTTAATCGTTTCGTTTTATTTTAATGGTATCGTTATCGTGTAATATTAATGATTAATGAGATGCTCGAGATGATTATATGTAATTATACACGGGGAGAAATAGTTCTAAAGTGGTGCGTTCATAAATCAAACTTCATTAAATCGAGTTAGCCAACCCCCAAAAATTACTAGTGTTCGCTTCGCTGTATCTTTATTCGTACAGCACTAATTATGATGAAGCAGAGGAAAAAATGGTGATTCCATCGCAGATAATTTTTTGTAACTCTGTGTGTGACGGTGGCCGCAGCGCGTTGTCAGAATCGGCAGATTTTTGTCCTTTCGCACAAACCCGACGTTCTTGCATGAATATTGGCGCAAATATCTCTATGCGGACTGTACGACGACGGCAGGGTAAAACGGAATGGGGTGTTATTACATCCGATAGATGTACACATCTAGTGTGTATAGAACAGGCAATGTAGGGTCGCCGTTATGTAGATCGGAATGTTGAAAGTCAACAATTTAATATGGTAACACCGTGTAATTGGCGAACCTCTGTTTATCTGTATTTTGTATTTTTTTTAATATGTGGTGGGTGCTTAGTTGCAGTGACTCCATAAGCTGTATTACTTGTCTGGCTATCACTGCAACTCTTGCGGTATAGTTTGGTGTGTGTAAGTTCTGTCTAAATGGCTTTGTGACAGCATCATATCGCCTTTCATGATGCCGCGCTGTTAATCACTTTGCTCCCAACAGCGAATGGCAAGTCGATCCGGGATTAAACTCCCTGAAAAAATGTCACCGTCCCTCCAGAGAATTGAACCCCGGCACCTATCGTCCTCTCACAACGATAGTCAGCCGCCTAACCACCGCGGCCATCGAGCCGTTTTTAGTTTTAACCCGTAGTTAGGTTTATTATTTGCATTTTACTTGTAACAAATGTCAACTTAATAAGGTTACTTATAAGTTGCAGAAATATTTGAATGAATTTCTGTAAAAATATAGTAATTGTAGCTTATTTTTTATTATAAATTGTATATTGTCTTGAAAAAGATAGAAAACGGTAAAAAAACACGAAGAAAATATGAAAATAAAGACATTACACACAAATGACAGCTAATAGATAAGTGTTGACACATCGTCTTGACATTTCACATATAATATATATCCAGTATGGACAAATCGCAAAAGTAAATATTTCCTAATTTTTATGAATCCAGGGACTTTTTTGTTGCCAATTCAGGACACTTCAAAATGACAGATTTGTTTACTGTAATATACAGGATGTTTCTGAATTGATACCAAAGATTTCAAAGGGTGATTCTTTAGCAAAAATTAAGGGGGATCTTTCATATAACTTTTTGCTCAACGCCCTTTTCCTTCTAAGTTACAGCCCTTTAAACTTAGGTAAAAAAATTGATTTTATTTAATTTATCCACTTTGGAAAAATTTAGAAGAATGAAACAAACTAAACTATTGTCATATGACTTCATTTGACAGCAGCTTACTTGAGTTTTTTTTAATAAATAATAACCTCTTTGTGAATTTATGGGAAAAGAGTCTGAGCAGTATTTTATTTTTTTGTGATCAAACTAACAATTTTATGATAAAAAGTCAAGACATAAAAAAGTTGCAGATCGAGTCTGTCTTTTTAAATCAATTTTTTAAATAGGAAAATATAGGAGCATTAAAAGTTCTGATGCAAGATATTATAGTGGTTGTTTTTTTCAGCCCCTTGTGATTACATTTTAGGGCAACAATAATACTCAAAACCTGCCATTTTATTAGCATCAGTTATCTGCCAAATTTCATTCTTCTAAACTTCTTCAAAGTGGATATATTAAATAAAAACAAATTTTTTACCTAATTTTAAAGGGCTGTAACTTGGAGGGAAAAGGGTGTTGAACAAAAAGTTATATGAAAGACCCCCCTTAACTTTTGCTAAAGAATCACCTTTTGAAATCTTTCGTATCAATTCAGAAACATCCTGTATAAGTAGCAGTTGTTGATGTGGCTGATCTGATGACATTGAATGTTTGAAATGAAGTTTATAACACATTCAATTATAGTCAAAGATCCTTTTTCTCTCCACTAAGGTTGAACTTGAGTTTGACAACCTTTTTTGAAAAGTTTTAGAGCAATTAGTCAGTCCTATGAAGGAGTGTAGCACATTGTTAAAGCCCCTCTGATAATGACTTTCCAGGGAAATAGTGTATCCACGTCAAGACTCACCAAATGAGTGATGAGTCAGTTGTAAAACATCTTTTTTCTCCCTAACTGGATCTGTAAAGTCTCCATACACTCAACATATATTACTGTTGTAGCCCTACTGTGTCCAAAGACTCAAGTTTGCGCATTTTTGAATTTTCTAATAGTTCGATGTATAGTGCGTGTGGCTTAAGTTTAACTGGAATTATCCAACTTGCATCCTTCAGGAGAGCCTGAAATCTCTTACGAAATTATTATTAGATGGGGGTCATCGTTTATTTTCAAGTGCCACCTCGTTACACAGGTCAAAACCGCATTCAGAGAAAGTTGTAATTTCAAACACACTTGATTAACGTCACTGCAGTATTCACGCCTGCCAAAATTGCGAGACAAGTCAAGATAAAAATGAGGAAGAGAATTGGAGCCAAGAGAGACTCCTGCGGAAGCCCAGCTGCTGTCGAAGTGCTAGTTGAGGGGTTGGCAGTTCAAAAAAAGTGTCTCGCTAAGATAGAATTGAACAGTCAGCAAACTTACCAAGACGGGAAGTTAAAAAAAGTTACAAAGAAAGTAATTGCCAACACACTCGATTATCGTCTCTGGATGACGTGAATACTACAATGTCGTCTGCCAAAATTGCGAGGCAAGTCAAAATAAAAATGAGGAAGAGAATTGGAGCCAAGAGAGACTCCTGCGGAAGCCCAGCTGCTGTCGAAGTGCCAGTTGAGAGGTTGGCAGTTCGAAAAAAGTTTCTTACTAAGATAGAATCGAACAGTCAGCAAACTTAGCAAAACAGGATGTTAAAAAAAGTTACAAAGAAAGTAATTTCCAACACACTCGATTATCGTCTCTGGATGATGTCAATATTCCAGTGTCGTCTGCCCAAATGGCGAGACAAATCAAGATAAAAATGAGGAAGAGAATTGGAGCCAAGAGAGACACCTGCGGAACCCCAGCTGCTGTCGAAGTGCTAGTTGAGAGGTTGGCAGTTCGAAAAAAGTTTCTCACTTAGATAGAATTGAACAGTCAGCAGACTTAGCAAGAAAGGAAGTTAAAAAAAGTTACAAAGAAAGTAATTTCCAACACACTTGATTATCGTCTCTGGATGATGTCAATATTGCAGTGTCGTCTGCGAAAATTGCGAGACAATTTACCCTAAGATTTAGGGAGATCTTCAATAAAACCGCTAGTTTAGAGGTTGCTTTCTTGACGGTCGAAAAACGTCTCTCATTAAGATAGGATTGTGCAGTTAGTAAACTTAACTAGGCGAATCTTTTCCTGATTTTATCAAGGATGATGTGTTTCCACACTTTGTAGAAATATGGTAAGGTCATAGCATGCGTTTGATGCTTATTTTCGAATCATCTTAATTAATGCCGTCTTGCAGTTTTCATTATGAACGCACCCCTAAATGACAAAGAGAACACTAACGTGTTCCGATTTAAATCTGTATATTGCACTGAAATTAGATACAAGATTACCAACCTCGAAAAAAATTGAACGGTTAGATAAAAATGTAAGCCACTCCTAGAGCTGGGATCTACTTAGTTCGCACCCTAAACAATCACAGATCGTTGTTGAGAAGAATATTTTTTGGGGGGGTGGCTCAAGACTAGTACATCCCCAGCTCTAGTAATGGCGAAAATTAAGAAATTCAAAACTACCAAACACAAAACTACTATGATATTAACACAACATGTCTCTCTACGATTATATGTGTGATAAAGTGAAATGGCGTACGATTAAAGCTATACTAATTAAAAATAAAATGAAATAAAAAAATATATTTACGTGTTCTTATCGCCGTGCGACGTTTCAGGCCCTGGCGTTGCGCTGGCTTGGTCCTGAAGCTGCCCAAACGCAAAGAAAGGTGAAATTGTGCTCTTACAACTCATTACCGTAGTTTAAAAAAATGTGTGTGTGTACGTGAGAGTGTACATAATTAAAAAAAATAATAATAACATAATAATGAAATTATAATGGAAGGATCGAAAATAAAATTTGATACACATAAAATAAAACGGGACTAATAAATTGGGATATATTCTGCAGCACACTAGACAAAACTACTGGATTAAATTAAACTAATTACGCATAAAAGACAAGATAAAAACAAAGCGTACTAATTAAAATATTATAGTTTTAAATTTGTTTTGTTTTTTAGTTTTAAGTTTAAGCAGACGATACACAATTCTTAAAATTATTAAGTCGTGATTTTTAAACAAGTAGGTTGTTAAAAAATCAAAACAAACGAGGAAAAAATATTAAATTGATTAAAGAAAATCACAGCTACACATTATATGTTTCTAAAAAAAACTGTAAATACCAACTACGTGTACAAATTACGAAAGTTCAACATCCAAAATGAAATTTATCGTCTAAAGTTTGCGAAAAACCGAGTTTGTGCCGAATGAAAAAACTCGGCACAAACTCGGCACAATCTTTCGATTTCCCCCAAAATGGTCGTTAAATTAAATTGGAAGAGATTTGAACATTCGTAACTGTAGATACGAAACAAATTAAGGAAATTACATCGGTTTAAAATTTCTACAATAGCATAAAACATGTGACACAACACATTCCTAATTACTTTAAGGATACCGTGTCGCTATGTCTCTAATATGTATTATAAAGATCTACAAAAATAATGCACATTCTTTCCCTATACATAATAATATAGCTCTATTATATATATATCAACTCTATAACAAGACGAAAAAAGAACAGATATTAAATACGTATTAAATATTATAAAGATAAAATCCTCCATCTAATAAGTATATAAATATATATGTATATAAATAACTATAATATATTATATACGTATACGTAATATTTTATAAAATACTACATCTTTGTAGCAAACTTACGTCGTAATTCATTGATTGTAAGGATCTACCGAAAGTACTCGAAGCCGACACTAACGGACTGCTGATCTCGTTCGGATCTTTACCCAATACGGAGCCGAGTTTGAGGATGTAGATGCCGGTCAGTTTGATGAGCGATTGCAGCTTCAATCGCAGCTCGGATAGTTGGCTGTATTTCAGTTTGAAACGTTCGGGGATCTCGTGGTTCTTGAATAAAGCTTTCGACGCCTCGTGCAGGCTCACCACTCTAGGTTCGCACCTCTCGAGTTCGGTGCGGATCTCCTTGAAACGGTAGTATTGAGATTCTAAGATCTCGACGTCCACGCCCAGATCGACCGGTTCGGTCTCTTTGATTCTCTTCTCAGTCTTCGATAACCACGCGACTAGATCTAGGATCAGCGTGTGGAATTGGTGGTTCTATAAATAAAGAAGATATGTTAATAATAACAGCACCCCACACCGAGACTTGTTTCGGTTTTATAATAATTTCGATGTCACAATTGGGAAGCATGTTTTAAAACATCTAAGAAATAGCCTGAACCATCCAGCTTGAGAATTTTGGGGAGGGAGGAGGGGGGGGGGGGAATAAATGGAAGTGTCAAGATTAGTTTTTCAAAGCTTTGACAATTAAACAATTTAATTTCAAAACTGCATCTTGTGCAGCCAAAAGAACTGGTTTTGGACTTTACCAAATTGAAGTGATAAAAGACATAGCTCACAAACATACTTAAGAAGTTGCAAGTTTGGAACAATCTATAGCCTTCGGCAAGTAGATGTCAAAACCTTGATAGCTTGATGCGATGACTTGAAGCAACACCAACCAGAACTATTGCGGTTACATCAACGACAGTTTAACAAGATTTGGATTGGAAGTTCCTGGATAATGCTGGTTTAAGACTCTAAAAAACAAAGCACCCCTCATCTAGACTCGTTTTGATTTTTTGATAATTTTGTTGTCAAAATTGGAGCGAAGTTCAAAAAATCTAGAGGTGGCAATTTGGGGCGGTAATTCCTCATACCACCCCCTCTCGTTAAATACTTTTGCGACAAACAAGTACAAGTTTAGTTTTCTTCTACATAGATCTTAGCCAATAAAAAAAGCTGTAATGTTGCTATTACCATCGCCAATATGACAATTAAGCAAAGAGATCCAAGAAGCCACAAAAAAATGAATTTAGGAGATTGGGAGAACATCATATACAAGAAGAAGAAAAGTGATGGAGGGACAGTAATGAGAGCGGATACTCGGTTTTAGCCAGATTTCGCCTCCTTGGACACCACACCATTCAGAGTAACAAAAAAAAACCTTTACTGTGGCATCTCCCAGCGGCTTTCCACTCGTTATGGGACTGCCCGAAACCTTTTTGTTAGTTAGTTTATGATCTAGAGCAAGAGTTGAGTTCACCATTTTATTTCAGAGACTTAATAGGTGAGCAAAGAATGTCCAAAACAAGCTTCTGTTTTCTCTAAGGCTGGACGAAGGGTCCGCTAGCCTTTTATTCTTCTTAAGAACGCTGTTCCTCTAACCACAAGGTTCGTAACAATCAGAGAGTTTTGAAGATCTGCCGGTGCTAGTCGTCAATAAGATTCTCGTAATCTCCACATTGGGAGGGGGTCTGTCGGGATCTAACTCTCGTAAGTACTGGACCAATAAAAAAAATTTCGACCGAGACGCCTTCAAACGGGTTCCTCTGGCCAACGCAACCGCGTATTCGCTCAGGGGCAGGATGTTCAAATCTCTGTAGATATTGCTCACGAACCAAAGCGCTGCGACGATGATCCATAGCCCCGGGTTGTCGACAGGGATAGACGCTTAACATAGCAAAATAGGGCAAGCTAAACAGGTACGAAATGGGTGGAGGTGCTTTCGAAATCCCATGAACACCACCACCCTCCTACTATCGACCTATTTCTATGCGACTACCAAATGTTTGGACAATTAAAAGAGGCTTTTTTTACAGCAATAACGTTAAGAGATAACCTTTAAATGAAGGGTTTTTGTTAATTTGTTAGCGTCAAATCATAAATCTTTGAGGGTGAGGGGAGAACAGGAAGATGAAGCCATCAGTTTAGGCAATATTCCTTGCTATTTGCAGCAGACGTTAACGGAGGGCATTTTTAGTTGCTGGTACAGAAATGGATGGGTGGAAAACTTTTTTGAGAATCAAGCTGGACTACAGCGCATCAAATCTTATTCAGAGATGGTATTGGGGGTCACTAGAGGTTATTCACTAATATATAGCACTTTGTTTAGGCTTGCTGCTCCACACCGACTATTAACAGTGCAGAAGAAACTTTTGGGCATCTTCTTGCCAACACCTCAGAGGTGAATGAGGAAAAACAAATCTACTTCTCTTTAGATCAGTTCTAACTTTAGATTAGGTTATTGACTTTGTTATGTTTGTGTACGATGTGGTTGGAAGAACTAAAATTGCTCGGAGGGTAGTATATAGGAGGGTGGTGGGGGAGGGTGTAAGGAGAGGAGTAAATTTGCAAAATGAAGACGTTAAAGAATTTGAATGAACAGTTAAAATTGTCAGATTGGCTGACCGACGAAGTGAAAGGTCACTAGGTGAGGGTTCGGGTCTGCTCAAGACCAATATATTAAAAAAACAAGAAAAAGCAAAAACTACTTACGTCTAATAAAGCTTTCTGTAACGACACCTCCCACGTCGTCGCATTCTGACAGATCGCATTCCACCTCTTGTTACTATCCTCCAATCGCGTCGTGAATAAACCAGCTTGAGCCGTATCTTCGCTATGCTCGATCAGATGGGTGCCGACGATATTCAACGACCTCAGAATGCTGCGGTGGCTGTCCAATTCGAGCAAGAACTGCTTGTGATCCTGTATGACGTCCTCGAGGAGTTCTATATGTACTGGAGGCGAATGTTGGGTGCTTTGCAGGCCTTCGGCGGCTTGCAACCATTTATCTAAACGCCACAGATCGTTCTCCAATTGGTTCCAGTTCCTCTGAGCGCAGATGGGACACAATAATCGACCGGCTTCGCTATAATGTTTAAGGAAGAGAGAGAAAAAAGAGGTTATGTATGGAAAAAAAATTTTACCATCCTTGGGGGGGATGTGTTATATTGTTAGATGTTGTAGAGTGCGGTTTTTTAGAACTGTGTGAGTGAAATTTAAATATATACACGAACTTACTGGTTACAATAAAATATATAGACATCATGAGTTATAGGCCTGTTAAAGGAAAAAAAGAAAGCATGAAGGAAAGCATGATTATACTTATATTTACATGATTTTAGTGCTCTTATAAACGTGCTTCTGCACTTAAGATTTCAACGAAATAAAAACACAAAAGTATTAACTTTATACAGATTATACACATGATAAACACCGACGTATTAAATAAAGCATCGACATACCTTATTTCGCGTATTTCTCCCTCCCTCTTTTTGGCGATCTCGTTTAACACCGCGAACTCATTCATTAAAGCTTCTACCTCTTCAGTTCTAGCCTCTTCATCCGACGCTTGGCACTCGTCTATCAGAAGATTGTGTAGGTGACCGATTTGTTCGATCGAACTCTGACAAGCCGTCAAGATCTTAGCGATCTTTCGCCCTAAACTAGCCAATTCCGGTGAGTATTGTTGTGGAATGTTCCGATCGATGGCATCCTTCAAATTACTAACATGAACGTTAGTTTCCTTCAACGCCGTCTTTAATTGGAGGATGTAAGCGTCTTTAGCGCTGATCGATGTCATCCTCTCTAATAACGGGAGAGTATCGACCTGTACGGCCGAATCCTCTTCGAAAGCTAAAGTCGAGACTTGCACAGATTCATCGACTTCTTTACGAGACGATTTCTGCTTCATTTTCCGTTGGAATTCCGCTTTTAAAGTCTTAATTTTTTCTGAACAGTTTTCGACAAATTCTGGTACTCATCGATCTGTTTCTGGAGCCTATCGATATCGCTATCGTGACTAGATTGCATAACCAATAATCCTAATTTATCGGCTTCTTCTAATGTCGGGATCAAATTATTGAACTCGTTTTCGATTTCGATCACCTCCTCCAAATTACTCGAAGCCGATTGGTCGTCTTTGATCAGATCTAATTCGACGAGTCGTCCATCTAATTTCGACAATCCGATTACGGCTAAACCTTGGGATTTCATAAAGTCCTTGTACAACATCAAATCCTTCCTTAACCTCTCGAGAATCTCTAAAGGCTTACATTTCAAATTCAACCATCTTATAATCAAAATTTTAACCCTGTTCGTTAATTGGAGGATATTTTTCGTGTCTAAACCGCTGGTTTGAAGCAGTTTAGCGTAAGATTGCTCGAGGATTTCGAAAATTGGTCCCTTAGATTCTATTTCGTTATTGACGCTTTCAACTATGCTTATAAGTTCTGGAATGTCCTCTTTAGATTTTGGCTCGCCAATTCGATTTAAACGCTCCTCTTGTTCCGCTAACCAATTCTCCTGATCCACGTGTTTCAGCATTTCCTGCAGCAATTGCCAGGAGGTTTTGATTTTACGCTTGCGCTCGGCCGATAATGCGCACACATTCTTCCAGCGTTTCTCGATATTTTGCGCTGAGGATTTGATGTAATCCGTCGTGAATTGGGCCTTCCACGAATCGATATCGCTCAGGAGGAGAGTGCAGAGATTGATGACCTCTCCGATGCTACCACTCTCCTTCTCGATGGATTTCCGCAATAAATCGTGATCTTGAAGCTTCTTATCGATAGTCTCTTTAGTTGTGTCTTCAAAATTAATCGCTGTTTGTAATTGAAGCTCGATCTGGCTCAACCAGGCTTTAATCTCAGCGATTCGCAGCTCTAATTGCGATATTGTCGACATCATGTCGTGTATCCGATTCACTCTAGCTTTACCCAACTGGTCGAGATACTCCCATCTATCTTTAACCTGATTAACTCTAGCTTCGAGGTTATTTTTGGCAACAACGTCACTATATTCTTCACCACAAGCTTGCACCAATTCAGTCCCCGTTAGGATTAACCAATTATATTCGGATTCTTTAAGGGAGATTTCAGCGTTAAATTCAAGCTCCAATTTCCGTAATAACTCGTTAGGATCCTTAATACCGTACAAACTCATTTGATTCTGTTGCTCTAACCTATTCTCTAACTCATTGGTCCACGTTATAAACCTGGATTGTCTCGCTTCGAACATCGTTCTCAACCCCCGCCTTTCCTCCAATTTATTGCATAGAATTTGGAGCTGGTGGTCGAGATCACCTTGCTGGTGCCACAATAACCACATCCTTTGATTGATGGTCTTCATATCAGCGTTGCTAGCGCACTCTTTTAACCGTTCTTGTATCACAGATAAATTCTCCAATTCCTTCTTCGTATCGTTCAATCGATGCCTCATCCTATGCAGATTTTCCAACTTATTATTAACTGCACTGTTCGATTTGAGATCTTCGTGAATTGTGGAGTTAATCGTGCTTTGGACTTCGTCGTAATAAGTTTGGAGGTTATTAACTTTAGAATCGTAATCTTTATGCAGCTCTTCTATCCTTAATAAATATTGCTTCCACGTGTCTAAACCGGCTTGTAAATTGGATACTCGCTGAGCTATAGCAGCGTATTCCATTCTGATCGAGGTGGCTAACGCGTCATCGCAAAATTCCAACAATTGTTTCTGCTGGTCTTCTAACTTCTTCAGGTTATTTTCACCACCGGGAACTCGGTTTAATAAAGTTTGAATCCGCATTAAAACTTTGGGCAACCTCCTTAGATGGACGTAACGCAATTGTAATCTTTCCCGATCTTCTTCCATCTCCTTCAACCATCCTAGCAACTTATTTTGATCCTCTCTATAAATGCTCCACGCCCTCAATCTGTCGCTAACCTCGTTATGCCTGTCGATAATTTTGGATAAGGTTTCGTTATGGAAATTGGTCAGAGAATTAAATTGCTCCATAACGTTAGATTCAATCAATTTCGTAGCTTCGGTTGGAAGAAGCACGTTTTGCTGCGTTGTCAAGAGATTTTGGTGGACTTCGCAGAGATGGCGGTGCTCCGATAAACTGTGGTAATCATCAGGGATACCACCTGATAAAAATTGTTGGACGTTAATTAAATATTCCTCCCATAATTTCAAGGCGGCGATGCTATCTTCGTTTTTAACCAATCGAGTGCTTAAACGGTGGTATTGCTGGAATGTCTCCCTGAATATCTGCTGCCATAATTCTAAAACTTCAATGACGGACATGTCAGTTTGCACGGATTCGGTGACTTCAATAGTTTTCTCATTGAGCGTCTCTATTTGCCCTTTAGCTTTAGTCAAAGCCAACAAATGTTCCCTGAGGGTTTGTAATTTTTCTTCAGCATCTTTATCGGATGCGATATCGTTCAAGGTCTAAATTAAAAAAAAAAAAATTGTTTTAAATCAAACTTTTTTTAGGAAATAAATTCGACTTACCTTTTGCACCGTATCCAAATAAGTTTTAGTATCTTGAATGCCATTCTTCGTATCTAAACGGATTTTCGCCCTGGCTTCAGCGACATCGGCTAACGTCGTTAGCGATTCCTTAACATCCTGTAATCGTCTGCCTAAAGCTTGAACCTCACCTCCGAATAAGGCTTGTTCGTCGAGGCCTACTGCTGCCGCAATTCCGGCTACTAATTCTTTCAATTGGGCTAATCTGTTGGTGTGGGCGGCTAAGGTTTCCTCGCAAACCTAAAATTTTAAAAACTTCAATCAGAGATGGATTTAATTTAGTGGGAGACTTTTTCGAAGCTACCGAACTAAATGTGTAAATCGAATCCCCGATATTGTTTGAAACGAAGGGGTTCTATGTATATCTTAATAAAATATACAAATTACTAATTCCGTTTACATTCTGAACGTTAGATTTAGAATCGTGCTATTTTAAGGAGCCAAAATATGTGTGAGTTGGGGGACGTAGATGTTGCGTTTTAAAATCTACAGGATGTTCGAACTTTGTTTAGCGAGAGTAAAAGAGAAAAATTATTTATTTTGCGTATCTTTAGATTTTCTGGCGAAAAATAGAACATAGTATTACTACTATTAATAAAAATAACTCCCACTTATTTCTTCCCACTATTATGTTACTGGTATGACGAGGATAGACATCGAAACGAATTGGTACATAACAGTTGTTTTACAGATCTTAAACTATCAAATATCAAAAGAGAGATCATTTGAAGCCTTAAAAACTCGATTAATTTGATAACACATTGTCGAAAGCAAAATAAAGCTAGACAATGGCAAGGCTCCAGGAGCCGATGGCATCGCCAACATCGCCTTGAAGCAATTGCCAGAGAGCCTCATTGATGTCTTGATCGTCTTGTTCAACCCCATGTTGAGTCTAAGAACGTTTTCGTCCGTCTGGAAACAAGTCGATGTCGTCATGTTGCAGAAGCCCCAAAAAGATCTCCTGTCTTATCTAACGAAAGTAGGGAAAGAAGAAACAGCAATGGACTGTATAATTTTGCAGCGTTAACAAATACGTTTATTGCCAGTACGAAATTTAAAAACAAAAATGCTCATAAGATTACATGGAAGCCACCTGGATGCCAGAAAGAAAATCAAATAGATCATAAAGAGCAAAATGATATCGAAAACGAATGGCGACAATTGAAAGGGACAATTTTAGACGCAGCAGAAACGCTCATTGGTATGAGACAGTTTGAACCAAAAGAAGGAATGGATTAATCAGGAAAGTATAGAGTTACTAAAGAAAAAATAAGTACTAAACTAGAATGGATATGTACCGGAGAAAGAAGCGATAAAAATACTTATGACACACTGAGAAAACAAACCAATAAACTAATAAGAAGAACCAAACGGGAATGGATGAATGGTAAAATGAAAGAAGAAATTGAGGAAGAGAGGACTCACGGGAATATCTAGAAATTTTACCAAAGAATAAGCCAAGGGAAAATATGTCACAAAAATAAAACAAATGTAAAGAACAAAGAAGGAAATCTAGCCCAAAGCGAAGAGGAATATAAAAATATATGGAAGGAATACTTTAAGGAATTGCTGGTTAATGATAACGAAGAATTAACAATAGAATTGGAAGAAAAAATTCATGAATCGGAAGCTGAAAGTTCAATAATCGAAGAATCGAATACCCAAAAGTATCAATATCTGACAAGTAATGATTTAATTATTTTATATGCTTAATCAGTGGTTGACACAAATATACAGGGCGGTTCACCGGGAACTCCAACGATCGATTGCAGAAAAACTATACGTAGGAATGATCTGAAATTTTGGCATTATACTAAAGTCGATGGGGGCCACTCGCCTAAAATATTTTCAAGATGGCGGCGCTTCGGGATATACCGGAAGTCAGCACCAACTTCGTTATTTTAAATAGAATACCCTGTATATTGACACGTTTTTAGATTCTGCGTAAAATTCTAAATATATTTCATGTATAATGTCATATACCTAAGTCTAACACTTTTTGACTTATTTACATTCTTATGCTAAATTTGACGTTTGCAGGCAGATAATCAATTGCACTTTTTTTCCATATAAGGATTGTTTATTATTTATTTTGAAGTGATGTTTCTCAAGTAGATGACCTAATTAAATACTATTTGTATAAAATTGTTACAATTATTCATACAGAGTGTTCGAAATATACGTCTGAAAATGAAATCGGAAAAATTACCGAAAGTCAATTTTTTTAAATGGAAAGTGGCAATTTTTATAATTTTATCTTGTTCGGCATTAAAAATAAGGGTAACTTTGTACAAGCTTGTCTATTATAAAAATGGATAGTTTTCGAAATATTGGCAAGTTAGTGTTTTTATCTTCTACGCCTTTTAAGAATGCCCTGTTTTGGCCAAAATTAGAACAAAAGGAAATTAAAAAACGAAAAAAAGAAAAAATTCCCTTTGTGGCCACATCAGAGCAATGGCAAATGTACCATTGTAATAAAAGAAGAATCTCAAATTATCAAAAGAAACGATATAGAAAAACTAAATAGAATAAAAAAACAGAGGAGAAGCTGAAATTCAATGAACAAAAACAGAACAAAAATGAAAAGTAAAACACTAGCGAAAAACGATAAAGATAATAGTTCTTCTCATTCTGAAGAATGACCTCAACTTCGTAAAAAGCAGCAATGATGATTATAGAAAAGCATTTTTATAAATAGAATTTCCATAAACAAAAGTGCACAGATATTTTGTTTAATGCAAGAAACTTTGGAAGAGGGTTTAGAGTAATGAAGTCATGGTCTGAATTACTGTAATTAATCTAAAACTATATTTAGACTCAATGAAAGAGATGTTAGTTTCGTAACTAAAGATCAAATTATTAAACGATTTGAAATCTGTAAATTGCTCTGCTGATAGAGTCAAATATGAATTTGAGCATTATCTAAATGTTGATGGTTAAAATTATGTATTTATGCATTATATTCCTTAAACTTTAAGTAAGTAAGATTGATAAGGGGAAAATCAACGATTGCGATTCATAATGTCAAGCAGATCATTGAGAAAGCGTACGAATACAACATGGAACTAGAAATGTTGTTCATTGATTTCCAACAACCATTCGACTCGATAAAGAGAAAACAACTTATGGAAGCATTAAAATATTTCGGAATAGACAGCAAACTAAGATGAGTCAAAACACAGAAGGAAGAAACAAAAAGTTTTATAACAAACAAAGGACTTCGCCAAGGACACGCTTTATCAACTACATTATTAAATTTGACACTCGAATATGTAATAGGGAAAACTAATTTGAGAGGTACACAAGATCAGAACGAAAATATAACAAAAAATCGAAAACTAAAAGATAAAAACGAAAGAAAAAATGGGATTGAAAATCAATGAACAGAAATCCGAAATAATGAGAACAAGAAAACAACTAAAGCAAAATCAAGTTAATGTTGGCCAACATCAGTTTGTTGATACTCCTATATTCTGCTGAAACAATGACGCTGACAAAAAAGAAGAAAAAACGCATTAAGGATAACAGAAAGGAAGATTATGGGAAAAATTCTAAGGCCCTATTAAAACTGAGGATGGAAGATTCAGAGCAAGAAACAACAAAGAAATACTAGACGAATTAAACGAAGAGTACATCGTGAAACTAATTAAAGCTAAATGGATAGAATGATTGGGACACGTTTGGAGAGCTGGATCGATGGCAACAGTAATAATAATGGTGGAGTGGAGACGGGACAGTGGAAGAAAAAGAGGAAGACCAAAACGGAAATGGATAGAAGAAGTAGAAGACGACCTATTAAAACTGGGTATTCGCGACTGGAAGAGCAACTACCTGCTTGATGAGCAGTTCTGTTTCCGCGGATGCTTGTCGGCCGATTTCCAACTCCTCCGACTGACGGAGGAGGTGTGGAATGCTCTAGAGTGAAACCCTCCTCCTTTGTGGTAATACTGTACAAGTTTTTTTTTTTCAGTTTCCCATGTTTTTATATTCAATTTCTTTCAGTTTTTCAACGACTTCTGAAGATTTTATTACTTCCACCCCCTCCCCTCGCCCTCTTCTCTCTCCCCACACACACACACACACACACACATACATACACAGATATTTCTTATTGTTTCGTTTCTTTGCCTCAAGATTAAAATCTCAAAATGAGTTATCACTGTTAATTCTATCAGCATTCTTCTTCTAAAAACCTTGTTTGTGTGGTTGAAGCTGACGGTTGCTGTTCAAACTATGACAGGAACTGGGATCCTAGTGACATTGAAACCACCTTTTATAAGCTTCGAGTTTTAATTTAACAGGCTTGAAGCAGCTCATATCAATTGGTTGCAAAAGTAACTGGAATGTTTCTTTTACTGCTTTAAGAAGAAAAATTCCTAAATGTGAGCAATGATCATCTTCCATCAATATTACTGATCTCTCATGGTTTCTCTCTCTCTCTCTCTATTTAAATATGTTGGTAAATTATGATTAGAATTAGGTACAAATTCTGGCTGGTGGTAATCATTTCTCCCTTGCTGTATTACCATCTTGAAAGGATCAGGATAAAATCACTCCCAGGAATACCAACTTCGAATGGTGTGGAGATATTTTTTTTTGATTCATATAGTTACAACTTTCTTTCTCGACAGTCCAAAACCTCATTTTTCCACACTTTTTATGGCAGTTGCGATTTTTAATTCAATTTAATAAGGAAGGGAGGTTGTGAGTCGATGTTTTAAGTCTCTTTGATTAAAACAAGTAACTACAATTATTTCAATTACTTTTTCCGCGAAGACTTTAGAATCTCGGATAGTGCTTGCGGCCCCACTTGAAGTTTTATAATTGGATGTTACCTCCCAAAGATACTTAAGTAGCTTGCACTTAACGATCTAAATTCTAACTAGAAAGTTCTAAATCAAATGCGTTTTAAATTAAAAAAAAAGGTTCATGAACTTGATGTAATCTGTCTTCACGGCAGAAAAAATTAAATAATCTTTAAGTGTAACTTACTAAGAAGTACAGAAATAAAACTGATATTTATAGGTCACTACTACACATTACAGGCCGTATGCTCTTTGTAAGTAACAGCCCGTGGATATTTTTAAAAAATGCCCCGATTTGTAATGCGTAAACCACGTAGTAGTCATAATGAAGTTTAAATATAAAATTCCAAGAAGAGACTTAAGTTGTGAGCCAAATTTAAAATCTATGTTTATAAACACATGGAGATAAAATTCTTCCTCATTGAGTATTCGACCATTTTAAATAGTTTCGTGTTCTATTTATCGCAAATATACAAAGTCAACCATAAAATGCTTACACGTGTAAAGGCAGTAAAATGTTTAGTGAAATTAACGATGTCAATGATCTAACAAAATATACGAATATTTCCTGTGTAAACAGTACAATTCGGAAGTGAATACTTTCGTATGTATGTATTGTTGTGTATGTATATATGTCGGGAAGAACAATTATTCCACGGCGTTCTGGAAGTATGCCAAAATAGGATCTGTAATAGTAAAGTAGCGGTGCAATTTTCCATTTCCTGCATATGTATGTATAATATGTAAACGTTTATTTTCTTAACTGCTGTCGTTCTTATCTCTTATCAAGTAAAAACCTAGTTTCCTGTTTTAAAACGGATTTTATGCGATACATAACAACACGTATATACTTAAAGTGTTGAAGCACTTTTTGACGTAATAAATTTAAGAAGTTAAGAATTTAATCAAGGATTAATTTTTCCTCCTTTTTTTGTGTGAGCTATATTATAAAATGCTTTAGCTTTATCTGATTTAGAGAAAAATATGTTCAAACTTTCAAAAACTATGCAGAAAGGAATAAAATCATTAAGCACAACAAGATTCAACAGAGCTGTTGCATGATGGTTGAAAACTGAAGACTACTTCTTCAGAAATTATGATAGGAAAACAAACTAACAAAGTGTACGTCTTCCATCCTCCTCCCTCCTATTGCCACTTTTTTGAAATTCCTTTCCCCAACTACAACAAGCTGGAACAACTTTCAAGATTTTGAATTTCAATTTCAAAAAAGAGGGGCATTTTCTCGATTGTGTCGGGAGTTATATACGGTAGAAGGGTGATTTTGGAACAATATTGAGCACGACTAGAATAGCTTTCAAGATTTCTAGTTTGGAAAAATAAGGAGGAGTGGAGGCTGACCGTCAAAATTGCATTTTTCATTTTAAAAAGTTGTTTGGAGTTGTTCTAGATTGTTCCAAGATTTTATTTTTGTCTATTATGTACATTCTCTAAAATAATTCAGGAAAGCAACATTTTGCTAACCCCGTTTTCACAAATAGAACAACCTGAAACAACTTTCAAAATTTTTAAAGTTCAAAAGAAGGAAGACAACCCACAAACACTTCCAAAATTTCTGGTTTCAAAAAGGGGTGGTTAGGGGAGACATGGGATGTGGTTGACAGAAAAAAATTGCAACCACTACGCAAGCGTATAAATTTAATGTCAAATAAAAGTCTATTGATTTTAAGCAAGCTACCATTAAAGCAAAAGTGTGGAAAAAATGAGGTTGTGGACTGTCCAAAAAGGAAGTTGAACCAAAAACATATCTCCGCAGCATTCAAAGTTGGTATTCCTGGTAGTGATTATTGTATTAAATTCATATCATCCCACCAAGATGCAATATTGTTGAGGCATGCCTTATTCTGAGAGAAAGACCATGAGAGCAGCAAAAGAAAAATAACGTGGTCATCATAAAGTTACCTCCACATTCCAATAAAATTACTTTTGCAACCAATTGATATAAGCTGCTTCAAGCCTCTTAAATTAAAACTCGAAGCTTATAAAAGGTGGTTTCAATGTCACTAGGATCCCAGTTTCTGTCATAGTTTGAACAGCAACTTCAACCACACAAGTAAAGTTTTTAGAAGAAGAAGACTTTAATGTATTCATTAACAATCGTAACTCATTTTGAGATTTTATTCTTGAAGCAAAGAAACGAAACAATAAGAAGAATAATTGCCAGACGAAATATCTGTGTATGCATGTGTGTGTGGGGGGAGAGAGAAGAGGGCGAGGGGAGGGGGTGGAAGTAATAAAATCTTTAGAAGTCTTCTAGTCTAGATGTCGCTCGTATTAATTATGGCAATTGTATTCAACCTTTGAAGTCCTATCTTGTGCATTGCTCTTCTTTGTAATTTTTACCAAAAGGATATGTCCGAAGAAACATAATTTTTTTAAACCGATATTGAAGTAGAAGCTTATTTTTTTGCTAGTTTATTATTAACAAATCTTTGGGTCAAATTTGACTGGAAACAACTTTCGAAACGTTGAGTAGGGTGTCCAAACATTCAAAAATGATTCAATTTCAAAAACTAAAATCGAAAAAAAAATCTTTTTTAATGGAATCCTCTCCCCCTCTCCACCATTTTAAAATAAGTTTACACCAAAAAAAGACGGAATCTGGGAAACTGTATATAGTGTGACGGTGTGGTTTTTGTACTTACGATCCTTTGAAAAGTTATAATCCAAAACAGCAATGTATTCTAAAACCTAAAAAAAATATTTGGTCAAAATATAGTAAGTTGTTTCGATAGATTATTGCCGTGAAGCATGTTCCAACTTGTCGATAGTGATAAAAATCACTGAGATATCGTTTGAGATGAATCTGGAAGACGAATATTTAAAAATTGGATTTCAAAGCGGCAGAATGAGTTAGAGAGAAAAGGAAGGAAAACTTTTATAATACATGGGATGGACATCAAAGCAAAAGAAGATGAAACGCGGATAAATTACAATATACAGCAAAGATTAGAGATAAATGAGAGAAGAAATGAACAAAAAAAAAGTTAGGGAACGATATTGGATGCCTGGAAAAATTGTGGCATAGGAGAATTACAATTGAAAGCAGGCTTAGGTTAGAAACAGAAGCAAAATCAGGGATTGGAGATGAAGAACGCAGAATTATAATACTTGTTGTATTATAGACCAAGTAAAGATGTAAAGAACACAGAGATAGAATAATTAAAGAATACAGAACAAGAATAGCAGGGGATGAACACCTGGAAAAGTATAATAGATTTCTGTTTAATAAATAATGCTGTAGGTAATACTTTTTCCAATAAAAGACATACAAAATATACCAAAAAAATATTCAACAGAAATGAAATTTCAGTAATTGAGAAAAGAACTGTACAGTTGTTTAATTTTGTGAAAGGACGAAGAGAGGGAGGGTCACAAAAAGAACTGTTTTTGAAGATGTTTGACGTTGAAAACAACACATAAAAGAAATCCATTGCCAAACTGTCAGTTAACAATTGGAACATGTTACATATTTTTTTTGTAAAGCTGGCTGTTAATTTCGACAGACAACCAAACATTGATAACTTTGAAGTCGCATTTATACAGAATCATTTTTTATTTACGACTGATGTTTGACAATGTAATCGAATATCCTTATACTGACATGTCCTATTTCCTGAAATATTTTTTCATTCCGCCAATCGTAAAATCTATCAATAAATAATATCAGAACTGTTTTGCTTATTTCGCATAATTTTAATTTTAGAATGTTGCAAATAAATTTCTCTCAGAACATTTATTCTACGAGAACCCTCAGGGGTAGGTAAAACCAATTTAAAGAATGAAAGTGATTAAAACAAAAGCTTTCCTATACAAATTGTATCGTACAAGGAACTATACCGAATCTATCAAAAACGTTCGCGTGCAGATTTCATTTTCGAATTCGATGTGTGATTGCAATTTCCTCTGGGTCACAGATTCAAGGTTAGCGCCTAAAACGCCCCTCCGATATGGCGAAGAGATGGGGTCGTTTTCGCTATTTCGCAATTAAATTGATTGGCCGGGGTGTTGGCATGTACTGTTATTGTACCGGCGTGTATAATTGCAAAAGTGGCGGTTAACTATTATCGGCAAGTTTACTAATGAAGATATTACGGTGACCGACACGTTAGGATTGTGGCACGTTATGTCTTCGTTAAATTGGAGAAGTTGAATTTGAAGGTAGCGTCTTATTGTACTACTAACTAATTATGGTGTATGTACCTGTAATTAACATTATGCAGTTATTTCTTTGCAGAAATTTAGTAGGTACAGTTTCACAATTGGTTTCCTAGACTTAGACAATAGACTAATTTGGATGATAATGAATGAATAATAAGCGAGAAATTATATTGAGAACATTATATCTTTGTTAGGACAAAAAAAAATTAATTTAGGCAAACACAAGTCCAAATATATTCCTGCGTACTAGAGCACTGCTAAATGTCTTATTCTTAAACATCTTAACACAACATCAGCAATTTATGTATGTCTATCTAAAGATATAATAACAAGCACATGTGAATTGTGATATCAGCACTAACTTCTTAATCGCACATTAAACGTAAAGTAAATGACCTTCAGAATCAACAACACTGGTCAACAAGAAGAAGCAATATGATAACAGAAGCGAGTTTGCATAGAAAATGTACGTGATGATATTATGAAAGTAATACTCTTTATTAATTTATTAAACATCTTTTTAAATTCTGATCAGCAAAATTATTAATTACACTTTTTAAAAATTTCCCATTTTCAACAACTATCAATTTATAAACGCAGAGCTAAAATACTTCTTGCAATTGTTAACTTGTAAAATCGGCTGTTTTTTTTATACATACTTCTGACAACTATTATTATCAAATTATCAAATCATTTGTGACAGCTGTCAATTTATAAACACAGCGTCTTGATACAATTGTAACGGTGTAATGATGTTTTGACGGTTACAACTTTTAAAGTACTGCCGACTTTTATAAACCTGTAAAATCGCTTGGCTTTACGATTTGCATCTGTGTAACTGTTAAAAACATTTATGACAGCTGTCAAATCGTAAAAATACTCACGACACTCCATGAAATCGACAAGTTTTATGCTTTGAAGTGAGTTTATTTTCAAAATTTATTAAACAGCGTTCTAGGTTAAATCAGGTAAAATCGGTTAGTTTTTTTTTTCAGTTCTGCCAACTGTACCGACAAAAACATTTTGACAGCTGCAAATTTATAAAAACAATAAGTTTTGTTTTTAAAGTTGACAGTTAAATATTACTATCATAATATTTCTGACACCTGTTTTTTTTTTTTTTTCGAAAACTGTCACACTATTAAGGCGCAAATTTTCTTATAATTGTGTTAGTTGTAATTGTCAAAATACTCTTGGTAGATGACGAATTTTAACGAAGTATCAAAACATTTTTAACAGATGTCGATTTACAAGTATGATGGTTTGGTAGTTGTAAACCTGTAAAACAAACTTGTTTCATTATCGTTTTGGCTCGAGTAACTGTCAAAGCATATCTGACAACTGTTAAATTATAAAATTTGTACGAATAATTACTTATCGCGGTTTCAAAACTCAACTTGTAGTGTTAACATACTTAGTACAGCTGCCAAATTGTCAAAACAGTAAAATTTAGGTTAAATTTGACAGTTATTTCTATCAAAATATTTTTAATAATACCCACACTGTGTTTTCGAATTTTTAGAAACATTTTTGACTGTTTGATTCATAAACAGTTGTACACTTGTCAAATCAGTTAATTTTTTTAATAGTTTCAATATTAGCCCATGTAATTAGTTCTTTTTGACGGTAGTAACTGTCAAAATATATATGCATATTTTGACTTACATTACAACAGTTACTTGTTGGAAACGTCAAATTACAAACTTACAATCTAACCAACTGTTAAAATACTTCTGATAACTATCAAATTGTAAACTTAGTAATCTTGGTTTAAATTTAACAGTTCTACTGTCAACCGCCAAATTGTTGTTTTCTACAGTTTAAACAAATATAACTTTCGAAACAATTCTGACAGTAACGAACTTGTAAAAAACTTAGTCCTAAAACGACTTTCAAAACGGTAATTTTCTTATTATTGTGTTATCTATAATTGTCCAAATACTTTTGATAACTATGAAATTGGAAAAGTAGTCACTTTTGTTTAAATTGCACAGTTATTACTACCAAAAAAACCTCTGATAATCGCCAAATTGTTATTTTTCTACAGTTTAAACGGATATAACTGTCAATAAAATTTCTGACAGCTGTCAATTTTAGCAAAAGTGACGTTCAGAGAATTGTAAACTTGTAAAATCAGTTATTTTAATATTTTCACCCATATTTTGTTGTTGAAAACGATAAAACACGGCAGTTGCTTTATTTATAAACAAACTTGTAAAATCAGTTCCTTTTTTTTCAGTTTCAACAGGAGTTTTTGTTTAAATTTGACAGTTATTTCTATTGTGATATTTTTGACAATCGTCACACTGTCGATTTCTACGGTTTTAACGGGTACAAACATTTCTGACAGTTGTTTAATTTATAAACAGCTGTCAACTTGTAAAATCAATTCCTTTTTGTTACAGTTTCAACATTTTCCCACGTAATTGTTTCATTGAAAACGATAAAACGCTTACTTTTTTACTATTTTGACGGCAGTAACTGTCAAAACATGTATGTATTAGTCAAAAACGTCAAATTATAAACGAACTAAGTGTCAAAATCTTTCTGATAGCTATCAAATTGTAAAAACAGTAATTTTTGTTTAAATTATTTCCATACATAATACTTCTGACAGCTGACAAACTGTTGTTTTTTTTTGCTTTTATCTATGTAACTGTCAAACTATTTCTGACATCTGTCAATTTATAAAAACAAAGCAGCTTTTCCAGATTAAACTTCTGACAGTTGTAATTTATTTTTTTAGTCTAAATCACTAGATTTAAACATATATTTTGTAGCCCAAATGGAATCACTTTTATGTAAATTTGTAATATTTTGTCCTAAATGCTAAACTAAATAAAATTTTTAAATATTTGTTTCGAGCTTGTAAACAAGTAACAAAACACGAAATAAACCGATTTGAATGAACTTGCAGACAAAAAATTATAAATAGAAAAATATATTGAACATGTTTGGTTTTAAAAGAAAGTTTTTTGTTCTAATTTTTCGCTGACTATAAACAAATACTGGATTGTACTGTAAATAATGTCTTCATCATTGACAATAACATTTTCCATAGTCGTAAACAATTTCGGAATTTTGCAATAAATTTCTTATCAGCAGTAATAATTATGACATTATTGGTAGTCATTTACATTCTAAAACACTAATTTAAAATTTAAAAACAATCTGTTGACATTTAAAGCCATTTAAAATATAATATTTGTATAAGTACAATTAACAAAAAATAAATAAATAATTAAAACCAATATAATCTCACGGAATCATTTAATCTGACCTTTAACTCATCCGGTGTACACATTTGCCCATTGAAGACGTCAACGTCAAAATCCTTTTTAATCCGCGCGTCCATTCACAAAACAAATCCTGGTACAACACCACGTATTTTAACATTTAAATGTCTCGGTACGTTCGGAGTACTCACTTCAATACGCATCGGCAGCGCGTTATTCACGAACTGACGGGAGACCGAACTGAATGGACTCGGAACGAGTGTATAGCTGGGTAGGGTGGAGCTTTTTCCTTTTCGATGATGTAAGGAAGAGAGCGTTCTCCGAAGAACTGACCTCGAAAATAGGGCGAGAAAATCGATCGGCGGTAGCAGGGATGCTGCATTGTCGAACCGAAAATAGCTTTTGTTATACAGGGGTCTCCAACTGATTTCCAACATTGAATTTTATTTTACAGCAGTTTTCTTTATTTCGTATTAATCGTTAAATTGAGTACATAATTTATTTAAGAAAGTTTGAATAGTAAATACGTTAAAAGAAATAAATCATCTTGCCGTTGAACTCTCTGATAACCGCTATATAGATTGGCATTCCAACGAAGTGAGAACAGGATTTTTTTAATGTAAACCTTAAATCTATTTCTGTTGCATCTTGATGAGTCGGTACCAACTCTGTAATGCAACGAAATAACACAATATCCGTTTAGTAATCCGACGAATAAATACGAACGATGTTATTCACGAAATCATTAACGTATAAAAGAACATTGACGTGTATTTACAGCTATGCAAACTTTAATATTAATATTATGAATAAGTTAATAAATAGCAGCAGTTATATAAACATAGTTTTGAGCAACTTTCGGTTGTAGAAGTTTTATCAGTTATCGATAGACGCAAACAAGTAAACAAATAAGTGATTAAAATATTGCTTAGATAAGTCCATTTCTAAGATGAAATATGTATAAGGAATTTATATAATTATGTTAACTAAATAGTCAAAATAAGAAAAGAGAAAACAAAGTGAGGAATTTTTGTAAATCTATAAAAACACCTATTTTGAAAGAAGTTTGAAGTCTTCTAAAAAACGGTAAAAACTGTTGTTTTTTCAACAATGTCAATTTGTTCTTTTCTACAGCTTTAACAAATGTAACTGTCAAAACAGTTCTGACAGTTGTAAACTGTAAACTAAGCTCCTGAATTACCCAGTTATTGCTATCAGAAACAATCATCAAATCGTTGTTTTCTACAGTTTGTTTCCTTATCGTTTTGGCGCGAGTAACTGTCACAACCCCTTAATTTCTACAATTTTAACAAATATAACTGTCGAAACAATTCTGACAGCTGTCAATTTATAAAAATTGTAACCGATAAAACGATTCCCTAAAATTGTGAAATCAGTTCCTCTTTGACAGCTTCAACATCATTTTAAGTATAAAACACGTGTTTTCTACAGTTTTGGCGAGCGCAGCCATTTCTGACAGCTGTTAAATTATAAAAATAGCATTCTCCTTTCAGATCTGATAATCCTAACCGCCGAAATACACTGCGAGCAATAACTATTGATACGTCTGGACAATTTGTTGTTTTCAACAATTTTAACGAATGTAACTGTCAAAACAATTCTGACAGCTGTCAATTTATAACAATTGTAACCGATAAAATGATTCGCTAAAATTGTGAAATCAGTTCCTCTTTGGCAGTTTCAACATTATTTTAACTATAAAACACTTGTTTCACTACAGTTTTGGCGAGAGCAGCCATCAAAACATTTCTGACAGCTGTTAAATTAAAAAACTAGAGCATTTCTTTCAGATCTGATAATCCCAACCGCCGAAATACACTGTGAGCAACAATTATTGACACGTCTATAATTATTTTTGTTGTATATTTTTAAAAGCTATCACACTATAAAGACGCCCATTTTCGATTTTGGCGGTTGTAATTGTCAAAATACTAAATTGTTGCTTTCTATACTTTTATCGGATATAACTGTCAAAACTTTTTTGACAACTATCAGTTTAGCTGTAAACTTATAAAATTAGATATTTAAACATTTGAACTCGCTTTTAGATAATGCTATAATTTAAGTTGTAGTAGCTGTAATTATCAAAATACTCGTGAAAGCTGTCAAATTGTAAAAATAGTAATTTGACAGTTAATTTGACAGTTCTAACAATCGTCAAATTGTTGTTTTCTATGGGTTTAAGGGCTAAAAACATTTCTGACAGTTATTGATTTATAAAGACAGGATATTAATCGTCATTGTAACCGTCAAAATACTTTTGACAGTTGTATAAAATTAATTTTTTAAGTTTCAAATGCTTTTGTGTTCTTACTGCTGACCTTTATAAAACCATACAACTGTTTTTGTTTACAATTTGAATTGGTGTGACTGGTAAAACATTTACAGCTGTCAAATTGTCAGTAATAGTACCTTAATGCAGCGTCAAAATTAAATTGTAAAAAGTATAATTTCGATTTAAATTGCATCGTTACAGCTATGATAATACATTTGACAGCCGCCGACTTATTGTGTTTTACGGTTTCAACGGATGTAGCTGTCAAAATATTTCTGCCAGTTGTCGATTTATAAACACGTCAGATTAGATAATCATAAACGCCAAAATACTTCTCAAAGCTGTCAAATTGTAAAAATAGTAATTTGACAGTTCTAACAGCCGTCAAATTGTTGTTTTCTATGAGTTTAAGGGCTAAAAACATTTCTGACAGTTATTGAGTTATAATGACAGGATATTAATCATCATTGTAACCGTCAAAATACTTCTGACAGTTGTATTAATTTTTTAAATTTCAAATGCTTTTGTGTTCTTACTGCCGACGTTTATAAAACCGTACAACTGTTTTCGTTTAGAATTTGAATTGGTGTGACTGCTAAAACATTTACAGCTGTCACATTATCAACAATAGTACCTTAATGCAGCGTTAAAATTAAATTGTAAAAACTATAATTTCGATTTAAATTGCACAGTTACAGCTATGATAATACATTTGACAGCCTTAATGTGTTTTATGGTTTCAACGGATGTAGCTGTCAAAATATTTTTGTCAGTTGTCAATTTATAAAGACGTCAGATTAGGTAATCATAAACGACAAAATACTGCTGATAGGCGAAAAATTAAGTCAGTTTCTTGTTATTGTGTTGGCTGTAATTGTCAAAATATAACTGTCAAAACAATGACGACAGCTGTCAACTTAAAAATACGACGTTTTGACAGTTGCCCCTATTTCTTTTTGAAAACTATAAAACACGTGTTTTCTTACCGTTTTGATGGGAGTTCTTTAAATTTGACAGCAGTAACAGTAAAAATATTTCTGACAGTTGTAGAATTGTAAAATTTGTTATTTCTCTTATGGTTTCGATATTTATACGCGTAAGAAATCTATGAAACTATAAAAATTGTTTAGTAAAAACATTATTTTTTTACAGTTCACTTTCTTTTTATTTTTACTGTTGTAAGCGATGAAAATTTAATAGTTTTTACGATAATAGTTTTGAGAGCTTACTTAAAATTACTACTTTAATAGAAATGTTTGTTATTGATATAATATAAAAAAACAATACCTAAGTTAAAAGACAACATTAATCAAACACTACTGAGGAATTTAATAAATATTATCGTATAGGAAAACTATCGTTTATAATCTATAAATTAAACAATAATAAGGAAATGGTAACCGGTTCTGTTTAGGTTTTCGCGAGATAATGCTCATATGTATACATATTTTATTTTCATCGAATAAAACTACCGTGGTATGTGACAATCATTAATATTAATAAGAAAGTCACAATAAACATTCCTCAATTTCATATAAACTCTAGGCTAATACTACGCAGTTTTTATCAATTTCCTAATTAAAAACACGTAATCAACTAATTAATTGTGTTGTATGTGCATACGTTAATGGAACGTTTTCAAATAAATCTAACCGATAAAAAAATTATTGCAAAATCGATATAGCGACCGTTAAAAATATTACGATATCAAATTACTAGCACATATTACATAATGGAGTGAAACGGTAATGTTAAAAATTCCAGTTATAATTCTGCCCGATTATGTCATTTGTGTATTATTTCTACTACAGCAATAAAGCGTGTTTTCGAATGAACTTGAAAATATTTAAAAATAAGAAGTGATATGGTCAACAATGATGTCATTGTTATAAAAATAAAGTAGCACGACGATTAATATCGTTCGAATTTGTTTATTTTGATTGGAGATTTCGCAGAAGCGTTCAGCCACCTTTAAAAATATAATTGAACGCTTGATCGTAATTATCGAACTGTCAAATTTGAAAAATTACTTACGTTGACGACTTTAACGGCTTCTTCCGGATCCAAATTATTCACCGTTTCGATATTGGTATCGATCCATTCCCTAACTAAATCGGTGGTGTCCCTGTACTGCTTCCAAAGTTCCGCTGCATGCTGATACTTCGAGCAAAGCTCTTTCAAGTTGTTACAGGTCTCGTTCCAGGCGGTTTCGGCCTCGGCTACCGCAGCTTCGACTTTGTTGGACACTTCCGGGGAGCAGCTTTCGGTCAAGGGTTGGGCTACCGCTTTGAGTTCGGCGATGAGAGACTCACGATTCACGAGATCGCCGGAAACGCTCTGAAATAAAGACGCGATTAAACGATGAAATGTTTATTTTTATAGTGACGTGTTTCGTAAATAATTACATATAATTATAATATACAGGATGTTTCAAAATAACTCACCTCTAATCTTTCAGTTGCTTTCAATAACCGATCATAATCTACAGTCCCTTGTACGGTTAATAATTCCATCATAAAATCAGCCTCTTGCACGCTCTGTTGGACCATCTCTAATTGCCTCTCGAATCTCTGCCATAACGCTAACCTATTCTTCAGCATCCCCAAAATTTGCATGCACTTCTTCTCCAAAGCGGTATGATCATCTTGAAGCTGAGATATATCTCTCTCAACTTTAGTTGGAGAAACAGAAACGCGTAATCTCATCGGTAAGGTATGCAAGAGCTGTCTTAAGCTCATAAGATCTTGCCAAACTGTAGCCAAACCTTCACCAACTTCATAGCATTCGTTGACAGCTTTTTCGACAGCTTCACTTCCAGATTTCGCGGCACCTTCACACTGATCTAAAGTTTGATCGAATTTGGCGTGATACCTTCTAACTCTTTCGAGACCTTTATCAATCGCTTGCAATCTATCTCTTAAAGTGTATCCACCGTCTAATTCTTCGTTGATCTGTAACTCTAATTGTTTCGAAGACGAGAGTAGATTTCCAACTCTTTCCGATTCCATCGTCGATAATAAACCTAATTTGCCAAGCTCGTTTTGGATGGTTTCCACCCTAATCGACATCGTTTGCAATCTTTCGATATACAAGTTTAATTCCTCCTCAGTCTTAATGATGCCTTGAAGGCTATCGAGCATAGCGCTCAATTCCAACAATTCCTGCTCTAAAATATTGAATTTCCGATCGATCGGAACATCCGGTGCGCTTATATTTCCGATCACGGTGTTTTGGAGGGAATTAACACGATCGGTGAATTTTTGCCATTGATCTAGAAGGTCGGCGTGGAATTTTCTTTGCACCATTTCGTCTTGAACCGGTACCACTTGCAACGATTTATCTAAAGTGTTCGTCGCTTCTAAACGGATGTTATTGTGTACTTCCGTTTGGGCTTTCAATTCCTGTAAATAGAAAGAAGTAGAAAGGGAGTTGTTATTTTTCTTTTAATCATACGGAAAGAAAAATTAAAACGAAACACACTGGGGTTTATTAATTAAAAAGATGTAAAAGGATGTATGCAGATGCTGTTGTTAGTCAAAAATGAATCTACAGGGTTTATTTTTTCGCTGGTTTCATCAAAATCCAACCTGTCTACTTTTTCAGGCATGTTTTACTTTAAATATCTTAATATAAATTGGCTAAAAAAACTATACATGGCGTTGAGTGCCTGCCCTTCGCCCTCCTCCTCCTCATGTAAAATTCAAAAAAATTGTAAAAGTTCTTCTGATTATCTGTACAACATTTTGGCTTTCTGAGTGTGACTCAGACGCTCGTCAAATGTGGAGATACGAAGTGCCGTGCTGGGAGAGGTGGTGGTAAAATTTTTCAAGGATAGGGGAGGGGGAGATTCAAGATCGCGCGAATCGGGGGTTGACACTGGAGATCAAGTGTTTCAAAATTTCAAGTTTAGGCAATGGGGAACTGACCTTAAACATGTGCTTTCTTCGGATTTACAAAACTCTAGAACAAGATTAAACAAGCTCGAACAACTTTCAAAATGTCGCTTTGTGTCGTTTAATTTGGAATATTTGTTGGAAACAATGTAGAATGAACGTAAGATTTCAAAAAAAGATGCTAGAGCAGCTGAGGGTAATTTGTAATACTTGTTGTGGTCAAAAAGTTTGAATATTTTTCTGAAAAACTCAGAAGCAATCGCAAATAAACATAAAATAGCTTGGAAGAAATTTCAAAATTTCGAAAAACAGTGTAGAATGATCTTAAAACAAATTGAAACCACTTTCTAGTTTCCAAAATTTCAAATTTAAAAAATGGAGGTTGGCCTGAAAAATGGGTTTCTTCGTTTCTGTTCGACACATTTAAATTGGATCTGGAACAACAAAAAAAAAAATTCTAAAACAGCTTTGAAGAAAACTTTCTTTGGCAAATTTAAAAAATGGAAGAGGCAAAATTTCAATTTTTCAAAATGAACTGTTGCCTTTTTTTTCAAAATATTAGTTTGTAAAAAACCTTGCAATAGCCTAAAATAATTTAGAACTTTCGAAACTTCATAGTGTAGACTGGTCTATAAAAATAAAGAAGAAAACATTAAAATACATGAGATGTTAAGACACCTTTTAAGACCTCACAAAAAATGAACTGTTAAAAATATTGAAGATACAAGTTTCGGTAGATAAAAATTTTACGGATTAAATATGAAAAAATTGAAGAAAGTGCCTTTATTTTAACATTTTGGCACCCAACGTGAGGTCTTAGCCTGATGAAACGAGTTAAGGAGATGGCAATGGTAGCAAGTTGGTCAGCTCTTTTGTATATTTAGGTACAGTTTTTTTGCCAATTTAAACAAACCATTTACTAAATTAACAACAAAAAAATTGTAAAGACATTCCTTCGAAACACCATTCAATACTATCTTAGAAACCATTCCGTTGCTTTTGCAATGTCTACTTCGTCAAAATACTTACAATCTGAATATGAAGAAGGGATCTCCCCTTTCCTCGAATGATATGTTGTTTTAGAAAGTAGAACCTTTCAGTTTTAAAAAATAAATTCAGAAATAAAATTCGTTGAATGAGAGGTTAATAATGAAAAATTAATTTTGAAGAAATACCAAAAAAAGAGCTAAAAAAGATACTTACCCAAAACTGTCTCATATGACTGGGGTTAGGCGTCGGTGATTCCAATGGTATTTCAACTTGCGTTAACCCGATATCAGCGTCCCTCAAGAAGTATTCCAACTTATCACTGAGCACGTTATAGGTCACCCACGTTTCGCGGAAAGCCAAAAGCCTCTTCAGGTTACTATTGACGTCCTCCTGCAATCTTAAGATGATATCCAACGATTCCACGTAGATTTGATCCAATCCGGTGCAAGTTATATTCTCCTGCAGTTTATGCGCAACGTTAGCGAGGTATACCAGCTTTGTATGGTGGTTAGCGATATCCAAACTTAAAGATTGGTAGAGATTGATGTATTGGTCATAATCAGCTGAGGTTACCGTGCTTAAATCGGGTACCCGTTGTTGGGCAACTTGTAACCACTTCTGTTCCTCCCTCATACCTTGTTCCAAAACCGTCCATTTCGAAGCAGCTAACGACATCTTTTGGAATCGTCCTGTAGCTTGATCTAAAATGATACTAGCACGTTTATGCAGGTTATGATGCAATTCCGAGTGGTTATTTCTAGTTTCAGGGTCCAAATTCTCTTCTAAAGATTCCAAAATCGCCCTGCAATGGCTTAGATTAACGAAGAATTTCCTATGATTTTGCATCTCCTCTTCGAGGTGTTCCAAATTATTAACGGCGATTGGACTATCAATGAGAGCGTCAGCTATCTCCATAATTTGAGCAAATTCTTTAAGGGTTTGATCATATTCCTCGGCTATCGATAATAATTGAAGCGATTTGTGTCTCTCCTCTTTGATGCAATGCTCTAATTGTTTAGTGATCTCTAAATTCATGTAGACATCCTGTGGTATCTCCTTGTTAGAGAAATCTCTTATGATACTCCTAGCCGTGGCGACTAGATGCACCGATTTGATCATCAGCTCATTGTTGATACTTTCTATTGTTTCAAGATCGTTCAATTTAATCTGCGGTGACGTTTCTGATTGGGACAAATTGTTGAATTGAGTTTTAAGCTCGTTTATAGCGGTGGAGACGGCTTCGACTCCGCTTATAAATTCCTGCCATCTATGGAGGTCATTCGCAGCTAATTGCTCGTGTTCCTCAGTAACTTGCTCTATAATTTTGACTTGATTTTGAAGTGAGGTTATATAACTTTCAATCCTTTCACAATCTTCTTCGTTGCATAAATTATTCGCCTGATTAAATTCCATTTTTAGATTTCCTATATTAGCTTCGACGTTAGTGATTTCCGCCTTCAAATTATTCAGTTCTGCCACCCTTTCGACGGATGGACCTTCACTAGTTTGTTGCCTATTCATGTAGATCTTGTACTCGATCGTATCTAACCAGCTTGTTATCGTCTCAACGGTCGTAACGACGATTCTTTGAACGATAATAGCATCACCTGTATCGACAGCTACTTTTAACTCGTTTAGATATTTATTAATATTATTATTACGCTCTTCAATTGTTTCATCCGTCACTACTTCATTCAGTGTTGCCAAATATAGAATATCACTTAAATGAGTCGTCTTTTTAGCGTTCTGCAGATTCTTCGCCCTCTCCATCGATTGAGTTTGATTCCATTTTATGTTGAGTTCTTGTATCGGAACATGCTCGATATGTTTATCCACTACTGTAGCTTCCGGTTCGTCAGCTACTTTGACAGGTTTATCCCAAACTGTCGTTACAGAGCTGTATCTTAAATCAGGCGGTGAGATCGAGATATCAGTTCCTGGTGTTATAGGAGTGTCAGTCACGGGTACCGGGATTACCTCCTCTATAGTCACAGAAGGTTGGTGCTTACCTTTACCCTTATGCTTAGGCTGTTTAGGTTTTTTAGTTTGCCTATCCTGCATCGCTCTTTCCTGCTCGATTAGGGCCGTATTGGGATCAATTCTGGCCGAATCCTTCGACAAAATTTCCCTTTCGATTCGACCGTCTCTCGGAACTGTTATATTAACATTAATATGAGCTTCCATAAGGAGATCCTCATGACTAGTTGACTCCTTTAATCCAGCTTGTTCTGGTGTTAATTCTTCTTTCACTAAAACTGTTGCTGATTCAGGTGCTACAACTTCAGCTGTGATCACCTCAGATGGTTTATCCACTAAATCTATTGAAGGTGGTGACGTCTCAGTAACTATTTCTTCCTTCCTATCAATTGGGATTGGTTCCACAATCGTTTCACTTACTACTGTTGTTACAACTTCAGGTTTATCCTCTTTTGTTTCAACCACAGCAGGTTTAACCTGATATTCTTCAGAATCTAACCTCTCCTTACTCAAGAAATCATCAATACTAGAAGGTGGCGACTGCACATCAGTATCTTTACTATCGCTAACGCTGACAACCTCTTTAGTCAGATCCGTAGGCGTCGATGATGGTGTATCTTCAGGAATAGTGATCGAAACGTTGATCAAATACGAATCATCTGGTTTTTGCTCAATTGCCTCCACTTCAACACCCTTCTTAATACTATCCTTATGGATATCGGTTATCACTTTAGATACCACCACCGATTCAGGTTCTTCTTCAGGAGGTGCTGGTGAATGCGATCTCTTCTTAGCGATTTCAGAATATAATTCTTTCGGTTCCTGTAAAGCATCATCCTTTCTCGTGAAAGCCGATAAGAACCCGTTATCTTTAGGTTCCGCTTCCGGTGCAGTCGATACTTCCTTCTTGTGTTTCCTCCTCCTACGTTTACGTTTCTTCTTCTTATCGGAATCACCTTCAGTAACTTGAACACCATCTACGGTTACTTTAACTAACGGCTCGGAATCTGAAGATTCGGATTCGCTAGCCAACTCAGGTTGTGGCTTCTTTTTATCGACGATTAAACTCTCCGACGTTTCGGGCGTCGAGCGCTCATCTTCCGGTAATATCACTGATGTTTTGATTAATATTTCGTATTCTAATTCTTCCGGGGATTTTGCTTGTTCAGGAATAGTCTCACGAACATCCGTTATAACGACTGGTTTAGTTTGGGATGTTGCTTCTACAGTTTCCGGTTGGAGTTGGGCCAGGATTTCAGTTTTGAGGAATTCTTCTGTAGGAGATGGGATTTTAGGTTGTGGTTGGATAACTTCTTCGATTTCCGTAACTTCTTCGACGATTTCCGGTTCTGTAACAGGAGAAGCTTCAGGTTCAATTATTTCCGGTTCTTCAACTTTTTCTTCCAAGATTTCCGGAATTGGAGTTTCCTCAATAACTACTTCCTCGATTGGAGGAGGACTGACTTCAAGTTTTTCCGGTTCTTTAACTTCTTCGATAATCTCGGGAGATTCTACGACTTCTTCGGGAACGTTTTCTTGTACAGGAGGCTCCGTATAGAATGGAAGCGAAGTCTGAGTGGTATCATCAGCTATTGGCGTCGGAGCTGGCGGTGTGGTTTGTACGGATTCCTCGAGAGGTTCCGAAATATCGAACGGATGGGTTTGTATTGTAAATTCAGCAGTTTGTACTTCTGGAACTTCAGGTGATATGGTTTGTACAAAGGTTTCCTCTGTTATGGTCACATGAGTTTGCATCGATGATTCACTCCTTGGTATTTCTTCGGTAACGGTTTGAGTTGCTTCTTGAGCGACTTCCACTTCTTGAGGTATTATAGTTTGCATAGAAGAATCCGTAGTGATTATCTCTTCTTTTTCAGGTGTTGATGTTTGAGTTATGGTCTCCGCTACAGATATGTCAACTTGACTGGATGATTCTAAAACTTCAGGTTTTGGTTCCTCAACTTTAGGCTCCTCTAAAACGACTTGGAGACCGCTATCAGCTGTTTCTGTAATTGGCTCAGGAGACGTTTGCACTTCTAATTCGGAGAAGCTCTTTTCCTGTTCTAGAAACTGTTGGACTTCAGAAACTTCTGGAGATGTTTGGATGGTACTTTCTTGAGTGATGACAGTTTCTAAGATAGGAACTGTTGTAACTATCTTCGTAGTGATTTCAGTGGCTTCACTTTGAGGACTGGTTATCACGCTTTCCTCAATTATTTTGACAGTTCCAGGTTCGGATGGTGTTGATATGCTCTTATAAGTATCCCCAGCTGATGACAATTCCTCGCATAATTCTTGCTTAATATCAAAATCTGAATCTGTTACCGGTTTCTCATCAGAAGGTCTGATTTCTTCAGATTCCGTAATAGCGTCTTCTTCTTTCTTGGTCTTCTTGCGCTTCTTACCTTTTTTGGCATCAGCAGGTTTAGTAGGTTCCAATACTTGCCTTGGAACATGATCTTCGTCACTAAACTGCGGGGTTTCACCAATAACTGATGATGTATATACTGATTTTGGCGTATACTCTTCAGTTTCTTTAACCTTAATTTTCTGCTTCCTCTTCTTCTTTCGTCGCTTCTTCTTATCCTTATCATCATCATCAGCTAAGCTTTCATCTACTGTGGTCTTATCAGCTTCATATCCAGTTTCTTTACCAGATACCTCTTCTTCATCTGTTTGCGTCACTTCCTCGAATACCTCTTGGATTGGTTTCGTTGTTTCTGAAGATGGTTGAGAATCTTCAGGTAAAATGATATCCGTCGATTCCATGATGGAATCGTCCAATGTACCTTGTTCTTCAGCTTCCGGACTTTTGCTAACCTCCTCAACCGGTTCAGCGATAGAAGATGATTTACTAGAGCTTTTCTTCTTTTTCTTCTTACTTTTTCTTCCTCCGTGATCGACATCCGTCGGTGTGGCTTCGTGTTCTATTTCCGGTTTTAGGATTACTGGAGTTATTGATTTTGGAGCTTCCTCTTGAACTGGTGCCTCTTCTATGATGGGAGTTTCTATTTTGGTCGGAGTTTCCTCTTTTACAGGTGTCTCTTCTTTGATTGGAGTTTCTTCTTTTACTGGAGTTTCTTCTTTGATTGGCGTTTCCTCTTTGATTGGAGTTTCTTCTTTTACTGGAGTTTCCTCTTTGATTGGAGTTTCTTCTTTGATTGGAGTTTCTTCTTTGACTGGAGTTTCCTCTTTTACTGGTGTTTCCTCTTTAACTGGAGTTTCCTCCTTAACTGGAGTTTCCTCCTTAACGGGACTTTCTTCTTTAATTGGAGTTACTTCTTTCTCCTCAATTGGCTCAGCAACTTTAACCTCAATTTTCTCCTTTAAAGCCAATTCAATTTCAACTTTCTGTTGGGCCTCAACAGGAATATCTTCCACTTTCTCGACCTTCTCCAGTTTCAAAGTCGTTTCTATCGATGGCTCTAAAGGTACAAGCTCTTTAACTTGTTCAAGCTCTTCTTTTGGACTTTCTGGTGTTTGTATTTCAGCTAATGGTGAGGTTGCCTGATCAACTCTGGTTTCTTGCGCTGGTTCGTCTTCTTTCGGCAATTTTTGCTCCAGTGACAAAGATATTTGAACATCTGATACTAAATTTGGCTCTTCTTTTCGTCCATCAACACTGTAGTCTTCAAATTCCTCTTTCACCAAATCGTTTAAGAATTCAGATGTAAATGTTATATTGTCTTCTAAGGTTTTAATAGCTTCATATTTGGGCAAAGGTTCTTTTGGTTTGATCGGAATTTGGGATTCGTTTGAGATGAATAGCTCACATATATTGGCTACTGGAGTCGAAGATATTTTAACTTCTTTAACAGCCTCTTGTGGTTCAATATCTATTACGGGCTCTACGGGTATTTGCATTGGTGATGTTGCGATATCAACTCTCTCTTGTGGTACAGGTTTGGGTTCCTCAATTGATGTTGAAGCTGAAGATATCAGAGTTTCTTTAACAGGTTCTTGTGTTTCAATAACTGTGACCAACTCTGTGGGTGTTTGCATTGGAGAAGTTGCTATATCAACTCTCTCTTGTGATACAGGTTTGAAGTCTTCAATTGTGTCTGAAGGTGAAGGTATTGGGACTTCTTGAATGGGAGTGGTATCTGTTTGTATCTCAGTGGGTAACGGTGTTTCTGGTATTACAAACTCGATGTCTGCTAGTGGTGAGGTTGCCATATCAACTCTCTCTTGTAGTGCAGTTTGGGTTTCTTCAATTACCACTGAAGCCACAGTTTCATGTGGTTGGATATCTATTTCCAACTTTATGGGTGTGGTATCTCCTGGTATCTCAGTAGGTATTACAAAATCGATGGCTTCTATTGGCGAGGTTGCCATATCGACCCTTTCTTGTGGTACAGGTTGGAATTCCTCAATAATTTGAGTTGAGATTGTAGTAGTGGTGGTAACATCGATAGGCACAGGCTCCGTAGGTATAGCTTCTTCAGCCATTTCGATTGGTGAAGTTGTTACATCAATACGTTCAACTTCTTTAGGTTTAACTTCTTCAGTAGCTTCAACAAGTGGTGAAGTTGTTACATCAATACGTTCAATTTCTTTAGGTTTAACATCTTCAGCAGCTTCAACAAGTGGTGAAGTTGTTACATCAATACGTTCAACTTCTTTAGGTTTAACTCCTTCAGTAGCTTGAGTAATTGGTGAAGTTGTTACGTCAACACGTTTAACTTCTTCAACATGTTGTGCAACTGGTGACGTGGCTATGTCAATGACTTGTTTAGGTTCTTCAGAAATTTGTGTAACCGGTGCTGTTTCAGTCTCGATAATTTGGGGTTTATCTTCTATAATTGGAGTTTCTTCAAGGATAATCTCTTCAGGTTTAAATTCTACCTCAAGTTTAGTTATCTCGATCTCTTCACGTTTAACTTCCTCAACTTTGGGTTGAACATCACTAATTTCAGCTTGCGAGATTTGAGGTTCTTCTGGGATTTCAATAGGTGAAGTAGCTATGTCAATACGTTCAGGTTCTTGAGGTTTTTTATCTTCAATAGCGGAAGTTACTTCTAGTTTTGTTACGATTTCAATTTCTGCCGGGATTGGCGTTTCTTCTTGGTCGAATTTAGTAGGGATTGGATAATATTCAATTTCGCCTTGGATAAAAGCTAAGGAGGCATCTTTTGGGGTAGGTTTCTCGGCTACTTTATACTGTAGCACGTCTTCTTGCTTCGGTTGTGCATCAAACGAACTAGGTGCAACGGTTTGCTGTGCTTTAAGTGCAACATTGTCTCTTTCGACTACTTCAACAGTAGTTGTCTCTGTACTTGGGCGTTCTGAAATAATTTCAATAGTTTGAGTACCGGACAGTGCTTCTACAGGCTCTTGTGCAATTGTGGTGTCTACGACATACCTTTGTTCTTCGGTTTCTGCTGGTATTGGTTTTCCATCTAAGCTGACACCAGTCGTTGTAGTCGAAGACAATTGTTGCACTTGCTCAACAGTAAGCGGCTCTCCGTACTGTTGTTGTTCTTTTACGACACCATCTTCCATTTGCGTCACGCTAATGCTAACGCGTGGGATTCCTTCCTCAGTGACTTCGATCTCTTCCGGTTCTTCGATGACTTCTTCAGTTACTTGCTCTTTACCATCGATTATAACGACTTTCCTTATAATACGACGAGTCTTCCTTATAATTCTTCTGGTAACTTGCTGCACGACAGCTCTTACACTTGAACTGGACGTGTGGATCTCATCGCTATCGGTCTTGAAAGCCTCCGAAGCCGGGATGATGACTTTACCATCTTCGATGAATGTGACGTCACCTTCGTGGAGTTTAACACCTTGTACTTCGACCTCGCTGGGGTGTAACTCCTGGGAATACTCAACCTTAGGTGGGGATTCGAATCTTTCAACTTTAATCTCACCAGATGGTAAAGTACTGACGATTTGACCTTGCATGCTTTCCGTGCTTACAGTTTGCGGAGCCTGATCTCCTTTTCTAACTGTAGTACTGGATTGTTGTCCTTGTAGGGTGACTTGGGAGAACGATTGGCTAATTGGAATCGCCCCTTGAGTCACTGTTCCAAGATGAGTGATTTGCTCGCGTTGAACGGTTTGATGCCTCTGCACTAGTGTACGATGCAATTTCTTCACTATAATCCGCTTAGTTCCGTCAGCATCGACGATGACTTCAGTCGTGGTTTCATCAGGTTCAACCATGACGGTTTCGAAAGGTTTACTATCGATTACGTGAGATATTTCTAGTTTCCCTTCGAGAGATTCGGGTTTGGTACTATAATCAGCTGTCACTAAGATATCATCAGGTTTCTCTCTTATAGTCTTCTGCGTTTGTAACGAAGGTTTGGTCGCGATCTGTATAGTCTCAGCATCCGCTGAGATAGTCTTCAATATCGAAATGGTTTCCTCCGATTTTGGAGCATCCGTTTGGCTGGTAGTTTGTTGGACTTGAGCCTGGGTCTGCACATCTTTCGAGGACGGCTCGTATTGAGTCAAATCCAAACTCTTCCCCGTTTGGGTCTCGATACTAACACCCCTTTGCACCTCCTCCTTCATTTTGATCAGAGTCTTCCGCAAAATATCGATCTTCTTCTTCAAGGTGATCTCCTGCTCTTCAAAAACGATAACCAAATGAGATAATTGCTCTAATAACGAGGTGGCGAACGAGACTAAATCGGGGTATTTCTTAAACGATTCGCAAGATTTAGTAAGTCCGGATAATTTAACGCGTTTCCTATCTAAGTCTTCAGTCAGTCTTGTATACAGTTCGATTTCTTTCAATAGTTGTTCTTCAGTGTTGGATTCGTGATCCAGGACTAGAGTTTGTTGCATGGTCTTCAGCCATGTTTCGATTTCAGTGAGGAACACCTGATATTGTAGGAGTTCCTTTTCTTTTTCCTGTTGGACGGCGTAAGCGGTCTGCAAGAAATTAAACATTTATTTATTATTTTATTTTCAAAAGCGATGTTTTCGCGATGAAATAAGTTTTAATTTTAGTATGATTAGAGAATGTAGTTTATTGGTATTTTTAGAATGTAGTTATTTTTAAATTAGGTTATTTAAAGATGCTACATCACGTTTTGTATTATGTCATCTCATGTAGTAAATATAGTGATTGTATGTGTTTATGTTTTTTTTTTTTTAGATTAGCTGTGGCGTTGAATATTTTTCTTAAGAATACTTAACGTAAATATTGAAATAATGATAATTTCGTATGAGGTTATTAATGTAATAATAGCTGTGTGGCATTTCAATTTAAATGCTTTAGTTTTAATTGGTGCACAATAAATTGTTGGGAATTGGCGAAAACATGTTTTTAGCACAAACAAAATTGTGTTGAAAAATTAAATTATAACAAAAGACTGAATATATTTAAAAAGTTCTACAGTTTCAGAACCAGTTAAAACAAGCTTTCCTAAGTTTGCATTCTGTTACCAAAAATAGAGTCAATTATTTGTGTTTATTGCTATCAGCTGTGGAAAAGCTGGAAAAATCGAATTCTCTTATTCAGTTAGTTGAAACCAAAATTACATCCATTTTTTTTCAAAGAAAAATATAGTTCATCTTTTGGGCAGCCTCGGGTAAATCTCTTGCATTGTGAAATGATTTTCGATCTGTCATAAGAACTGTCAATCATTGCTGTCACATTGACAGGTAACCATAACAGAATGCTACTGGTCCATCGGTAACCAACGGTGACCGTTTGCTTTTGCCGAATGAAGCCATTGATGTTTGCCTTTTAATCTCCCATATCGTTCCTCTTGCACTTTCTAATAATCAGGAATTAATTGAAAAGTAAATTTATTCCAGAACATATTTAGAAGTATTTTTAAAGAAAACAATAATTTATGTTTTGGAATAAATGGTTTTTAACTAATTCTTGCTTTATTGGACCTAGTGGAAGGTCATAATATATGTAGAAACATTAATTTATATCAAATGAGCAAAAATTATTTAGATAAGGGATTGCCATGATTAAAAAAATGACTGTCCTTGATAGTTTCAGTTTTTTGTTAATGTTAATTAAATGTCAATTTCGATTTGAAGTTTTATTTGACAGGAATTAAATGTCAGTTTCGATTTGAATTTTTATTTGACAAGAATTAAACGTCAGTTTCGATTTGAAGATTTATTTGACAGGAATTAAATGTCAGTTTCGATTTGAAGTTTTATTTGACAAGAATTAAACGTCAGTTTCGATTTAAAACTTTACTCAATATGGTTTTTCATAATTACATAAGCTTTTGTAGCTCGCCTGGTTGAATTTGGACAACAGTTTCCTGATTTTGTGTTCTTGGAAGCTGACTTTTTCTATGTGGTCCGGAATTATTGTGTGCGACTGTTTAGAGAAACAGGAAGTATAACACATAAGAGAGGTGGTGGTAGACCAACAGTCATAAACGAACTCCACGAAGACGAGCTGCAAAAGGGATATTTCCAACAAGATTTTTTGGCGATCGTCTGATTAGTTTAGGTTGTGAACCTGAATTCTCGCAAAGATCACCAGATTTGACTACCTATTATACTAGATTACTTCGTTTTTCCACATTTGAAGAATACCATTTTTTAAATACCAGTTCACACACTTCCTGAATTGCGAAATCGAATAATTGAAGAATGTGCCAATATTGCGCCCAAAATGCTCCAGAGCACATTTGAAAAGATGGAAAGGCGTGTAAATTTGTGTTTGCATTAAAATGGTGGCCATTTTCAACATCCCACGTAATAAATTGAAAATTTTGTTAAACATCAAAATGATTGAACAAATTTTTTGATCGCGTCTTTACCTATCTTTGTTGGTGCCTACCAAAATTTGAATCATATTTGAATATCTTATAAGCGTTCATGACAGATTCCTGTAAGTATTCCACTCATTTTAAAATTCTCGCTTGTTATGATTAATCGCGAAAACACCAGTTGACTTTGATATCTTCAACAGCTTAACTATAGCAATGCAAAATTTGACATTTTGACAATTACATTATTTAAGTTATAAACATCAAAATGAATCGCTTCGGTGTAGGTTGGTGTAGATTTCAATCAAATCATCAAATTAGTACCAAATTAGATGCCTAAATACTTTTATCAGTGTGGACCACATATAGATTCAGCTACGGTGGGTTTATCAATGTGAGAATAAATAAATTAACTTGAAGATAAAATTTTATTCGTAAGATAATTACAATGAAACGTTTATTGAGTGTTAGAATAGAAGTTATCAGCAAGATAAAGGAAATACTACGTCATCTGTGTGGAAACTCTTGCTATTATTTTACTTACAGAAGATTTATGAAAATGAAAGACAAGATCTGTTCTTCCACACAATTTCTTTATTTCTATCTCAACATGTTTCGGCTAAAATGCCATCCTCAGGAGATAATGTCGGGTGCGAAAATAGAAAATAATTTTACTAGTCAAAACTTCTACAGCTAGCTACAGATAGACAAGATCTCTTGTTACATTAGAAAATGAAAGTTTTGACATTTAGTAAAATTATTTTCTATTTTCACACCCGACATGTTGGGATAGAAATAAAGAAATTGTGAGGAAGAACAGATCTTGTCTTTCATTTTCATACATCAACACTCACTAAAGTTTTTAATTCTTTAATTACCACAGAAGATTTGTTCACATTGCAAAAGTCGCCACAACACAGTAGAAATTTGCCTGTAGCATAGTACCTTAATGTAATCAAGAGCTGATCTATAGGTCGCATACTGTGAAGTTGTTTGGTGTTTTGTGGGTTAAAGTGTTTAGTGTTCGCATACTGTGATCCCTTTTTTTATTGCTTAATTAATATTAATTTTTACCTGTCAGTGGGAAATTCTAAATGATGAATTTTCGCAAATAATAGAAGAGTCGTTTCTTTTGTTAAATAAAAACGGATCACAAATTTGCGTCTTACCGGATACTGCTTACGTTCATACTGTTAACACTTCTGCTATATCTTTATCTTCATCACTACTTAAGTAAGTAATCAACGAAGTAGTCCATTGCAATTTAGGATATAAAATGTCAGTAATTGTACACATTTAAAATTTATCTCTTTAGGCAAGAGCAGCTATTCAAAACAAAAAGAGGAAAAAATAATTTTAGAGGAAGCATTATCATATAGTTGCAGTAAATCTGGCTTAGAGAGGTAATGAAGCAACCTTTTGTAGTAAGAGAATTGCATACAACTCGATCTAGAAATCACAAAATAGTTTCCACGTCCTTAAGGCCCTTTTCTTTTTCTTTTGTTGTTTTCTATATGACGACAACTTGTGTTTTTATATAAGTAGAACATTCTGTACATTTAGGTTCATTTTTAAGAAATTATTGATTATAGAGTGAATAAAATGACTCTGTAGAGTCAACAATGTATAAAACGTCAAACTTTTTCTTTTCCTAAACTTACTATGATGGATAAATGTGAAATTTTATAAATATTACATTAATAATTTTTAGATTACCACTCTCTCCTCCCCTTCCACCCCCCTCCCCCCACCCTCGTTAACAAAATGCGTATTATATACTTTTCATGCGTACCACATTCAGTTGCACCAGGCTCTGTGTGAAAATGACTTTCAGAGGAGGGCAGAGTTTTGTACGCGAGCACAATTGCGTGTTCAAGAAAATCAATGTTTCTTTATGAACGTACTTCTTTCTGGCGAAGCAACTTTTGGGGAGAAATTGTTGGAGAACATGTGGTGGGCCCACATTTATTTTTTTGGTCACCTTAACAACCAAATGTATTTAGAACTTTTGATAAATAAGTTACCAAGATTAATTCAAAATTTACCTATAAACATCCAGGCACAAAATATGTAGCTATAGCAAGATGGAGCCCCCCAACAAGTCAGAGTCCTGTTAAATAATCAATATGAAAACAGATGGATTGGAAGAGGAGGACCAGTTCCTCAGCCTGCGAGGTCGTCCGACCTGACAAAAATAGATTTTTTTTATGGGGGCATGTAAAAGAATTGGTTTATAGGGAACCTCCAACCACTGAACAAAACATGCAACAAAGAACTGTTGGCGCGTTTGCATCTATCACACCTGCATGTTCAGAAATATGGGTCACTTTCCATATGTGAGAATTGATAAATGCCTTCAACAAAATGGAAGACATTTCGAACATCTATAAAAATAAGAAATTTGTTTTATAATGTTAATTCAAATATACTTTCCAAGCCTTTTTATATTGAACACTCTGTATATTTAGGATGATTATTAACAAATTATTGATTACAGAATGAATAAAATGACTCTGTAAAGTCAACAATGTATAAAACGTCTAAGCTTACTATGATGGTAAAACGTGAAATTTTATAAATATTAAATTAATAATTTTTAGATTACCACCCTCCCCTCTCCTTCCACAACCTCCCCCTCCCGCCCATCGTTGCGTATTATATACTTTTGGAATCGTTTTTTCATTCTCTTTTCATTTTGTGTTAAGTTGAAGTTATCTTAGACGTCGCCTTAGCACAGAAAAATAAACTTTCGTGTCTTGTAATATCAATAGCTGTTACTTTCCATTTTTGGCATGTTGCTAGGATTAGAAATCTCACTTTTATACAGAGCAGTAGAAAACAAAACGATTATTAGTATTGATAATGTTGAAATGGAAAAAGTTGCTGGTTGAGGTCCTTCTTCATTTTTGTCCCAAAACTATCGATATCATCGTACCAAAATACCATAAATTATCACGATATCCAAGATATATATCTTGTGTTTTCACAACTAAAGCTTGCTGCTTGTCATATAAATTTAAAGTGATAGATGTTCCATTCGTTTGGTCTCAATCATCCCAAATTAATAATTGACTCTAAATTTTGGTCTAAAACTGTAATTATAAAACTAGATATACAGTCTTGGACAAAAATTTTCGTCTACTACTTAATTAACGATAAATTTGGTCTCATTCTGCATGTAATTAGTAAGCATCAATATCATTAATTAGATTATTTATAAAAAGACGAAAACTACTAGATTTATTTTTATTTTAATGAGAATACAAATCGAAACCATATCAGGAAGAAAATATATTTTTTTCGTAAACAATTGATAACTTTTTATCAACCTGTTAAGGAAAAATTTCAACATACCACAGCAAAATATATTTAAAAATACTAAAATAGCATTTTAATTCAATTTTAACTTATCATACATGAATTTTAATGTAAAAACAAACACAAACAATCGCATATCTGCAAATATTGAATTCTATTATCACCATTAATTATTGGTAAACCATTGACTCATAAAGAAATAATTGGAATGTATGCGTTGAATGAGATCATCGTTGTAAATAAAAAAAGATAAAGTTTAAGAGATTGTTTTCTATTAGAATTATTGTTTATTATATTTCAAGGTATTCTTAATTTATAAAACATGTATTAGAAAGTGTACCTACTTTATTATGTAAGCCAATACAAGATGTACAAAAATACATCGTACACGAACGTCATTAACGCGTCTAAAATAAAACTAATCGAAATCCTAATTAAAAAAAAAACGAACTCACCGAAACTGCAGATGATCCATTTTCAGCCTGCGACAACAAAGTCGCTATCCTAGTTCGAATACCGGCTAAATGCGCGGCTAACGCCTGGATATCAGCATCGGACGGTAATTCCATCACTATCCTCTCCAATTGTATGGCATCGGTTGCATACTTCCTAAGATCGCATTTGATTTTCTGCAAGGAAAACGACAAATCATTAACCGAATTCGACGCAGGTTATTTTATAGAACGTTTACGCGAAAAGAGCCGGTCTTTTCTGCGATGCAACAACTTAACGCGGTCGTCAGATGAAGACTGAAAGCGTTATAGGAAAACGCAGCGGTAGTAGAGTCACCGTTGCCGCGTCTGGCATCGGTAAATCGGTATTCTTTTTCGAAACGTCAGTCTAATTATAGAGTATAAAACGGATTGAGTAGCGTAATAATACCGTTTAGCGGGTTGTTTTTGTGTTGACGCCGGTCGCCAAAAAGCGATGCAACTATTCATTCAAACAATTTCGGCGGTTCAATACGTTGGGGACGCCTTTGACACGAAATTTGCAACGCTTAAATCGTAGTTATTTATAAGTATTAATGATATTATAGTGAGGATAACAGTTATCAGTCAAAATTGACAGATTGATGACAGATTGGTGAAATTGATGCGTGAATGTCACGAAAAACTGTCAAAAATTTAAATCTGTCGGTTGAGGATGGCATGAAGAGGCTTTTATGGTGAATGGTGTATAAGACATCATTTTAAGCTCGACGCGGCAGCTAAGGGCTAACAATATTCCGACACTTCACATACATTGGCACCATTACTTCCTCCAAAAATATGGCTGATGATCATGAAAATTGGCAACACAAAGATTAAAGCTACAGCTTTTCTTGTTCAATTTGATTAGGATTTATTCTGTAGAAGAGTACTTTCTGTCATTCTCACACAATATCCTATTCTATCATATAACGTGCGAGCAAGTTGAACTGAAGAAGGTTGGTTGCACCAAAATGCCTGCTTGATATTTTTTTGATCGAAAGTTTAAGACCCTGCCTAGTCACTCCTGCTTCTGTTTATTTTGACAACTGTCAGCCGTCATTTATGGTGTTTCGTTATTAGATCTCGAATTTTTTGCTTCAAGTTTACTTTCACTTTTTACGTTCACTATTGAAGACACCTCCATTCTGATGGTCTACTTTCGTAGTGGTGTTCAAAATGAGGATGGGCAATGGATCTATTCAAATGAATCTTGTATAGATCAATTTACTACCCAGTTCCCTGACATGCCTATTGTGCATGAAACTTTTGTTCAGCATCGTAGTAGATTAGTAACAAGGTTCATGGAAACAGGAAGTAACAGGAAGCGAAAGCGAGCTAAAGAGCGTTACGTTTTGACTGAAGATATTGTAGAGGATTTAGCAGAACGGATGCATGCTATAGTCAAAGAAATTTTTACGCAAGCTGTCTAATCAGTCTGGAATTAATATACATATTATATAGACGAACTGCTTTGAAGAAGCAGCTCCAACAGCTTCCTCCAAAAATATGGCTGACGATCATGAAAATTGGCAACACAAAGGTCAAAGCTTTTCTTGTTCATTCTGATTAGGGATTTATTCTGTAGAAGAGTACTTTCTGTCCTTATCACACAATATACTATTCTGTCAAATATACGAAGTGATCATTTTGGGTGAGTTGGCCACACTGATCTTAATGTGGCAGCATTGTGTAATTGGCAAACATGTTTATTTATTTTGGTGGTTAGGTTTACTATTTACATGTCACTTGTCCCAAGTGCCAGTCTGTCATCATCCATCCAGTCTTCCATCTATTTAGCGGCAGGCCGATAGATCTTCTGTCTAATCTATGGATCTAAAATAGCCGAAGCCATAATTCTTGAGAGGTTGGTTGACGCCGTCAGTGCTGCCTGATGAGCAGTTCAGTTTCTGCAGTAGCTTGTTTTTGGCGCGGTGTTTTCCGATTTTGCTCACGCCTTCGACTTGAGTATGGCACGACGGTTTGTTATTCAAGATGCGACGTCTGGGCATCAACCCGCAACTAACAGCCCTCGTTCAATCCTACATTTCTAGTAGGACTTTTAGGATCAGGAGGCTTGGCGAGTTCCTGCCCTCCAGGCCTATACATGCGAGTATTCTACACAGTTCACTTCTGAGATCTTAACTGTTCATTTTGTTCACATCGAACATTGCCCTGTTTATAACAGGGTAAAGACGCTTTGGTCTGTCGGCGTTTGCAGAGTTATGCTAACGAGGTCATAGAATGGCCAATGAAATGGAGACTAAAAATCAACCCTTCGAAATGCGAGGCTTTACGTTTCTCACATAAGCGGAACCCTTCTCCTACCACCATTGACATATAGATTGAACGTCTACTTTGGAGACACCATGTTACTTACTACTTTGGGTATAACCAGCTGCACTCCAAGTTGATTTTCAGATAGACTTACAGCCTCAGACTCTAAGGGAATAATGCTTTGGAACTGCCCAGAGGAACGTTATATAGAGCATCTAAGTTTGAGAATCGTTTAATTCAACATTTATCACCACCAGAGGCGTCCCACAAATGGCGCAGTAGGCCCGACCACAACCGAGCCACACATCAACCTGAACATTTAATACCAATAGCTCACGTAGAATTAGAAACCACGCACCCCAGAGATTAAAAAGTTGAAGGAGCAATCGTTTCAATCTTGCCACTGCACAAGCCCTCAAACAAATGTCAATAAAGTAAGGTTAGGTTTAAATTCGAACAGTGTATGAATGATTTTTTTTTAGAAATATAGTAATTGTACTTTATAAACCAAAGCGGCAATTAACACGAAGAAAATATGAAAAGATAAGACACTACAGCAATATAATACGCAGAAATAATAACAGCTAATAGATAAGTGTTGACAGATGTTGACACCATGACTTTGACATTAGACATCACAATTCCTATAGAATAGTTTTTTAATAATCCTAGGACTATTTTGTTGCCAACTCATGACAGTTCAAAATAATCTTGTACAGGATGAACAAAGTCAAGGTCAAGTTAAGGGTGAATCATCTAAGATTTTCAGTAGAATGTAAAAATCAAAAGAGTACCAGGGATTTTTATGCTACCACTACACTTCACTTGAGATTGCTCGCATTGCATACCCAGCGAGCAATTTCAACTGAATTAGGTTGGTTGCACCGAAATCCCTGCCGTGGCACAATTTATTGATTGAATTTTTTGAGACACTGTACGGTCACTATCTCCTGCTATGCTATCTTTAATTATTTCACAGCAAGGCGTTGGGTTACGTTAAGATTAATGTTTATTCAATAAACAGTAATAATTAGTTAGTGTCGAACATGAAATGAGCGTTCTGAAGATAAAGGAAATATGAGAGGTTATTGGAAACATAACAGAATACGAACAACAAGTTAAAAAATCTTTTTATAATTTGACGTTTCGTATAATGGTGACATTCACACTAATGACATCTTTAAATAAATTTAGAAAGTAGGAAATTTATTTCTTGCCTTAAACCGTATAATAAATATAATAACTATAAATACCATAGATAATAGGTACAATAATTATTAAATTTGATGGCATATATTTATGTAATAATTCAAGAGGTAATTTTTATAACCGTAGAAACAGTACATGTTAAATAATAAAAACTGCCGATTATCGCGAATAATAGGAATGTTTAAAGCTTAACATTTCTATTTTTATTGCGAAATAAATGTGCAAAATATAATGTAATTAAAGTTGCAACAAGCACTCAAATAATTTTATGGATAATTTGTCTATGTTAACACCTTTTATTTCCTGATATGTATGTCAATTGGGAACATTTATTACAACGAATCTGCAAAACCTCTAGGCCTTTCAATCTAGGCCTTTTTATCTTCGTTAGAAGAAAATTTACGACCTTTTAAACTTTTTTTTAATTGAGGAAAAACATGATAGTCTTCTCTCCATATTTTTTTCTGGTAGAGTGGTCAATAACGTCGAATATAATTCCTAGTTATTGTTTCACCTTTATCCACAAAATAAATCATGATTACTCCGTGGCAATCCCAAAAAATTAAAGCAAGAATTTTTCTGGCAGATTTTTGAATAGGAAACTTCTTAGGCGTTGCAGAATTAGAGTGTCTCGATTCCATAGATTGTTGCTTTGTTTCTGGGTCGTAGAACTACACCCAAGTTTCATTCGTAGTAACAATACGGCTTAAGAGGTTCGCATCATTTTCAAACCGAGCACAGATCAAACGTGATGCTTTGCACGCTTCTGGTCAACGTTCAGACATTTGGTGATCCATTTTGCAGAAATTTTTAAATACATCTTTGAATAGAATTGTTAGGGCTTGAATAAAAATACAACGATATAGGAATAATTCAATTTGTACCCCCTTGATTATAAATCGTTAACATTTTTAAAAGAATTCGATCAAAATAACAAACGAGGATTTATTTTCAACGAGCATTCACGACAAATTAAACCTATTTCGGCACGACAAATGATACCATTTTAGTAAATAAGGTCGAGCATGTCACAAAAGACGCAACAACTTTCCGCATTGCAAACCCCAAAGTAGCTCGGAGAGACAGGCACTATCAATTCCAGCCAAAACGGTACCGGCTTCCTAACAAAACAAATTGATTTCAATCTTAGCTATAACTTTCCCCCAATTTAATATATTTATTTATAAAGTAGTCCGCGATTTTCTTTTCCATGTTTTCGTATTTTAAAGTTATGATGTATTATCGACGCCGTCCTGGATAAATTTTTCGTTTTATTTTCTTTTAAAGTCTGCTGGTTCCAATTTCTAAAGCAGATGCTTCCATTTAATATTTATTTTAAGTCTGCATCTTGTATACAGTTTATTACATGCCAGACGGAACAAATCAAATCAAAAAGACCATAAGAGCACTGACCTGCATTAACACTCGACATACATCATTGAAAATATTGGTTCGTCTGTTTATACAAGATCTGAACCTACAGGGTCTGAATCTAAAGTCTTGTGAAGTGCTTTGTTTACACTGGATTACTGTCATGGTCTGCCGATATTGAGAAATGGTTCATATCACTTCAAACAATACCGATTGTCTTTGACGAGGCAGCGTGAAGAATTTTTTTCTTTTTTTAATTAAATAAGGAAGGATATTATTAGTTTGGGTATAATTGCAAGCGACAGGTAATAAATAATAATTATTTGTTTTAATTAGCTTCAATTCAGTTTAAAACATATTTTTACATCGTGGATAAATCATTGGCAATCGTAAAATCCATTCATTACACACTACTTGGCACACATTTCAATAATACTGACAATAATAATAGTAAAATAAGACTTATTGATGGTTAAATTTAAGTAAATTTAATGCAGACGTGTACAAACATGACACTTTGAAAAAGAACTGTTTTTATTGTGCACCTCAAACTCGTGAGTCTACATAATTTTGCGTTTGTAATGTTTATTATTAGAAAAGAGTTGATGTAATGACCAGTGCCAACGGTTCACAGGAACTGCTAATAATAGATCATAAAGTTAATAGGTGAGATCATGGCATGTTGAGGTGACAGTGCTATATTCTATTGACGTTCTTCTAATTTATATCTTCTGTCATAGTTAGACGATTACGTACGTGGATATATTTTGATATGCATAGTTTTAAATTCAAATTTATTTATGATGTACTTCTTAGAAAAACTTTATTCGTTTATAAAACAATTTTTCTGAAAATGTCATCCGTGTATTGTATGCTGTTGCATTTCTAATGCTATTGCTAATACTTGATGTTGGTACCAATGTATTTTATGACATGTCTGTCATGTAACTTTTATTTTCTTTAAAATTATGTCAATTTTGACAGATGACCAAATATTGATATGATCTAATAACCTTATACAGACATACATATCGATTATAATCTAATAATTAGAGCTATTTCGTACAATTTTAATTGTAGTATGACAACAAATTTGTAATTTATTGAGAATCAATCAATCAAACGTTGCTGTCAAACTTACCCAAAATTAGTTTGATAGGCCTACGACAGAAACTTTTTTTTGTCGATTTTTTTTTTAATTCTGATTATATCTCACAATCCTTTCATAGTTTGAGATTCGAAATTGTGATTGTAGATATCTTTTTACAATTAAACCACATACATGCAGCACAAGGTTCAAATCAGTACTGTTGACTGGTCAGGACATACAGTCCTCGCCAGAGAAAACGGGACACGTCTTATTGCGATTTTGGCTAAATTTTAGTTGTGTAATTAACTATTTTCCTAAAACAATGAATGAATAAATTTTCTTGACATTACATATGTCATTAATGTCAAATTTTTTCAATACATAGTTTTTATTTACGTTGAAAATATTAATATGCCTCACGTTAATAAAGTATGTAAAGCAAGAATTTGCACTAAAATAGAAGAAGGATGGTCGATGAGAAGTGTAGCAGATGAATTTGGAATAGGTAAGAGTACAGTAAGCAGAATACATAGGAAATGGAGAGAACAAAGAAGTCTTTCGAGATCCGTCGGCACAGGAGCAAGAAAAATATCTGATGTATACCAAGATGAAGCCTTAGTTGCACATATGCATAGAAACCCTTTCGACACGGTAAGAGAGGCAATAAGAAATACAGGTTTTCCTGGATCTGTTAGATCAGGATCCCGACGAATAAGGAATACCGGTTTACATTCACGTGTAGCAGTGAATAAAACTCTTTTAAGTCCTGCTTCGAAAGAACAAAGAATTGTTCGATCTTGAGCACATGGGATATGACGCTTGGGATCAAGTAATATTTTCGGACCAAAAAATTTTTCAGTCGTCGTACAATGGACAAGTAAAAGTTTACCGTTAATTTACACGTTTTGAAGACAAATATATAAATAAAATTAAAAGGAATCCTCGATTTTCTGTCAACGTTTGGGGATGGTTATCATCGCGAGGTCTCGGAGTTGCGCACCATATTCGAAATCGCCTTAACAGTGAAGAATATATAAATATTCTTAATAATGTGATGATCCCAACTGTCACACAATCTTATCCTGGTAGGAATTTCAAGTTTTTGCAAGACAACTGTCCTGTTCATACCTCCGCAGCAACGAAATAGTGGTTTAATACAAACAACGTGATCTGTATGGATTTTCCTAGTTATAGTGGAGATTTTAATGTGATAGAAAACGTATGGGGTTTAATGGCAAGACGTATTAATAAACAAACTCTTCAGGTGCATAACAATGAGCAATTATTTCACATAGTACAAACAGCCTGGGAAGAAATAGGTACCTGAAAATTACGTCATTAATTTAATAAGATCAATGCCTGAAAGAATTAATGCTGTGGTAGAGGCTGAAGGTGCTCTTACAAAATATTAATGTTAATAATAGATTTAAGTTATTACAATGTTCACTAAAGGTCTTTTTTACTTTTCGTTGTTTAAATAAAACAACGCCAAGCCGACAACAATGCCAGCCGATGCCCCCTGTAATTGGCGCAAGCTGTTGGGGGATGCTAAGGCATGAATTATTATTATTATTATTATTATTAAATAAATATTATTTAAGAGTGTGAGCCCATTATAAATTGGTTGAAGTTTGAATACTGTCAAATATTCCTAACATTTTTCATCTATTACTAATTTCAAATCATATCAATAGCTGTAATCTTGACTTGCAATAGTTAAAAAAAGTGTCCCGTTTTCTGACAGGACTGTAACTTCGAGGATGTGATTTTGAAGTCAGTTATCTGTCAAGATATTCGAATAATTTAGGACATCAACTTTTTCATGTATACTCCAACCCCACACGTTCACAGAATCCTAATATTATCTTTTTTTCTGTATATGTGGTACATTGACATAATCAGTCAAAAACTATGCATATATCTCTTTTTTATTTCTTCGTAAAATTTAATAAAAAACGTGTTTCAACACGTTCCCGAAATCTGCATTAAAATATTACAAAACTCAAAAAGCTAGTGATAGAGCCAGATGCAATGCGTTGCTAAATATTTCCAGGATAATTGTTTTAAAACGATCAAAATTTCATACGTCAAGAAATTATAAAATACATTTCTTCTGTAACATATATAGTTGACAATTAAAATGTTTAGGGTCAATTTTTGGTCATATTTATAGTTCGTGCTTGAGGTTGTGTCGATGCTTGAGATGCAACGCCATTTTGACGTAAACGTCATTACAAATTTGTCAAAATCGCCTGTTTCAAATAAATCTTGCATGAAATACAATATAAATATCACCTTTAATAACCATTTTCACGTTAATTTAGTTTTGGAATTAATCCTGTCTGTAGGATGATGTAACAAAGTTACCCATTACTATAAATGATAAATCTTTACTTCAATATAACAAGAGATCTGCAACTTTATGTTGACCTGCCTGATTTTTAAATTTAAATGTGTCAAAAGTAATTCTAACCTAAAAATGTAAATCTAAAGCTTATACCCAGGTAAGCCAATTTTTCAGGGTCGCCAAATTAAATATTTACTTCAAACATTTATGGTCACTCGGTATTTTCACAATAGATAAAAAAAGTGTCCTGTGTTTCTGACGCGGATATTATTTAAACTCGCTTTATATAAGTAACCCTAATGCCGCAAATACCGAGTTTTCACCCTGAAAAATTGGCTTACCTGGATGTACAGTCGTAAGCCAATCAAATGTAGTACCTATAAGCGTTTTTTAAAAATTTTTATGGTGTAAGTTAGTATTTTGACATTTAAACGTCAATCTTTTGTATTTTAAATCTTAAAACGTCAATTAAATACATTTTTACGATAGCACGAAAGCTTACAGTAGCTGATAAAGTTCGTATATTAATAATTTACAAGAAGGAGAGAAATTGCACAAGAAATGCTGTTAAATAAAACCATTGTGATAGAGGTTAAGAAACAATAAAGTTAATATGTTCGGGTATGATCTGACATTTGATTTTTAAAACAAGCAGCTTAACGAAAGCCCGTCTTACAATAATGAAATTTCAAATTTCTGACATATATGAAATTTAAGGTTGTACTACATTTATCTGAAAACGCCTGTACAGTCGTGAGTACGGAATTTCAAATACAAATTGCATAATTGCCTAATGTAAACATGTCTTTCATATAGCGTTTTATCGACATTTGACGTTTATTAATGACATTAATTGACGTTTAAAACCTTGCTTAGAGTTACGCACACGTAACACTGATACATAACATAAATAAAAGATATTTTTAACTGGAAGCTAAGTGACAGTAAAATTTTCACAATAGTAAATATTTTGACAAGAAAGGAGCGTTATGAAAGATAGGGTCTAAAATAAACGTCTGTGATTGGTTAAAATCTAGTGCACATTTACACAAGAACAATTTGTCAAAATTGGATATACAGGGTGTCCAGCCTAAGATGCAACGGTCCATAGCCGACTTATTATTAATTTTTTCAAAAAATGTTTCAAATAAATCTTGCCTCAAATCAAATTCTACACATTTTAAAATTAGTATCAGTAATGGCGGACTTGAAGTTCTACTGTAAGTAGATACTAACTTTATTATTTTAAATAGAACACCCTATATATTATTGCAGTTTTTGATTCCTTATTAAATTTAAAAGGCACTTTGTTCAACTTACATTGAGTCTAAGTGCGACCGTTTCCGAATTACGTGACGTTTTTCGAAAAAAATGACATCTGCAGCGTCTTCGGTGTTTGGAAATATCTCCGTAACTGCAAAAGTTAGAAACATGCGGTTTTCAGATTTCGCTTAATCATGAAAGAGGGCACATCTTTTATTAGAAAATTGTTGCATTTATGTTACAGGGTGATTAAATAAGGATCTGTAATTTCCCAGCTTTAAAATTATGAATAACTTGATTTTTTTAAATGGAATGGTATAGCAATTTTTACATAAATGAATGTAAAATTTGATTTTCTTTTGTTTTTATACGGATATTATTGTGTCTATTTCCAACGGTTTTGGAGATATTTCCGATTTTTCAGTTTCTCACCATCCAACATTTATTTGAAAAATTTTTCCAAAAAATTAATAATAAGTCGGCTATGGACCGTTGCATCTTAGGCTGGACTCCCTGTATGTCATAAACATCAAAAGGGTTATATTATGCGAGCGTTGTTTGTGTTCTATTGCGATTATTGTGATTTATTGTTTTTTTTTTATTCATTTCATCTTGTGCTTGAGGTTGTGTCAACTTGTATTTTTACGTAAATGTCATTACTCATTACAAATCTGTCAAAATCGCTCAATATGACCCAACAGTACAGTTACGCAGGCTTGGCATTGATACATGACCTGAAGTTACAAGTGACAGTAAAATACTCGTTCACAATAGTACCTAAATATTTTGACAAAACTACTATACTAGTTGTCCGGAATTCCATGCTCCCAACTGTACACTTACATTTACATCTTTTTAGGTTAGAATTACTTAAGTAAATCAATATTAATGACGTTTGCTTTGTCAAATTTTTGGCACATTTAAATTAAAAAATCAGCATGTCAACATAAAGTTGGGGAATTATTGCCATCTTAGAGAAAAGATTTTTAAGCATTTATACTCACGGGTTAGTTTGCCAATAACATTCAAAAATGTATTGAAATGGTTGCAATATGCTATTTGTAAATTTCGGCTTATTATAAATGACAAGTATAAAGTATTAGTCGAACCTAAATTGGTAACCTGTCAACATTACCGCTCACAATACTTTTGTTGTTTATTTTATGAGCACTCATCTTTTTTATAAATAAAACGACTCGAAATTATTTTATCACATCACTATTTTTGAATTTTATTTTTTTATGAATGCAACTGCAGCGGCTTCTCAACTTGTATTGTTTATCCAGACTATCACTGCATCTTTTTCTGTGTAAATGTGTTTCGATGGCTTTGTTACAACGTTAACTCGTCATAAATAATGTTCCAATGTTAATTATGTGCCCAAAACCGATTAGTAGCTCAGTAGAGGAATACGAATCTAGCGAGATGTTATCAGAAACGTCATCAACAAGATTCGAATTCTCCGGACTACAAATACCGCCATATCTATTGCGGTTATGGAGCTGCCTCATCACCAAAATAACCAAGATCAAGGCTTTTAATCGTAGTTGTAATTAACAATGAAAAGTAGATTCAGGAAGTGAGATAAATATTCCACTTCCGAAAACGACAGCTTTAGAATGTAGAAAAAGTCTAAAATTAGTTTGCCGATAAATAGAGAGTTTCTATAAAACTTCAAATTTGACAACACCGTCAAAATTTCTACGTTATTATTTTTACGGCAATGTTTTTATGAAATAAACTTTATAAATATAAGAAACAGATGTCACTCACCTCTAAAGCTTCCAGCATATCTTTAAATCCAATCATTGGAAGCTCGGTGACGTCCTCTTCGACTCCTTTGACCTTCTTGGCGATGTCGTCCAGTTCTTTTGAAAGCATCTATAAATTTCGAACCCAATAAATTGACCGCTGGGAGATTTTTAAAGAACAAATCTTGAAAACCACAACAACAACAACAAAATAAGCTAATAGGAAAATTGTAAATTCAAGCTTCTATATATATGTGGAGGGTATCTGCAAAAAGCTGGTGTACAAATCAAAACTGAAAAATCAATATGGTTTGTTATGAAAACTGAAAAAATAAAATTTATGATAAGAGGAAAAAAATATGGGGGTGAAATTTTATTTCACTTCAAATTAAATAGGGGACAAATACAAGAGCGTCTCTTTAATGAGCATGCATGAAATGTTATGACCTTGAAGTATACCTATGTAAGATGTGTAAATTAATGTGGTTTATTTAGAAATTTTAAAATAAGATAATATACAGGGTGTTGCATTTATATTATCGATATATTATAAGTAGCAGGGTCTAAATAAACCACACATTTATCGTTCTTCTTTTTATTTCGCCCTTCAGACTGAATTAGTATAAGAGACAGAGGGATATCACAGACGCATTACTTGTTAATTCAACACGAAACACACATCACAAACAGTTATTTTAAGACGACATACACGGAATTTCGTTCATTTTCTCCAACTGCATTTTGCAAAACTAAATTTAAAATTGCCGCTTCAAATTTTACCAACTGGCTAAACGTGTGTGGCACTACTTTTTCAAATACCAATCCGGAATTGTCACGTGTATTTTAAACTCGCTGCTTTTGAAAACCTGGCAAACTGCCAGGCGTTTATATTTAAAACAAATTGGTGACAGTACAAGCTGATATTTGCCACACAAATTATCAAGGAAATACAGCTTTTTATTTTCTATGATGATCTTGAATTAATTTTATTTAATTTATTATAATAAGGAATTATTGTGCTTAGTCATTATGAAATATACTTACTTCGATTTATAACAATTCTTTTTCTTGTCTAGATTTTCGGTAATTTTAATCTTATTTTGCTTCTATTAACACAGCTGGAGACAACTCTATCTGCATTAATTTAATCTTTAGGTTTTGGACCAAGAAACATTTAAAACAATACACATAGAAGAGACAAATACAAAATTCAGTATAGGTTTTGATAAAATTTATTATAAATAATAAAATAAACTAGATTGATGAGTATTACGATCATTATGAATCATTTTGGGCGTTAAGTGCATGCAAAATTTCCAATACACATCATAACCATATGTCACCTTCTTAAGTTCGTCGTGAGCGTCAGTATCTGATGATGATAAGATCCGATCATCTGTGGTAATGATGACGCTATCGATATGTACTCCACCTGGCGGTGAATGCTGCACGGGGGGCCCTAGGGACTGTTTGGCAACAGGGATTTGTCCTGGATATTCAACGGGTTGGTCATCAACATTGTCAAAGTCTTTTTGAACCGATAAAGTCCGATTTGTCCCGTTTACACAAGATTTAACACTGACATCGTCGTTTTTAATTATGATTTGTGAACTATTTTCGTTTACCGTTAAATCGTCCGTTAAATTCGAAATATTGGCAACGCGTTCATCACTACTACCGACACTATCCGTATTATTACTAATTAAGTCTTTCATTTTAAGATCAGTCTTTTGTTCAATAACTTGAGATTCTTCGCTAATTGATGGTTCTTCTTCGATTTTCCTCGCAAAGTCTTCAATAGTTTCTACCATTTCCTTTCCAATCTTGAATTCGCCAAGATCTTCTTTTATGATGGCTTCAATATCCACCTCTTCTTGAACAGGTACCACTTCTACAACTGTTTTGCTGTCTACTTTTGGTTCAGCATAAGCAGATTCTATTGCAATCATTTTAGAAGAAATATCTTTAAAGTCATCAAGTTTATCTTTCGAAGTAAGTTCTGCAACTGTTTTGGTGTCTTCTTTTATAGCTGTTGGTTGATCAATATCAATCACTTCTTTTTCTTTAACTTCAAGTATAACCTCAATTTCTTCTTTTCTAGATACATCTTGGATTACATTTTCTTGGACAGGTGCAACCTCCTCATCTGTTTTGATGTCTTCTTTTGGCTCAGCATAAGCAGATTCTATTTCAATCATTTTAGAAGAAATATCTTTAAAGTCATCAAGTTTATCTTTCGAAGTAACTTTTTCTTCAATATTTTGGGTCATTGTTTCTTTAATTTCAGACACAATCTCAGCCACATCTTTCCTAGATGCATCTTCAATTATATTTTCTTGAACAGGTACCACTTCTACAACTGTTTCGGTGCCTTCTTTTGTAACCGTTGGTTGATCAACATCAATCACTTCTTTCTCTCTAACTTCAAGTATAATCTCAACCTCTTCTTTCCTAGATTCATCTGCGATTACATTTTCTTGAACAGGTGCAACCTCCTCAATTGTTTTGCTGTCTTCTTTTGGTTCAACATAAGCAGATTCTATTTCAATCATTTTAGAAGAAATATCTTTAAAATGATCAAGTTTATCAATATTTTTGGTAACTGTTGGTTCTTTAATTCCTTTAATTGTATCTTTTCCGTCGTTAATCTCTTCTTTTTCTTTAATTGCAGGTACATCCTCAACCACCTCCTTCCTAGATGCATCATCAATTATATTCTCTTGAACAGGTGCAACTCCTACAACTGTTTTGTTGTCTTCTTTTGTAATTGCTGGCTGGTCAATATCAATGACTTCTTTTTCTTTAACTTCAAGCATAACCTCAACCTCTTCTTTCCTAGATATATCTTCGACTACATCTTGTTGAACAGGTAAAACCTCTTCAACCGTTTTGCTGTCTTCTTTTGGCTCAGCATAAGCAGATTCTATTTCAATCATTTTAGAAGAAATATCTTTAAAATTATCAAGTTTATCAATATTTTGGGTAACTGTTGGTTCTTCAATTCCTTTAATTGTTTCTTTTCCGTCATCAATCTCTTCTTTTTCTTTAATTTCAGGCACAACCTCAACCACCTCTTTCCTAGATGCATCTTCGATTATATTTTCTTGAATAGGTGCAGCTTCCACAACTGTTTCGGTGCCTTCTTTTGTAACCGTGGATTGAGCAACATCAGTCACTTCTTTTTCTTTAACTTCAACTATAACCTCAACCTCTTCTTTCCTAGATACATCTTCGATTACATTTTGTTGAACAGGTGCAACCTGCACAACTGTTTTGATGTCTTCTTTTGGCTCAGCATAAGCAGATTCTATTTCAATCATTTTCGAAGAAATATCTTTAAAATGATCTACTTTATCAATAGTTTGGGTAACTGGTGATTCCTCAATTATTTCATCTACATCTTCTACAATTCTAGTGTCATCTTTTTCTTTAATTCCAAATACAATCTCAACTTCCTCTTTCCTAGAAATCTCTTCAGTTATATTTTCTTGAACAGGTACTGCTTCTACATCTGTTTTGGTTTCTTCTTTAGGAACTAATGACAAACTTTCAATCTTATCTTGTAAATCCTCTTCAGTTTGCTGCTTAATTTCTTCCTTGGGCTCCCGAATTTCTTGTTTACTGTTATCAGTTTCCTCAACTCTTTCGTCTACTGGGCTAATTCCGGTTTGGTCTTCAACCAATTCCTTCTGAACAGGTACCTTTTCTTCAACATAAGCGGAAGAAATATCCTTATCATCAAGTACAACCTCAAAATCAGTTCTCAAATTTTGTGATCCTTCTTCAGTAAAATTTTCAACCGCAAGGTAAGTACTCTCATCCCTCCATTTGCACATTCCACCAGGTAAATCAGCACTTGTATACGACGTTCCGAAGGAACCACCGAATTGCTTCCTCACCGGCGAATCCTGTCCGCTAGAATGTCCTGAATCGCCATCTCCATCTTTATCCTGAGAGTCTTCATGTGATGCAAGTTCGATTTGCTGAACAGGAATATGAAATTGGCCTATATAAATGCGCCACAGTTCTTCAGCTTCTTCATATTGGGATTTCGCCAGCCAAAATGGACCATCGTTTGATAAATTTGTTGCCAAATCATCTTCAGTACCTTGAATAGCTTCATCAATGGCTTGAGGAGGTTCTTCCAGTTCTGATTTTTCGATTACAATGAAATCAGGTTCTTCTTCAACAATACTAGTTTTATCGTGGAATTCGCTCATGGCTTCCTCAAGTTCCTTCTCTATACTGCTTATTTCATCTGGTCTTTCCATAATGATGCTAGATTCAATTTCGGTTGTACTTTTAATTTCTTCCACGTGATCCTCTTGTGTTTTCGCTGCATCCTTTTGAGTTTTCTCCAAACTGATGTCATCAGATTTTTCTATAGAAACTTCTTCTTTAGGAATTGCTTCTGTAACAAGTTCTTCTTTAACATCTGGAGCTGGTGTCATTTCCTTATTTTTACCCTTCTTCTTCTTTTTACCCTTACCACCAGTTAAGGCATTAGATACTTTGGACACTATGGTGCCGATAACAGATCGACGTTTCTCCTCATTTTCAGAATATTCAGATTCAGATGTTAACCTATCTCTAGTGGGCGTTGCAGCATGTTTCTTCTCAGTTTCACTTTCAGAAGTTTGCGATTCCTGGGGTGCTGGTTTATCTTCTTCTTGTTTGGAGATAGCATCTTCCTTCTGAGGTGCTCCAATTTGCTCTACAGGCTCTTGTATAATTTCTTCGATTGGTTGTTCTTGAGTTTGTTTCTTCTTCTTTTGTTTTTTCGATTTCTTCTTATCGGAAATTTTGGATATTAATCCACCGAAGAAACCATCTTTTTCTTCTTTTGGAGAAGATGGTTTCTCTATAATGTGGGTTTCTTCTAAAGCTGCTGTTCTCTCGCTTTGTAGGAAGTCACTAATATTGACTTTCTCATCTTGGTGGTCTTTTGTTAGAGGAATTTCCTCGAATTTCTCTTCTGTTCGTATAGGAGGTTCTGATGTTTCGACAGCTACTATTGGCTGTTCATCATCAGTTAATTTCTCTTTGGGTTTATCTTCTTCAGTATGTTTCTCCTTATGTTTTTTATCCTTACGTTTCTTCTTATCCTTTTTAGGTTCTTCTTGAGCCAACGGTAACAAATCTTCAGGAATTTCTATTACTGAAGTATCTTTACTAGCAGGGGTTAGGGCGTGTTTAACGGCTGTGAACATATCGCAAAGATCAGCAGCCTTTTTCTTCTCTTTCTTTTTCTTTGGTGATTTTGAAGGAATATCTTCCTTTTGCTGGGCATCTTCAACTTCTTGTTTTGTATCTTCTATTTTTTCCGAAATAATTTCTTCAACTATGGTTTCTTCTCGATGATCCTCAGGAATTTCTTGAATTGAAGGCTTAACATCTTCTGGAGTTTGGGGCGATTTGATTTTAGGTGATTCTGGTGTTTTTGAAGCAACAATATCAGCCCACGTCTTCTGAGGTGATATTGGTACCTCCTCTGTTAAATGTTGTCTTTCCGCTTCTAAAAACGACGTAATAATCGCTGGTTTTAATTCTTCAGCCTTTGTACTTTCAATAATTGGTGAATCTTTTTCTTCACTAGCTTCTACGGGTTTAACGGAATCCTGTAACTCGATGGGTTCTTGCATCTTACGCTTCTTACCTTTCTTCGTTTTTTGAGTTTTTTCTTCTTTAGCCTGTTCTAATTTTTCTGGTTGTTTGACAGCTTCTTTAGGCTGTTCTTCTTTTGGTAATGTTGGACTTGAAGGTACTTCCTTTTTAGGTTCATCCTTTGGTGATTTTGGACTTGAAGGTACTTCCTCTTTAGGTTCATCCTTTGGTGATTTTGGACTTGAAAGTACTTCTTCCTTATCTTTAGAGTCCTTTTGCTCCTTTTGCTTAGAGCGCGATCTAGATCGTGTCCTGCGCTCTTTCTTAGTCAAAACAGTTAAGAAACCTTCAGTCGTATCTGGAGATGGCTCTTTTATAAACGCCTTTTCTTCCACAACTTCAATTTGTATGAATTCTTGTGGAGCTTCTTGTTCAGGTTGTGTCAAAATTTCGACAGTTATTTCTTCCGGTTTCGTTTCTTTGTGTTTTATTTCTTCGGTTGCAGGAGCTGTTTCTGATTTAGCTTGCGCTTTTTTAGCAGCTACAATCGCAGCATAAGTCGTTAAATGAGAGGGTGAATCAGTTTTGTCAGTTCCTGGTTGTACTTGGCCTTCAGTTAAAGTTTCATCAGTTGATTGAGGTTCTTCAATTGGTTCAGCTTTAACTTCTTCTGCGGCAACAATAGTTTCTTTTTCCACGTTAACCAATTCTGCCACCTCTTCTTGAACTTCAGTTTTATTCTTTTTCGGCCTTGATCTTGATCTGGATTTGCGCTTTTTAGGCACAGCTAATGTAACACTCAAATCATCAGGTTGTTGCTTTTGAATGCCTTCTTGAGCTTGTTCTACAATAGAAACAGTTTCTGTTATAATAACTGGGGTTACCAATTCTTCCACCACAATTGGTGGTGTTTCAGTTTTAATCTTAATCAGTTCTTTTGTTGTTGTGGTTTCGATTGTAGGTTTAGCTTCTTCAGCAGGTTCTTGCGCATGATCGCCAGCTTCTGGAAGCGTTAGACTGATGGTGGTCTCAACTAACGGCTCCCTACTTAAAGATCTGGTCCTGATATCGACATTACTTGCTACGACCTCAGCGTATGTTTTGCCATCATGCCGTGGTGTTAACCAAACATTCGGCACAGTTTCTTCTGGTGTTGGACGTTGTTCTTGGATTATTTCTGGTTTAGGCTTCTCCGCTGATTTTGGTCTAGGTGATTTTGATTTCTTCTTCCTACTACGTTTCTGTTTCTCTGATTTGGATTCTTCTTGCAATTCCTCTGTAGTTACCTCTTTAGCTTCGCTGAGCACTATTTCGATAGGCTCATCATGAGTCTCGATCACACTTTTCGCAATTTCCAAAGCTATTTCGTGTGTCTCATCTTGTTGGTCAGTTTTTGGCAAATCCGCTAAAGTTTGAGGTTCTTCTTCGGTGGTAGACCATGGTATATCACTTTTGACCGATTGGGAAATATCTTGATCTTTCACTGATTCGCTCTCCTTTAGGATCTCGCTAACCCAAACGTTGTTAGCTTGATCTGATGGTATCTCGAATTCTTCTTGAGTGGCGCTAGTTTCAAATTTATTATAATCATTTTCGGGTTGATCTTGATACGCTTCTTCCGAATATGATTTAGAATATTGGCTCGAATCTGGAACGAAGATTTGGGCGTTGGGATTCAATTTGAACCCACCCTTTTTGGGAACAAATTCCGTAGCTGTCTTGATAATTTCTTCAAACTGTGATGGCTCCTTTTTGGTATCATCCTTTTCTAGTTCGGGTGCTTCAATATCTTTGAAACCTTCGATATTTTGGTCTAATGAGATATCCAGGGAAGGAGATTGCATTGAATCTAGATCTGGTGCTTCATATTTGTGATAAATACTCTCCGATTTGATACTAAAGTCTTCAGTGTAACCCATAGATAAACCTGAATCATCTATGTCCACCATTTCGAAGGTTTGATCTTCAATATCTGGTGATTTGGGTTCTGTGATATTGGTTTGCAAATCAGTTGGTTCTTCAATTGTGTCGATGTTTAAGCTATCAGTTGTGATCATTTCGAAGTTGTCACTATCTGGTGTTTGTTTTCCTCTTAGATCTTCTTCTTTATCGATTGGTGTTTCAGTTGGAACAATTGCTTCAATTTGTGGTTGAGGTTCTGATAATTTGGCATCATCAATTAATTGTAGATCAACCTCCTCTGGAAGATTTCCTTCTATAACTGTTGATGTTTCAGTGATTGTGGTTACATTTTTTGGTGTTAATTCTTCTTGTACATCAGGTTGAGGAGCTTCAGCTTCAATTTCTTCAGATTTAACTTCTTGCTGGTCTACACTATCTGGTACTGCAATAATTTCCACTTCTTTTTCGACAACTTCATCGAATCCAATCCTATCAGGTTCCCTCGATTGCGATCTTTCCCTTTCAAGACGTTCTTGCCACTCACGTTCAGCTTTCGCCATCTGAGGAATATCATAAGGAATATATTCCTGGATCAGATTCTGCAGCAATATTTTCTCTTGGACTTCTTTCTGATCAATTTCAATTTCCTGGATGATTTGTGGTGTTTTTTCCTCAGAAATCAGTTTGGGTTTGATATTAAATTCTGTTATTTCTGGTGATTGTTGTTGCTTTTCCTTCTCCAAAATTTCATGCCAATCATTTTCTGCTTTAGACATTTGAACGATGTCGTAGGAGGTGGTGTCCTCTTTCATGTTTTCCAACAGAGCTTCCTTCGAAGTGTCTTTCATGATTTCTGTTGGAAGAGGCAATGAAGTTTCCTCTGGTATTTTCGGAGTTATATCCTCTTTAGGCTGAGAGCGACCCCTTTCCAATTTTTCCTGATACTCATATTCAGCTTTCACCATTTGAGGTACATCGTATGGGACGAAATCTTGCACCATATTAGTTAATATTGATGGTTTGTTGTTATCTTCTTTTTGAGACACCTCTATAGGTCTTGCTTCAATTCTTAGCGATTCTGCAGGAGTTACTTCATCTGTAATTATGGGTTCTGTTTGAGGTTCAGGTTGTTTTTCTTCATCCAAAGCTTGAATTTCTTGTTGCAGGAATTCTTGCAATATATTGACTTCCCTCAAAATGTCTTGTTGTACTTCTTGCATCTGTTCTTCAAATTTAGATTCTGCTTTAATAAGTTGTTCTGATATCGATTCTGGTTTTATTTCCTCTTGAGGTACTGCTTCTGGCTGTTCAGGTTCCTTTATTTCTTTTGCGATTTCTTCAGGTTCTTGTTGGACCAGTTCTTCTTCAATTGGTGTTGGAATTTCTTCGAGAGGAACTTCTTCTTTAATAACAGGACTAATGACCGAAATGTCTACATTAATTTGGTCTTCAGTTGATGGTGTTTCTTCTTTGATACTAAACTGCTGTTCTGCTTCGGCATCAATTTTGGGTTTTTCCTCAATTGCAGGAGTAATTTCAGAAATTTCTGAAATAATTGGAGATTTCGCTTGTTCAATAATAGCTGGACTTGGTTCTTCAATCGATGCAACCTCTTCAGGTGTAGTTTCCTTTAATTTCTTCTCAAATTCTTTAACTTCATGATACATGCTTTCAGCTCTAAGCATCTTGAGCATGTCATAACCGGTAACTTCTTGTTTAAGAATTCTTCAATTGAATTTATTTCTTTATCATCTTCTGGTTCTGGTGGTAACATTTTTGGTGGTTCTAGTTTATATTCTTGAGAATTTATTAGACGTTCTGCTTTTTGTTCATCAAATTTGATGGAGTTGAGGTTTTTGGCGCAGTTTCTGCAATTTCTTGGATTATTGTTGGTTGAGGTTCTTCTGTCTTTTGTGTTACTTCTGTTACGTCCTCTTTTTTGTTCGACAACTGCTTCTTCTGGTTCTAATTCTTGAACTTTAAATTCGATTACAGGTTGTGGTTCTTGTTGGGGTGGGGTAGGTTCTTCTTCAGTTGGCTTTACAGGTTCAGGTTCTTTAATAGCTACAACTTCCACTTCGATATTATCAAGTTTAGCTTCTGGTTCTTGAGCTTGGGGTTGTGGTTCTTGTTTGGGTGAAGTGGATTCTTTTTCAGTTTGTTTTGTAGGTTCATCAAGTTTAGATTCTGGTTCTAATACTTGAGATTGAGGTTGTGGTTCCTGTTTAGGTGGGGTGGATTCTTCTTCAATTGGTTTAATAGGTTCAGGTTCTTTAATCGCCACAATTTCTACTTCGATAAATTTGTCATCTACTGCATCAAGTTTAGCTTCTGTTTCTAGTTTTTGAGATTGAGGTTGTGGTTCTTGTTTAACTGGGGAAAGTTCTTCTTCAGTTGGTTTTATAGGTTCATCAAGTTTAGATTCTGGTTCTAATACTTGAGCTTGAGGTTGTGGTTCTTGTTTACCTGGAGAAAGTTCTTCTTCAGTTGGTTTTAAAGGTTCTTCAAGTTTAGATTCTGGTTCTAATACTTGAGATTGAGGTTGTGGTTCCTGTTTAGGTCTGGTGAGTTCTTCAATTGATTTAATAGGTTCAGGTTCTTTAATCGTTACAATGTCTACTTCGATAGATTTGTCTTCCATTTCACCAAGTTTAGATTGTGATTCTAATTCTTGAGTTTGGGGTTGCGGTTCTTGTTTGGGTGGAGTGGATTCTTCTTCAGTTGGTTTTGTAGGTTCATCAAGTTTAGATTCTGGTTCTAATACTTGAACTTGAGGTTGTGGTTCTTGTTTAGGTGAAGCAGGTTCTTCTTCAGTTGGTTTTATAGGTTCATCAAGTTTAGATTCAGTTCTAATACTTTAGCTTGAGGTTGTGGTTCCTGGTTAGGTGTGGTATATTCTTCTTCAGTTGGTTTTATAGGTTCATCAAGGTTAGATTCTGGTTCTAATACTTGAGCTTGAGGTTGTGGTTCTTGTTTAGGTAGGATGGGTTCTTCTTCCGTTGGTTTTATAGGTTCATCAAGTTTAGATTCGGGTTCTAATACTTGAGCTTGAAGTTGTGGTTCTTGTTTAGGCGAGGTGGGTTCTTTTTCGGTTGATTTTATAGCTTCAGGTTCTTTAACTGCTGCAACTTCCACTTTTATAGATTTGTCTTCGATTTCATCAAGTTTAGCTTCTGGTTCTAATTCTTGAGCTGGAGGTTGAGGTTCTTCTTCACAGGTTCAGGTTCTTTAATTTTTGTAAGTTCAGCTTCTGGTTCTGATGGTGATTTTTTACTTTCAACAGTTTCAGTCTTTAATTCTTGCAGTTCATAATATGCACTTTCAGCCTTTAACATAGCAGCGATATCATAATTTTTAATTTCATCTTTCAAAGAAGATTTCGATCGGTGGTTGCTTTTCTTGAGGTGCTTCTTTTTCCACGACATTTTCTTGAGGTTGTTCTTGAGGAATTGATACAGAATCCATGCTCGGAAGTGTCTCTTCAGGTTTTGATTCTAAGACTTGTTTATTTTCAATTTCGATCACGATTTTATCGTCATCTTTAGTTTGCTTAGCAAAATCTTCGATTTCATCTTCTAGCATTTGCGTCATATTATAATTGTGTGCTATATTGAATTGTAACACATCGTACATGAAATGTTTAGGTGTCCCTGGTGAATCTACTTTCTTGTATTGTGGTTGTGGCGCAAGTATTATATCGATTGGTTTTTCTATCTTCTTAAGAGGTTCAATTTCCAATTTGGGTTGTTCTGTATATTCTTCTGTAGTTTTGGTTTGAGTGCCTTCAACAAATTCATTTACTATCTCATCGATGGACTGTTTACCTTCTGATATTATAGCCATAATACGCTCGAGATTTTGGTCGTCCATAATTGGTGCTTCCTCATCTTTAATTGGAATTTCCTCTTTCGATTGCTCTATCTCCTTAATAACGAAGTAATCAGTTTCTGATTTTGCGATCTCTTTTACATCGTATTTAGGTGCATCATCAATCATCCCCAATAATTTCCTTTCAGGGCTTTCAACTGGTTGAGCTTCTTGAGTTGTGAGAGCTTCCTGCAAGTCAGGTTGTAGTTCAGATTTCTGTTCTTGAATTTGATCTAGATTAGGAGTTTGTTCCTCCACTACGACTTCCTCCTGCTGTCCTTCTTGAGGATGTATTAAGAGCATACCATTCAGCTTCGTATTCTAACATTTTAGGAAGGTCATATTTGGGTATTTCAGATTCCAAACCTTCGAAAGGCATCTCTAAATTTTCCATCGATTCAAGTTGGGGCTTCTCCAAAGATTGAATTTCTTCCGTCTTGTCCAGAATTGTTTCTTTTGGTGCAATGTCAGGAATAATTTGCTCATTTTGGGACATAATCCATTGGGTTTCAGATTCCACAATCTTCATTATATCATATTTAGGCGCATCAGACGCTAAGCCGCATAAATTCTCAATATTATCCTGTATTGGTGTCTCCTTTAATACAATATCTTCTTGAGGTGCTTCGATGGATGCTTCAATTGGTATTGCTTCAATATTTTCTTCAATTTCCTCATTTTCAATCTGTTTTATTTCCTCCCTTATAAAATCTAAAACTGATAGTTTCTCCGTTGATGCCAATAATGTAACTTGCTCCTTAAGTTTGAGATCTTGTTCTAATTTTGTAGTATCATCCATTTTAGGACAGTTGATGGTGTTTCTTCTTTGATACTAAACTGCTGTTCTGCTTCGGCATCAATTTTGGGTTTTTCCTCAATTGCAGGAGTAATTTCAGAAATTTCTGAAATAATTGGAGATTTCGCTTGTTCAATAATAGCTGGACTTGGTTCTTCAATCGATGCAACCTCTTCAGGTGTAGTTTCCTTTAATTTCTTCTCAAATTCTTTAACTTCATGATACATGCTTTCAGCTCTAAGCATCTTGAGCATGTCATAACCGGTAACTTCTTGTTTTAAGAATTCTTCAATTGAATTTATTTCTTTATCATCTTCTGGTTCTGGTGGTAACATTTTTGGTGGTTCTAGTTTATATTCTTGAGAATTTATTAGACGTTCTGCTTTTTGTTCATCCAAATTTGATGGAGTTGAGGTTTTTGGCGCAGTTTCTGCAATTTCTTGGATTATTGTTGGTTGAGGTTCTTCTGTCTTTTGTGTTACTTCTGTTACGTCCTCTTTTTGTTCGACAACTGCTTCTTCTGGTTCTAATTCTTGAACTTTAAATTCGATTACAGGTTGTGGTTCTTGTTGGGGTGGGGTAGGTTCTTCTTCAGTTGGCTTTACAGGTTCAGGTTCTTTAATAGCTACAACTTCCACTTCGATATTATCAAGTTTAGCTTCTGGTTCTTGAGCTTGGGGTTGTGGTTCTTGTTTGGGTGAAGTGGATTCTTTTTCAGTTTGTTTTGTAGGTTCATCAAGTTTAGATTCTGGTTCTAATACTTGAGATTGAGGTTGTGGTTCCTGTTTAGGTGGGGTGGATTCTTCTTCAATTGGTTTAATAGGTTCAGGTTCTTTAATCGCCACAATTTCTACTTCGATAAATTTGTCATCTACTGCATCAAGTTTAGCTTCTGTTTCTAGTTTTTGAGATTGAGGTTGTGGTTCTTGTTTAACTGGGGAAAGTTCTTCTTCAGTTGGTTTTATAGGTTCATCAAGTTTAGATTCTGGTTCTAATACTTGAGCTTGAGGTTGTGGTTCTTGTTTACCTGGGAAAGTTCTTCTTCAGTTGGTTTTAAAGGTTCGTCAAGTTTAGATTCTGGTTCTAATACTTGAGATTGAGGTTGTGGTTCCTGTTTAGGTCTGGTGAGATCTTCTTCAATTGATTTAATAGGTTCAGGTTCTTTAATCGTTACAATGTCTACTTCGATAGATTTGTCTTCCATTTCGCCAAGTTTAGATTGTGATTCTAATTCTTGAGTTTGGGGTTGTGGTTCTTGTTTGGGTGGAGTGGATTCTTCTTCAGTTGGTTTTGTAGGTTCATCAAGTTTAGATTCTGGTTCTAATACTTGAGCTTGAGGTTGTGGTTCTTGTTTAGGTGAAGCAGGTTCTTCTTCAGTTGGTTTTATAGGTTCATCAAGTTTAGATTCCAGTTCTAATACTTTAGCTTGAGGTTGTGGTTCCTGGTTAGGTGTGGTATATTCTTCTTCAGTTGGTTTTATAGGTTCATCAAGGTTAGATTCTGGTTCTAATACTTGAGCTTGAGGTTGTGGTTCTTGTTTAGGTAGGATGGGTTCTTCTTCCGTTGGTTTTATAGGTTCATCAAGTTTAGATTCGGGTTCTAATACTTGAGCTTGAAGTTGTGGTTCTTGTTTAGGCGAGGTGGGTTCTTTTTCGGTTGATTTTATAGCTTCAGGTTCTTTAACTGCTGCAACTTCCACTTTTATAGATTTGTCTTCGATTTCATCAAGTTTAGCTTCTGGTTCTAATTCTTGAGCTGGAGGTTGAGGTTCTTCTTCAGTTGGTTTTACAGGTTCAGGTTCTTTAATTTTTGTAAGTTCAGCTTCTGGTTCTGATGGTGATTTTTTACTTTCAACAGTTTCAGTCTTTAATTCTTGCAGTTCATAATATGCACTTTCAGCCTTTAACATAGCAGCGATATCATAATTTTTAATTTCATCTTTCAAGAAGATTTCGATCGGTGGTTGCTTTTCTTGAGGTGCTTCTTTTTCCACGACATTTTCTTGAGGTTGTTCTTGAGGAATTGATACAGAATCCATGCTCGGAAGTGTCTCTGCAGGTTTTGATTCTAAGACTTGTTTATTTTCAATTTCGATCACGATTTTATCGTCATCTTTAGTTTGCTTAGCAAAATCTTCGATTTCATCTTCTAGCATTTGCGTCATATTATAATTGTGTGCTATATTGAATTGTAACACATCGTACATGAAATGTTTAGGTGTCCCTGGTGAATCTACTTTCTTGTATTGTGGTTGTGGCGCAAGTATTATATCGATTGGTTTTTCTATCTTCTTAAGAGGTTCAATTTCCAATTTGGGTTGTTCTGTATATTCTTCTGTAGTTTTGGTTTGAGTGCCTTCAACAAATTCATTTACTATCTCATCGATGGACTGTTTACCTTCTGATATTATAGCCATAATACGCTCGAGATTTTGGTCGTCCATAATTGGTGCTTCCTCATCTTTAATTGGAATTTCCTCTTTCGATTGCTCTATCTCCTTAATAACGAAGTAATCAGTTTCTGATTTTGCGATCTCTTTTACATCGTATTTAGGTGCATCATCAATCATCCCCAATAATTTCCTTTCAGGGCTTTCAACTGGTTGAGCTTCTTGAGTTGTGGGAGCTTCCTGCAAGTCAGGTTGTGGTTCAGATTTCTGTTCTTGAATTTGATCTAGATTAGGAGTTTGTTCCTCCACTACGACTTCCTCCTGCTGTCCTTCTTGAGGATGTATTAGAGCATACCATTCAGCTTCGTATTCTAACATTTTAGGAAGGTCATATTTGGGTATTTCAGATTCCAAACCTTCGAAAGGCATCTCTAAATTTTCCATCGATTCAAGTTGGGGCTTCTCCAAAGATTGAATTTCTTCCGTCTTGTCCAGAATTGTTTCTTTTGGTGCAATGTCAGGAATAATTTGCTCATTTTGGGACATAATCCATTGGGTTTCAGATTCCACAATCTTCATTATATCATATTTAGGCGCATCAGACGCTAAGCCGCATAAATTCTCAATATTATCCTGTATTGGTGTCTCCTTTAATACAATATCTTCTTGAGGTGCTTCGATGGATGCTTCAATTGGTATTGCTTCAATATTTTCTTCAATTTCCTCATTTTCAATCTGTTTTATTTCCTCCCTTATAAAATCTAAAACTGATAGTTTTCTCCGTTGATGCCAATAATGTAACTTGCTCCTTAAGTTTGAGATCTTGTTCTAATTTTGTAGTATCATCCATTTTAGGATCCTCAGTTTCATTTTCATGACAAACTAGCTCCTCACCGGAAATTTCATCATCTGTTAAAGCTTGTATCGGCGATAGAGTCTCTTGTGGTTTAAAATCTGATATAGTAATCTCTTTAGCTGGTTTATCTAAACTATCTACTGCTTTTGGTGTCAATTCTTCCGTAATATTAATCGTAATAGGTTCAATTTCTTTTGCTTTCACCTCTTTACCAGCATCTTCGATATTACTCGGCTTATTCTTCTTCTTTTTAGATCTCTTATTCTTCTTTTTACTCTTAGAAGAATCACCTACAATATCATCATTTGATACTTCCTGCCATTCATCATCATCTATCTTACCTTTAGCATTAGTTCCTGCGTTTGAGCTCGTTGCAGGTGTCGCTGTCGTAGCTTGCGGTTCTTTACCTTTACCGGAGGTCTTTTTCTTAGCTAACACATCCATTACCTCCGATAAATCTTTAATTTCGACGTCCACAATAGACTCTAACCGCGTTAGATGTTGCACTGATGTCACATCGGTGACGTTGTCAAAACTGTCAGAAATTGACAGGTTCCTGTCAGCGTCTTCTACGTCAGTTTGATCGATACGCGTAGCCGCTTCTAACGAGATGAATTCGTTCGAAACGTCACGTGCATGTTTTCCTCTCGATCTATCTTTAACTGAGCCGAAGATGGCTTGTTCTATTTGTATTTCTTCCTGAATGAATTGATCCACTTCGTCTTTAGTGATGAATTCAGATTCAGTTGGTAGCGTTATATTTTCCGTAGTTTCTTCCACAGTTTTGGTTACATCTTCAATTTCGCGTTCGGGACTCGTTGCGATTTCCATCTTTAAAGAAACTACAGGTTGCATTTTGACTTCTTCGTGAGTAATTAAGATGAATTTGTTGGTTTTAGTGTTATCGACACTTTTCTGTTCTTCTAAACTGACGCCGATTGAAGCATCCTCGATGTTATCTGATTTTGCAGGTACAACCTCGCTAATCTCTTTAGAGCAAATTTCTTCTTCTTTTTCAACTTTAGGTGATAATTCTACTTTGATGTTAGGCTCTTCGTTTGATAAAACTGTAACTGTTTCTGTTATAGTTTCTTTATGTTGAGTAACACCAGTCCTATCTGACGTTTCTTCAACTGACGTGGTGGTAAGCGTCTGCGTTATTGTCGCGGCAATATTTCCAGCAAATTCTTGTATAGGTTCCGAAACCTCCAAATTATCCTGACTAACTTCTTTAGGTTTCTCAACAACTGCACCCTTTTTATCTTTCTTCTTCTTTCTAGATTCCTTCTTCGTCTTGATCGGTTCTTCCTGCTTATCTTGGCCGTTCACATCGATGATAGAACTTGCAATTTGTTCATCGACTTTAAGCTTGTCTTCAGGTATGTCGGATATCCGTTCAATTTTCATGATTTCTGTCTCTTGAGCTGGTGTCTGGAATGATACCGGATCTGCCACAGTTTGGAACACAATCTTCTGCCCTTTCTCTTTAGATTTACCTTTCTTGCGTTTTTGGGCTTTCTCTGGTTTTTCAATTTCGATATTTTTGTCCGTTTTCGGACTTATATTTTCTTGATCGAATTGAGGTTCTTTGGTAAGTTGTGTATCGTCTGAACTTTCTTCAATAGCTGCTTCAGTTGGTTCTTCTGTGGCAGATTCAGTTTTAGTTTCAGCTTCCTCTGTATTAGAATCTTTTTTGGGTTTCCTACGTTTCTTTTTAAGTGTGCCTGGTTCTAGTACTTCTTCAGTTATTTCATCAGTAATTTCCGCTTCAATAAATTCAATCCTTTTAGGTTCCTCTTTTATTGGAGATGCTTCTTTAATTTCATCTTTAATTTGATCTTTTATTTCTTTTTTAGATTTGGGTTTCTTATGTTTCTTTTTGGACTTTTCTAATTCTTGACTAAACTGTAGTTCTTCCTCGTTAAGTTTTGTGTCAATCGATATTCCTTCTGGTATTGGTTCAACACCAATTTCTGCTTGAATAAATTGAAGAGTGGCATCAATATCTTTAGGTTTATCTGTTACAATTAAGTCTTGGGTTATTTCTTCAATTAATTGGTCTTCTTCGATTTTCTGAGGTGTTTCTTTAATGTCTTCTTGAGGAAGTTGTTCAGTTGGTTCTATTTGTGCTATTGGTACTTCGATATTATCTTCTACCACTTCCTTTTTAGATTTGGGTTTCTTGTGTTTCTTTTTAGACTTTTCTGGTTCTCGTATCGTTTCACTCTTCACTTCATCAGTTTCTTCGCTTGGTTTTGTCTGGATTGGAATTTCTTCTGGTTTTGGTTCAACACCAATTTCTACCTCAATAAATTCAAGGGTGGTATCAATGTCTTTAGGTTTATCTGATGAAATTATGTCTTGTATTATTTCTTGGTGTTCTATTGGAGATACTTCTTCAATTTTCTGAGGTGTCTCTTTAATTTCTTCTTGAGAAAGCTGTTCAATTGGTACTTCTTGTGATATTGGTGCTTCCTTTATTATTTCCTTTTTAGTCTTGGGCTTCTTGTGTTTCTTTTTAGATTTTTCTGGTTCCTGTATTGTTTCTTGGGCCAATTCTACTTCTTCCTCAGTGAATTTCACATCAATTCGAATTTCTTCTGATGCTGGTTCAATACCAATTTCTGCTTGAATAAATTCAAGGTTGGCGTCAATGTCTTTAGGTTTCTCTATTAAAATTGAATCTTCCATTGTTTCCGACATTGTTTGGTCTTCAATTGGAGACGCTTCTTCAATTTTCTGAGGTATTTCTTTAATTTCTTCCTGAGGAAGCTGTTCAATTGGTTCTTCTTGCGATATTGGTGCTTCAATACTGTCTTTTATTATTTCTGTTTTAGCCTTAGGCTTCTTGTGTTTCTTTTTTTAGATTTTTCTAGTGCCTGTATTGTTTCTTGGACAAATTCGACGTCTTCCTCAGTGAGTTTCACGTCAATTGGAATTTCTTCTGGTGCTGGTTCAACACCAATTTCCGCTTGAATAAATTCAAGGTTAGCATCAATGTCTTTAGGTTTCTCTATTAAAATTAAGTCTTCCGTTGTTTCTTGAATTGATTGGTGTTCCAATGGAGATGTTTCTTCAATTTTCTGAGGTGTTTCTTTAATTTCTTCCCGAGAAAGTTGTTCAGATGGTTCTTCTTGTGATATTATTTCCTTTTTAGGCTTGTGTTTCTTGTGTTTCTTTTTAGATTTTTCTGGGATAAATTCTACTTCTTCATCAATAAGTTTCGCACTGATTGGAATTTCTTCTGGTACTGGTTCAACACCAATTTCGGCTTGAATAAACTCAAGGGTAGCATCAATGTCTTTCGGTTTCTCTATTAAAATTAAGTCTTCTCTTGTTTCTTGAATTGATTTCTCTTCTATTGGAGATGCTTCTTCAATTGTCTGAGGTGTTTCTTTAATTTCTTCTTGAGGAGGTTCTTCAATTGATTCTTCTTGTGATATTGGTGCTTCAATAACGTCTTTTATTATTTCCTTTTTAGCCTTGGGCTTCTTGTGTTTCTTTTTAGATTTTTCTGGTTCTTGTATTGTTTCTTGAGCAATTTCTACTTCTTCCTCATCGAGTTTTGTACGAATTGGAATTTCTTCTGCTGTAGCTTCAACACCAATTTCTGCTTGAATAAATTCAAGGTTGGCATCAATATCTTTAGGTTTCTCTATTAGAATTAAATCTTCCGTTGTTTCTTGAATTGATTGGTCGTCAATTGGAGATGCTTCTTCAATTTTCTGAGGTGTTTCTTTAATTTCTTCTTGAGGAAGCTGTTCTATTGGTTTTTCTTGTGATGTTGGTGCTTCAATACTGTCTTCTATTATTGCCTTTTTAGCCTTGGGCTTCTTGTGTTTCTTTTTAGATTTTTCTGACTCCTGTATTATCTCTAGAGCAATTTCTACTTCTTCCTCAGTGAGCTTCGGCTCGATTGGAATTTCTTCTGGTGCCGGTTCAACACCAATTTCTGCTTGAATAAATCCAAGGTTAACATTGTCTTGGGTCGTTTCTTGAATTGATTGGTCTTCTATTGGAGATGGTTCTTCAATTTTCTGAGGTGTTTCTTTAATTCCTTCCTCAGGAAGTTGTTCAGATGGTTCTTCTTGTGATATTATTTCCTTTTTAGGCTTGTGTTTCTTGTGTTTCTTTTTAGATTTTTCTGGAATAAATTCTACTTCTTCATCAGTAAGTTTCGCACTGATTGGAATTTCTTCTGGTATTGGTTCAACACCAATTTCGGCTTGAATAAACTCAAGGGTGGCATCAATGTCTTTAGGTTTCTCTATTAAAATCAAATCTTCTCTTGTTTCTTGAACTGATTTCTCTTCAATTGGAGATGCTTCTTCAATTTTCTGAGGTGTTTCTTTAATTTCTTCCTGAGGAAGCCGTTCAATTGGTTCTTCTTGTGATATTGGTACTTCAATACTATCTTTTGTTATTTCCTTTTTAGCCTTGGGCTTCTTGTGTTTCTTTTTAGATTTTTCTGGTTCCTGTATTATTTCCTGGGCAAATTCGACTTCTTCCTCAGTGAGTTTCGCGTCAATTGTAATTTCTTTTGGTACTGCTTCAACACCAATTTCTACTTCAGTAAATTCAAGCGTGGTATCACTATCTTTAGGTTTATTTGTTAGAATTATGTCTTCAATTTTCTGAGGTGTTTCTTTAATTTCTTCCTCAGGAAGTTGTTCAGTTGGTTCTTCTAATGATATTATTTCCTTTTTAGGCTTGGATTTCTTGTGTTTCTTTTTAGATTTTTCTGGAGTAAATTCTACTTCTTCATCAGTAAGTTTCGCACTGATTGGAATTTCTTCTGGTACTGGTTCAACACCAATTTCGGCTTGAATAAACTCAAGGGTAACATCAATATCTTTAGGTTTATCTGTTATAATTAAGTCTTGAGCTCCTTTTTCAATTAATTGGTCTTCAATTATGTGAGGTGCTTCTTTAATTTCTATTTCAGGAAGGTGTTCTTCTACTACAGCTTCCTCTTTGTGTTCTTCTTCTGATGTAACGATATTAGAACCTTTTTTACCTTTAGCTTTCTTATGTTTCTTCTTAGGTTTTTCTGCTTCATGTGTTATTTCAGTCTTATCCTCGTTAACCTCGTGAGTAGGTTGTATTTGAACTACAGTTTTTGGTGTGATGGTATCTTCAGTTTTCTCCGGTTCTTGAACCGCAATATCTAAATTAACTTCCACTTCCAGTGATGTATCTTGAGGTGGTTCGGGATTAAGGATGTCAGCGACTTCTTTAATTTCTTGTACCTGTAATATTTCCTCCGTACTTTCTTGAATTTGTTGCGTTTCCTCCACATATTCTTGAGGTATTTCTTGGATGATTTCTTCTGAGGGTGCTTCTTGCATTGCTGGTACTTCCTGAATGATTTCTTCTAAGATAGTTTCAGTTGCTATTTCATCCACTGGAATTTCTGATATTTCTTGAGGCGATTCTTTATCTTTAGCCTTATTTTTCTTTTATTCTTCCTTGCTTTGGGAATCGGTATTGAAGATTTTACTTCTTCCGAAATTACAGTCTCCGTTACTTCTAAAGCTGGTTTAGATTCTTCTGTTGTAGCGGCATCCACTTCTGGAGTTTCGACATCTTCTTCTGTGGTAACCGGTGGTACTTTCGGTAACTTCTTCTTCTTTTTAGATTTCTTCTTGCTATCTTGGATCTTGTTTTGAACGTTAATGGCCTCTTCAGATGAATCTTTTTGTAAATGCAGAATTGGTTCGTCTTTAGATTCTTCTGATTTGGATTCAGTTGTAATTTTGTCATCTTTAACTGGAGCCTTCTTCTTTTTCTTGTTCTTAGATGTTTTCTGCGTTTCTCCAGTAGGATCTGGAGGGCTTAAAGTTTCTTCGGAAGATGTTTTCTGAGGTGGAATTTCTTGAGGAATTTCAACCTCGACTTTAGTTTTCTTAGATTTCTTCTTAGTCTTGGATTTTTTGTGTTCTTCCGTGGGTGTTACTTCTGTCGGATTTATAGTTTCCTCTGATGATTCCTTCTGCGTTGTAGATTCTTGCGGAGCTGATTGGATGATTTGTTGTGTCGGTTGGGGTTTACTTTTCTTCTTACCTTTATTTTTCTTTTGGGTGTCTGTAGCGTTTTCTGTGTTTAATGTTTCTTCTGAAGAAGCTTTCTGCGTCGAGGATTCCGAAATATAAAGTTTGGAATCGTCAGGTTCATTATCCGCAGTGTCAGGTTTAGATTTTGGCTTCTTCTTCTTATGTTTCTTCTTCTTCTGCGTGTTATCCTCATTTATTTTAGTGGTATCATCAGTTTTATCTATGATTTCGATATTCTCTTTCGTTTCTATATTCTCTTTCGTCTGAATTTTATCGGATTTCTTTTTAATTTTCTTCTTTTGTTGTCCCAATTGTTCCAAATCAGGTTTAGCCGAATCCGACGTCAAATCCTGTTGGGACGATTGGGAGTCTTTCCTATGTCCTTTACGTTTAATTTCGGTGATCTCTTGTATCTCTTTCAAAGCTTTATCAATTTCGTCTTTACTAGACTTCCTAGGTTTCGTCTTCTTCTTCTGTTTATTCTTTTGTTTGTCGGTCTTGTCTGTATCTGAGAAAGTTGGCGCTTTATTTTCGTCATGAACCAACTCAGTCACCTCGATTGTACCACTCGATTTCGAATCGAGCTCTCCATGGTAAACCGTTTGATCTGACTGAGTTGGTTCTTCGAGTTCGATATACGCATATCTTTTCTTCGTCTTCGTCGTGAGTCTCTTGTCTACTTTAACGGTAGATAATGGTTCATTAACATCGCGTTTTACTTCCATCCTGTCATCTGTAGGCATTAACTGATCGCTATGCCTAGGAGACAGGTTCGAAGGCGATTGCGAACGTCTAATAGGTATACTGGATGGCTGGAGTTGTTCCGTGCTAAGTCCTTGCGATAATATTTGAGCGTAAGAGAAGTGACTGCTAGGTTTAGCCTCACTACTAATCACGTCTTTAACCTCTTTAGGTTGAGGTTGTTTGATCTCTTTAGTTGGAGGTTTAATTTCATCCTTTGGTTGAGCTAGTTTAGGCAGGGCATCTTTGGGCTGTTTAACCTCTTTAGTTTTATGCTTCTTTTCGTGATGTGGCTGCTGTGGGGGTTGATCAATATCTTCACCAACATAACTAGGTGATGTGTAGCTGTAAGTGGCTTGCTCTTGAGTTTCCTGAACGTCGTAATACTGTTGATATGATTGGTTGGGATAAACGGATATGTTAGGGTACTGATTGCTGCTGTGATAGGTTCCTAAACCAGAACTCATTAACTGCTGACCTGAAGCTATGAAGCCAACGAGGTCGGGGACCGGTTGTATACACCCGTACATGCCGGGCGGTAAATTTTGCTGAGGTATCGGCTGGTAATAAGTGCTCGTTGGAATCTGCGGCAACTTAACCGGAAGCTCGTAAGTCGTCGGAGGGTGTTGGTATTCGATTTGCGGTTCAACCCAATTCTGCGATTCGATCGAAACGTAAACGTTGTTTTCCGCTTTTTCCGAGCTAACTTCCGGAGGAACGTCCTCGACATAACTCGAGGGATATTGCTCCGGAACCTCTTCAGAAGTCATCGTTTGAATTGGCGATGTTGGCGTCATAAATTCAACATTTTCGACAGCATCCGTTTGCTGCGATGTTTCGATTTTGCGCAACGGCAATATTTCAGTTTCCTCTTCCTTTTTGGATTCCTTCTTCTGCGTTGGTAGCACCGGTTGGGTCGAACCCATCAATATTTCGGCGTAAGTCGTCGAACCCGGAATCCAAATCGGGGATTTGGCACGTTTCCTATCGATCGGGGAATCTTCAGGTGTTTTCAAGCTGGTGGATCTTTCGTGGGGTTCCGATTTAGGCGTCAGTTCCCGTTTGGTATCGACGAATTTCTTCGGAATTTTACTTTTATTGGGTTTCTCGTCCCGTTTAACAGGGGAACGCCCTCTACGATTGGGTTTAGGTTTCGATTCCTTCTTGACGAAATCATCGACAGATTCGAGGACGGGGGCTACGAGTGCGGGCGGAGTCGGCGATTGGACATCGTTTTGATTTGATACGGTGAACGTTTCGGTAACTTCCACTACAGTTTGTTGCGGTTGAGGAACATCTGGTTTAAGTTTTTCGTGAGCGGGGGTGGTGGAAGATCGACGGGTTCCGTTAACGTGAGGACTGTCGATTTCTCCAATTTCTTTTCGCGAGATTGCTGTTGCTGTTGCTGCTGTTGTAACAGTTGACCAGCGACGATTTCGGCGTAGGTTAGTCCTTTGGCGTCATTATACGGGTCGATATCACGTACTTCAGCCAAATGGGAGTTGATCTTCGACTTGAGGTGATCTTTCTGCGCCAGCAGTGCCTGCCAACGTGGCAACAATGCAAAATGATAATTACCTGATTTTTTTTTCGATTTTAAAACTATTTTAACGCAACGAATTATGTATGTACACAAATTTTATATATAATAATATATAATTTTATTTATATATAAGACGGCTATGCAAGATGGTATGGCTGCGACGGTCAAATTTTTCGGTCAAAAATTTGTGTTTAAAATTAAGTCAAGGTCAGTGTTGTGTTGTATAGTATGGAGTTATTTTTTTTTTTTAATTTTGGGGGTTTATTAATTTTTTTTTAGGTATCTGGGGTGCCACGCTCCAAGATCTGCTGTATACGCTCGTTTTTATCTTTGAGCTTGTCTTGTAGCGCTTTCGATTGGTCGCGAAGTGTCTGTTGTTGAGTCGTAAAATTTTTTTCAAATTTTAGGTGGGACGATCGGATGTCGGGTTCGGGGTGTTCGAAGGGGGTTATTTATAAATGGGAGTGCAGCAAAAAATGACAAAAACAAAATGATACATATGAGAAACAATTAAATAAATAAAAACAAGAGGTAAAAATTAAAATTAATTTTGATTTTTAATTTTTTTTTTAATTTTTAAGAGTCACCGTCTTAGTGTCATTATTATCGCTCTTTAAGAGAAAAAAATTAAAGAGAGGAGTGTGGGGGTTGTAATAGTATGTACATAATATAAAGCCCAACACATAATTAAAATCCAAAAGCGTTTCCAAAATTAAAAAAATTAATTAAAATAATTATAAGATAGAATGAAAAGACCGCATAGCTGAATATAAAATGTTTACTATATACAAATGTGAGTAATGATTGTTTTCTTTATTTTTTAATTTATAAATAGAACAATTTTTCGCCAATGTAGTTTTTTAATTATTTTTTAAATATTTTTTTTTGAATGTAAAAATTGAAATAATTGTGTGTGTGTACTAAAAATACATAGAACTCAAAGATTTACAAGAATATTACATAGTAAAAAATATATACGGTGACAAACAAAATACACTAAAAAAAGAACAAAATAAGATACTACAATAGCGACAATAATGTGAGAATTGCTTCGTAAAAAGATGGCGTTATTAATTCTTTTTTATTTTATTTTGAGGTTATGCACAATTTAAATTGAATTCGTTTAGAATCGATAACACCAACTTTAAATAAATGAAGTTATTTAGTGATGGAAGTGTTAATACAAGCGGTTAATTAGTTTAAGAAAAAATTAAAAAAAAACACAAAATTAATAGATATAAGAAGCAAGCGAATCACCAAAACTAACACAAAAAAAATTAGATAAAACATGAAAAAACAGACAGACATCCCCAGCTTAAAAAGGATTTTTTTCTTGACGAAAAAATAAAATAAAATTAGAAAAATATTAAAAAATAAATATGGGGAATATGATGGAAACACCTTGATGAACGACGTCACAGCCAACCCCCTTGCAACCAGATGTCTTCCTAATCTCAGTATCTCAGCATAATTTTTCATCAAAATGTTTCCAAATAATTTTAATTTAAAAAATGATTTCGTCGATTAATTTCTAATAAAATTTTAATTAATTCGAAGTCTTCTAGGTGATATCCCACAGGAGGGGGGATACCGCCTAGGAAGATTTCACTGCAATGAAAATCTACGCTCGATCATCATTATGGTTTTGGAATTATCATTTTCGTCACTACATCTTTTAAAAAAGATCTAAAAATGTAACAATAGTGCTGCTGCGGACAATAAATATTAGTGATTTAATAATAATAAATTAAAATTAAGAATAATATTTTTATTTTAATTTTAAACAATTTTTTTTTGTTATAAAAAATATTATTCCTAATTTTAGATTAATTTAAAATTAAAAAAAAACAAACGAATCACGTCAAACCAATAAATCAATAAATTTTAAAAGGATAAAATCCTACCTGTTGTTCGCGTAGCATCTGCTCAGAATCCTGAGGTAACTGCGTGGGATTCAGGACACCCCTCAATTGCTGCTCGACCTGTAGGATCTGCTGCCTCAACTGCTGCACCTCCAATTGATATTGATCGACTTGAGCGATGGCCGTCTCCAATTGTCGACTTTGCTCCTTGATCACGACATTGAGTTCGTCCAATTCGGAACAGAGCTCGTCAGCTGATTGGGCGACCTTGGAATCACCACCGATACCCGAACGGAAATGCAGTTGCAATTTATCCACGGATAGACCGATTTTCGTTTTCTGAATTTGGCAATCGTTGACCAATTTCTCCCTGAGCGCGTGCTGATCCCTCAGAGGCTTCTTCTTGTTTTGCGGCGAATCCAAAGCGGATCTCGTTTTCTCCATCCAAGATTTGACATCTTTCATCTTCTTCTCGCATTGCTCCCATTCCTCTGAGGTTTCTTGTAGAAGCGAATTCTGTAATGGAAGAGGGGGTAAATTATGGTGGGAGGGAGTGAAGGGGAATTAGCTTACTCTAGCTAAAATTTTCGATTCGACTTCGACTTTAGCTTCTTCGGCTTCCTCCATTTTCTGTGGTAGATCACCAACGCTAGTCACACCAGCGATATGATCGAGCTCTTTAGCCATGTCGCTCAGGTTCTTCGAAGCGGTTTTACAGCTCTTCACAGCATTCTAAATTGGAGGAGAGAGGAGTCAAAATCAGATTAATTAGATTAAAAAAAAATTTAAAAATACTAACGCCATAATCGTGTAGTTTCTGTTTAGTCTCACTTAAACTAGTAACAATTACAGGTTCCTTTAGGAATTGTTCTTTTTCTTTAACCCAGGTCATCACTGCCTCGTACAAGTTGAGGAATCGTTTCCAAGCATCTTGTGCACCGGTCACCTGCTGTTTCTTCTCGTCGAGTAACGATCGGATTTTATGCAATTGATCGGTTAAATTATCGATTGATGATTGTACCAGTTTTTTCTCTTCATCGTCTCTAGTTTTATCCATGATGATTCTACCGTTTTTCGTCAATTTTTCAACCTGATCGGCCGTATTTAATATCTCCGATTGTATCTTTTGTAAATGCTCGCTTAACAATTGAGGTTCGATCGATCTATCTTGTATCTTTAATTCGGCATCTTTAATCCAATTCTGGACATCTTTCACTTCAGTGATATAATCCGAACGGACAGTTCTAGCCTTCTTAAACTCTTTCGTTTTCTCTTCCATGTTATTCAAGACTTCTTCGGCGAATAATTCTAAACTGTTAAGTTCTTGAGCGATATCACTAGGTACCAATTGTTGGAGTTGGATGTACTTATTCTTAATGGAAGATATTAGATCTCTAACCTGTTTAATATCACTATCGACTTCCGATTGTAGATTTCTAAGATCGAGCTCGGTTTGTAGGAAATTCTGATCGAAAACGTAGAAGTCTAAGATGCGATTTTGTGTCGTACGAAGCTCCTCTTTACTTCGGGATATCCTGATAAGATTGTAATCTAATTCGTGGAGGTTTGAATCTGTTTTCTGCGATTGTTGTTTTAGGTTATCGATGAGTCTGTAATAGAAATAAATTCTAAGTTAAATTGAGTTGAACCTTGAAAAATAACCTAGAAATTCCTCGGTAATGATTCGATATATTTTTTTGGCACTAAATTCTAATTTAAAAATTAAATTGAATAGATTTCCATGACAATATATATAAGAAGGAAATTTTGACGTGACAAAACACAAAAAACGTGTTATTTCTTGAGAGATAATCGACGAGATCGCGTAAAATAAAACGTAGAGAGATCACAGGACACTAACTGGACGACGAAATTCCTATTTTTACATCAGGTTTTGGCCTCTAGAAATGAAACTGTTTTCTGCGCTAGTCGTTTGAGAAAAATAATTGTGCCAAAATAACTTTTCTGCAACACGCTTTAACATATATATTGTACAGTCGAACACAATCTAAACCGGTTAATCAAATCAAATTTTTTCCTCTAGAAAAAAAAAAAGAAATCACACCTTTTTATCTGACACGATTACTCCAATTTAAAACTGTTAGATTCACTCAAATAAATTAAAAATGATCCAATTGCAGGGAGACGATAATATGAGGCACTTCTTATTCTTTTATGATTCGATTAATTTCACCAAGCAAGGTTAGAATCACTGATTTTTCGGGGCACTATTAATATTCTCGTTTCCGGCCGTTACCTCCTCGTTATCGGAGGGATATCTACACACTTTCGGATTAATTAAACGATAATAATAACATTAACAATAAACAACAACGGAAAAAATAAAACGACGGCGTGCTATTTTTCTTCGACTATAATTCTATCTGCTGCTGTACCAGGCAGTGGGACCATCCAGCCATCCAGGCGGACCTGCGGGCGGTTTGCGTTTGTGCGCTATTTCGATGTGTCGCGGCGCGTCGTGGGTTAGACGTCGAGCGCCGCGGTGCTCAGCGGGAGGGTGGGACGCATGCGGAATCGACGCCTGAGCGGTCGAAATTGCTGTACAGCGGAGGTTGATGTCGTATACAGGGGTATCGGAAAGAAATGACGCCCGATCGGCAGAAGAATTTTGTTTAATATTAAACAATAAGAACTCCTAAAATAAAAGATCTGTATAAAATGATTCGTATCGAAACGATTCGTATCGACTCGTGATGATTCATGACTCTCCTGACTAGCAACTGGATTCGAATCGTTTTGTAGTCAATTGTTTTCAATGGATGACGTAATCGAATATTTTTTAAATAGCAATCCCAATTTTTTTGAGCAGAGATCGATGGGGTCTGCGTCTTAACGTTTAAAAATTATAAAAAAAAATCTCTAGAATTAAAACATTAAGAATGTTTTTTATATTTCTAAATTTCTAACGTTATTGCACAGAAGGCTACAGTAATCACAATAAAAATTTAAATTAGGCACCGTCTGTTGCTTGGTACTTCCCTAAGCAATAGACAAAGTACTTTTAATTAGAGTGGGTACATTCACATAAGTTGGCCATGATAATTGTTTTTGCTTTTATTTAATCTGTCAACTAAATGCCTCAAATCAGTAACAGCTTAGATAAGTAATCAATTATTGTCACGTTTGTGTTTTATTTTGTTATTTTTCATGGTTAAGTTGCGTTGCTAGTGTTAAGTTTAAATTAGTAATAAATGTTGATAAAAATAGCTTTAAATGAAGCAACACGTAACAATAAACATCGGCATCACCTCACACCACAACTTTGATTAATTATTCGGGACACGTGTTTCTAAAACGCATGGGTTTCCGAAACACGTGTCCCGAATAATTAATCAAAGTTGTGGTGTGAGGTGATACCGATGTTTATTGTTATTACTAGCCCACAGTCCTTGAAATCACTCTGAAGCAAAACGTATTGAAATTTTAATGATGTATGGTTACGGAGATAGAAGACGGACCCAATCCGAGGTTTGTGAACTATTTAACAGTACACATCTCAATCGCACATCAATAACGCATTGCGTCAGTAAGATTATAAAAAAGTTCGCCCGAACTGGTAACGTAAGAGTTTCAATGCGATCTAGTCGACCGACGTCAAATACAGAAAATCAGTTAATCGTTTTACTTTCTATTGAAGAGAATCCTAAGGTTTCCACCACGAGGATATCTCAAAAATGTTAGTCATATGACAGTATGGAGACAGTTGAAGCGCGGAAAGTTTCATCCATTTAAAGCACATCTTTTACATGAACTGAATGAAGATGATTTTGACCGGAGAATGCAGTTTTGTGAAACAATGCAAAACCTATGCAATGAAAATCTACACAATTCCCGGTACTGATCTACACAAAATCCCCATTGGTTTGAAGAAGTGCATACTCAGTATAAACAAAACGTTGATGTGTGGGCAGACTTATTAGGGGATAGAATATTAGGGCCATATTTTTGGAATGAAACTCTGAACACTGATGGGTATCTGAATTTTCTTCGTTTTGAGTTGGTCCCAGCTCTAGCCATATTATTTCCAAATGTAGAAGATCCAGACTTTACTGCTGAAAGAATATGGTTGCAACAAGATGGTGCACCACCTCATTTCACAGCACCGGTAAGACGGTACATTCGAATAGCAAGGTATACGAACACAGATTGAACAGTATAGAAAATTTGAAAATCGCAATCAGTGCTTTGATAAGGTTGATAACCCCGGAGACCATGAGACATGCGCAGAATAAATTTGTCCATCGCTTAGGGCACTGCCAAACAACAGGCGAAGCCCAATTTGAACATTCATTGTGATAAATGCTGCCTTCTGTATAAATTTATAAAATAAAAAAATATTCTTAATGTTTTAATTCGAGAGAATTTCTTTTTATAATTTTTAAACGTTAAGACGCAGACCCCACGTATGGGGTACCAATATATTCAGAAAAGAAAATACTATCGATCCTTGCTAAAAAAAATTGGGATTGCTATTTAAAAAAATATTCGATGACGTCATCGATTGAAATCAATTGACTACAAAACATTGAAAATATAAGAAATACGAAGAAAAGGTGATAATTCTTTCGCCAATAAGGTACCACCACCCTCACCCCTTCCCCACCCTAAGTCCTTTTATCTGGAGAGGTTAGAAGGGGGCTGAGGCAAAATCGAAAAGACCAACACTACAACATTGAATTAATTAACTCGGTACACGTGTTTCGAGGGCTCACGAGCCCTCATCCTCAATCAAAATAGCCAAGAAATAAAAGATATCTCTGTCCCATATAGGTACACAGTTAGCTTTGCAGTGGCTAGATGCTATTTGATAAATGACATTGGATTGCTTGATCAAAATATTATGGCACGATTTGCCTACCTAGTAATGTGCTACTAATCTTTCTGGTTACAATTAAATCCAAAAATTTCTTATAGTATCCGCCATTATGATTGTTGAGGATATGAGGGAATCCAAGGCGTCAAAATCTTGTTTGACCAACATTGATTACATTTTAATTTTCTGTAACGATTCTATCACTCTAGTATTTGATGATCATGCACTTTTCACTCGTATAAAGATTAGAGGCCAATTAGTATCCTACCTACTCTTTCTAAAATATTAGAAAAACATTATTGAACAGCAGTTGCGAAATCATCCGAACAATTTCAACATCATTTCATCTGTTTTGCCTGCTATAACGAACGATATTTTCAGGGCATTGAATGAAGGCAGGGTTGTGGTTTTGGTTTTGTTTGATTTCAATAAGGCATTCGATACATCTAATCATGATCTGTTACAGAATTTCTAACCCTCTAGTTTTTGATATGGGCGTTCCTCAGGGTAGCTACACAGCCTTTTTGTTTAAGGTTATCCAAAGTTTTTCACCTCTCCCAGCTTGATGTATGTAGGTGTTGAGTAAAGTAATCTGGATATAGATAGTTTATATCACAGGGCATCAGGGCATGGACTTTGTATTAATCCTGCAAAATCATCGGGAATTGTATTTTGTCAAAGTAAATTCAGAAACGTCACTGATCTGTCACTGGTAGAATTAGAATAGTCATTCGTTTAAATAACGATATCATACCAATCGTTAATTCAATTATCATTAACCATAAATTGCGTTTCAAGCAGCGTGGGTCTTCAACTATACAGAAAACATTTGCAAATTTGAAAGTACTTTTTTGGAATAGAGAATGTCTACCGTTAAAGTTAAAAAAACAAAAATGCTGTGTGATTCCTTCCAATACGAAACCGGAGAGCCATATTGTGCATAAACTGCACCTACATTTTTGATGTGGAATTAATAAAACCTGCTCAATAATTTATTGTTGGGCAATAATCAATATCTAAAATTTTTAGGGGATGAGTTTGGAATAATGGGCAGCAGCCAAAAAGCAAAAAACAGACTTTTACTCTTTAGACATTAAAAAAGAGTTTGTTTTTTACTTTTTGGCTGCTGCCCATTATTCGAAACTCATCCCCTCCATTATACAGGCGTTAATGTCTACTCATTAAAATTTTTATTTTGGAAAACGATTTATTTTTATATTCACACATTCCAAAATCATAAAAGAATTTCAAGGTTATTCACCTTGACAGACTAAACACGTTTATCATAACAATTTCAACCTTCAATTGACAAACACATCAGTACACACACAAAAAAATTAATGCTGGGTTTGAAGTTTCTAAAGTCTTCGTTTTTCTCTAAGGCTGGACTTATGTATGTCTTAGCCTTCCCATCTCTACCGAGAGGCTTCGATCTGCCCACAGGATTCGTTACCTGGTGTTACGTGTGTAATTTTTTGGAGACCGATCATGTCCGTACCCAGAATGCGCTTAGTGGAGACAGGAACTGGAGATCTATGAGGGTCCAGCCCCCCTAGATGCCGTACCAGCGGGTTCTCCTATAGAACAATCGTTTTTAGAATGCTTCTGGCCAGGGCCGATGCAAATTCCCTCAGACTTAGTATTTCAAGGTCTCTGTCGGTTTCCAAAAACTAAAGACTCAGTCTGTAGAAACCTGCTGAAGAAGCTGACAGCATGGTCAACGAAACGTCAAATGTAAACTTATCTACGAGACAACACGCGGAAGACTTTCATGCAATCTCTAGTCGGAGTACATTGGTCATGAACCAATGTGCGTTAACTACGACACGTAGCACCCTGTTTTAGAGGACATTGAGCCTCTTAATTGGCGATTTGGTGGCGCTGGACGAGGTGAGGACGTCATAGATCAAAATCGGTCGGAAAAATACCGTATAAATCAGAATTTTGAACTTCAAATTTACAGAGCACCTTCAGGAATCTGAAGGAATCGCTTCAAGCACCATAACAAGGTACCACGGCTGCAAAATCGAAGGCAGTATCCGCCCCTCTACAGTGATTTGCGAGGAAGGGCGATTACGCTTTCTGGACACTTTTCAGCGTTTATCACCTGCAGACCAATTCGTCGCTTACATGGCGGTATAAAAAGCTGTCGGCCAAGAAGTGAGCCCTGGGGGACGCCAGTTCGAATTTGTCTAACGATGGAGTATTCACCAGAGTGCTTGATACATAACGTCCTGCCGGAGAGGTACGATCTGATGAGGGAGATCATATTCGGATAAATACCAAGACCGCCCCGTTTTGTACAACAGCTCGTCATGCTAAACTGAATCGAACGTCTGCGTAAAGTCCAAAAATACTCCAAAAAAATTATGAATGTCGGGGATTCCAAAACAAAGTTGAAAAATGTTCTTTAGAGAACATTAAACATTGATAGAAAACTTCAGTTTACTCAATTCACATAGAAATTTAAATGTGAATCATGTTCATAGTAGATATTTTAACACTTGAGGCGTATGCACAGTCAGGATAAATAGCCGTCTAAAAGGGGACCAACAAGGGAGTAGTACACTCATTCAAAATAGTAAAATCAATAAAAGAATTGAAATATACCTCCCTCCCCTCGGTATCACAAATTTCATTTTAATTTGTTTGGCACGTAAGAAGGGGATCCCCCTTGTTTTATTTAAGGATATTAAAGTCGATCACGACGAATTTAACTTCTGAGTAATATCATGTGAACCGTCAAGTGTTTAATCAATAAAGAAGTTCTTAGATAAACTGAAAGCTTGATAAAACCTGTATACGATCACAATCGACACAATAAAAATATAATGTTTAAAATCTACGATGTCATATTACATTACATACATATAATATCTAAGTTTAGTTTACCATTCAAACTAAACAAGATTAGCGAAGCGTTTGGTTATCCGTCTAAATGGAAGAAATAAACATTTAACTTTTACATCGATGTAAATTTAGTTTATTAATGTTAAATATTAAATTTAATCTAGAATTTCGATGTGATATCATTATTATTAGTTTATTATGTCAGATGTGGATGTAATATGCGTTTCTAGAACGAATTACATTCATTTTTTAGTCGGTTTCTATTTATAAAACTGGTAAAGCGGTGCAGAATTGGTTTTTATATTATTATCCCAACGCAATTTTACGATGGAACAGAACTTAAAAATAAATTTCGCCATTCATTCCGAGGTAGTTAAAGTACAAGGTTTGAATCATGATGCGTATTTGTGATTTATATTGCGTTATGCGTAAAAAATGTAAAGAATGGGTAGAATTGTTTAATACAATTAATTTAATACCAGGAAATTTTTTCGAATGTCTCATGCTTTTATACATGTGTTTAGATAATGAGTTGCTTTCTCGTATCAGTTGTTTACTAAACATGCAGTGATTCTTTCGGTTATTTTAAGAATATATTCTGTTTTAATGATACAGGGTGGTCAAAACATTTTTTTTCGGCAAAAACAACAGCACGATATTTCGATTAGATTGCGCTTTTAATTTTTTTCTTTGATAGTTATTATGAACGACTAAGATCAAGATTGAAGATTAATTTATGTATCTGCCAATGCAAATTCGTTAGTGGCTGAATACGTAGCACAATTTCCAAACTGCTGTCCAAAATTGTCACCAACCTCTTAAACGTAATGGAGGACCACTAGTGACAATGATAGCCAAAGTGATACAATAGGAATTAAATCTTCTAAACATGTGTCTACCAGCATATGAAGGAAAGCAAAACTGATGATATGCCCTTAGAAAAAACTGGAACTCAAAGATGAATTAGAAGGAACTAGTTGAATGGCTGACAAATGCATCTTATACATATCGGAAATATATAACCTCATTGTTGCGTTTAAAGTTAAAAATCCTGGCAGAAGATGATAGAATGAAGACTAGACAAATTAGCAGCGAAAACCCACAAAGATTAGTACCAGATCCATGTACCTACTATACAATGGACTTTTGGACTATTGGAGGTACCAGAGATGATTTTGAAACGAGCCTCTCTACCAAGAAGGCGAAAATAACATCTCTTCCATTAAATTTTCAATGCTAGAGCTCATGATGAGCTTTGTGCCACATCTATGGAAGCAAAAATTGATTGCTGTCAAAGCTTATACTCAACGTTGAGGGTTTGTGTTCATCAGAGAGAAGGACTTTATCTAGTGATTTTAATTCCTCAATTCTGCTAACACACAGCACAGTATGACACTCTATACATAGTAGAAAACGAAAACGTGCAAAAATGTTATCGCTCCCATAGACCTCCTCGTATCAGAAAGACATCACACGAGACCACAAAAAAACGTGAAGTGCTTTCTAAAGTAAGAGCTTTCTGGTCAACTCTATGTTTCGTCAACATCGCTCGATATAGATCAGAATTTTAGAGGAGCCTCAGCCTACCACGCTTTCAGGAATCTGGAGGTGAAGAAGGAGAGGATTACGCTTACTAGAAAAGCTGACTGCTATTCAGCACACACGGAGGTGTCATCGGCGTAGATGGCCAATTTTGTGCTTGGTGAGGCCAAGAAATGAGCCCTGTGGGATGCCAGCTCGAATTTGTCTAATGGTGGAGTATTTACTAGACTGCTTGATGCAGATCGTCCTGCTGGAGAGATACGATTCGATGAGGGAGATCATCTTCAGACAAAGGGTAATACCTTCCATTTTATACAGCAGTCTGTTATGCCAAATCGAATTAAATGCTAAAAACACAGCGCAGCTTTATGTTTCGTCAATGTGACACTGAAAATAAATTGGGTAGAATGCAAAACCTGGTATAATAGCAAAATATCATCGCAATGCTTTCTCCAATGGACCTTTTTATCTTGGAGAGATGTCAAAGGTATTGTAAACGAATGAGGACTGAAGCAAACTTGCAATTTTGGATAGGGTGGTAAAGGATCTACCTTAAAAATGCAATAACTTATTTTCATAATGACCACGAGAGAAACCAAGAAAATCCTCCTCTGTTACCGTTTGTGTATCGTGCACCAATATATTGTATCTCAAGTTCATGTGCTTTTGGGATTGGAGTCCTTTCAAACTCATATCACGAATAGCTTATGACTGTGAAGGTACAGACGTTTGGATAGACGCAAAGATCTATGGAGTGTAGTATTTTAAACTTTTTGGTCTATCCGAATTTTAATCTTCACGACTTGAAAGAACCAGCTTTATGTCAATTTTTGAGTTTCTGGAACTGGTTATTGTTGCTCCCAAAAAAATTATAAACAAAGAAGACACGAATCATGTAAAAATAGACGATTGCCAAATAAACAAGAAAGAAAAAAATTGAAGTGGGTTCAGGGCAGATATTGAACCTATACAATCAACTCCAATTGAAACATCAGCTTCATGTTCATTGGCATCATCTACAACATCATTGGAATCATCATACGGAATTGTCAAGTATAAGATTGTTGGACAGAAAAATAGGTGAGTTTGGACTTTAGGAATAGAAAACAAAAAACATATTCACGTATCAAATGAGTTGATTTCATGTTCAATAATTCCTAATCGAACTAAAAAAGACACAAGGCAAGATTCTCTACGCAAAAAAATTAAAGAACATTCCACTTCATGCTCACATTTAAAAATACAAGTTAGTTTTACTAAATGTAATTAAAATAGTAAATTCTGAAGCAATTAACATTACTGTAAAAATCTTTAACAGTTTATAGTCTTGTTAAAGGAGACAGACCATTGTCTGATATAGAAGCAGCTTTGGAATTACTACATACATATTGCCATCAGAATTGTCGTACATATTGCAATGAAGATTTAAAAAAAATGTTTTTAAAAAAATTATCAATCAAAATTCAAAAATTTGTATCATAATTGACGAAGCTTCTACACTTGCTACAAAAAGTACTTTGGTAATACTATTACAGTGTGAAGTACAGTCTGCAATTGAACCTCTCATGATTTTCGTAGATTTAAAAGAATGGACGTCAACAACTGCCGAAAATATTTTTATGGCGTTAATAGACTGTTTACTGATTATGGACTGAATCAAAATTATTTATAAAGAAATCTCATAGGATTCTGTTCAGATGGTGCATCGACAATGTTAGGAAGAGAATCTGCAGTAGCCACAAAATTAACTGAAATGTGTCCAAATATAATCGTGTGGCATTGTTTGAATCACCAATTGTAATTGGTTGGTTGATTGCAGCTCTTCGATATTTTAGATCCTTCTACCTGGTCATTAGATAAAATTATGTCACCATGGCTAGAAGGTGAAGAAATGGTTGGAAAATCATGTGAAATTTTCCAAAGTTTGAAGTAGCTGTTAATGATTTTCATGACTTTGTAAATGTTCTGTTACCTAATTCAATTTTAAGGGCTAAAAAATAGCAAGCACAATTGCTATTAGCAGTTTTAGCCTTATGAATTTAATTGCATCAAAATTAGTTCTTAGCCAATAGCGAATTTCGATGCCATTCTATTTGTTACATCTTGGATGAACCAGGATCACAGGTTAGCAACAGAAACAGGGGTAAGAAAAGGGCACAATAATGATGTTTCTGCAAATGAACAAGGCATATGGACATTAATTAATTAATTATGCATATACATAGCATAGTATGTTAAATTTGGAATTTATCAGTTTTTTGTGCAATAAATGTTTTGTTTTGTTATATATTGTTATATATTTTATACTGTACAATGAAGACAATGTACTCATTTACCGGTTTTTTGAGTGGATCGGCTATATCCAAGGGAAAGCTTGCAGAGCAGAGGAGCTCCTATGAATAGATGGAAGAAATTTACCTCAAAAGAAGCAGAGAGAAGATTGCAACTAGACATAACAACAAATCAACTCAACTCAAAGAAGGAAGATAAACACAAACAGGTCAAAAGAACCAAGGAGAGTTGTGTTAGCGATCCAGCCTCTCATAAAGTCACATCTGTAAGGATGTCCTATGCTCAAAGAACTTATACATTTATTGGCCTCCTACTTTTCAAGTGAATCTAATCCACGCATAAGAAACTATTTTGTTTTTGAATGAATATCAACAGATGTTGAATTGGTAACTTGAGCAATGGATGAATCTGTTGCAAATTAAAACAAAATCATGGAAACTAAGGTTATAGTGGACTTGAAGAGGCACTTAGCCTATTCCTCGGATTCTATCATGATCAGGACTGATGAAACTAACACCAGTCAAGACCAGTGTGGGTGGTGAAGAGCCACATCCTTCACGAGGTGCTTCTGTTCTGCTACTAAACTTTTTGGTACCATCATCCGCAATTTGGCCATGTGTATTAATTTGTATTTATTACAAAAATTATTCCAAAAAAATTGTTTTGGTCAAACTTAAAAGTAATCCTACCTTTCATAATTTTCAGATAGCTGTCTCAATTTGTCGGAAAGAGCGTCAGCAGACGTAGCAGAACACTCCCTCAAGAATAACAGGACAGTATTGGATAATTGAAGGACCTCTTCTTGGTATTGCTTCAGAGAATCTGCTTCCGATTGCAGAATCTGCAAGGACGAAACATACACATCATTACAAAAAAGATCTCGAAAAGATCAATCAGCAAAATCATACCTCGATATTCTGTTTCGTAGTGATCACATGCTGCCTGTTACGCACGATTAAGTCAACATGTTTGGACTTCTCTTCTAGACCGGTGAGGAGACTTTCGAAATGTTGGTAACGACCCTCGAATGTTTCCCAGACCTGCGCCAGTTTAGATAAGGTGTCCCTTCTACTTTCTAGATCGGAGATCAAGGAATACCATTCGGTGGACGCTTCGGCGCTCTCCTTTTGGATGTTCTGTTTGTTGGTCTTGTCCGCTCGTTTGCAGATCTCGTTGACTCGTTCTAGGAGGATGTCCAATTCGAATTGTTGATTCTGTAAATTAAATTTATATAAGATGTATGTATATAAGATCCAGTTAATTGTTAATCGCAAAACGAGATGTCGATCAGTCAGATTGTCGAATTGTGCAACAAGATGAAAATAAAACTGTGTAATTCTATTTAAGGACTGTAACATTGGAAACTAAAGAAGCACATTAATGACCTTGTGTACGTTTTACATCGTTCTATTTTACATAAAATTCAATATACATGAGTTTATACATAAATCATTTCCTATTAGACCTTGAAATTTAAAATAGGGGTACTGAACGTAGGTAGTAGTCCTTTCTTTAATTCGATTATGCAAATGTGATGTCACTGGATGAAGAATCGATCAATATCTCATATTGATAAAACGAGTCCGTAGAAGGCTAGATATGATGTTATATGATTCCGATTTTGAACCGATATTACATAGAAAATTTCAATTTTTATTATTGTTGCATATTTATAAAATAAAAGGCGCCATACTCAGAAATCGTTGTCATTTATTGTTATTGTTGTTAATGCTTATCAATTTGACGAGATAATCTGATAATGTATGGATTACCCGGTTATTAAATCTGTCACGCTTGTGTAATAAACAAAATAATCTTCACCTAGATAGATTTATTTTATCTATATTTTTTTTATAAATTTTTTTTGTAATATGATACATTTTTGCATTGTTCGTGATGATTTGTTTAAGCAGGACCGTTTAAATCACCCTTTGTGCTTTCATTTAATCGAATTTCCGCTAAATTATCTTTTATCAGTCTCTGTACGATATATAAGATGTACTTATATACTTATGTATGTATGTACATAGTACGTCCAATTCCAAAGTCATTGACGTTAGTTCCAGTCGGGAATGTATTATGCCTAAATTCGTTTTAATGTAATGTAAAAAGCATATAATGAATATGAATTACACAGTGTGACCTCTAAAATGCGTGAGTCATACTTTAAATAAAGATTGGGGAATTAGTATGTATGTTAAAATTGACCAAATTTGTCTGGATTTGTGTCTACAATGTGTAAATTTTATTCTTCTTTCGTTATTTGCTCCAGCTTGCCATTAAAACTATAAATACGAATCAGCTTCTTTGACTGACAAGTTCTTGTGTATTGTAGGTTAAGATGGAAAAGTGGATTTTGAAATTGAAACTCAACATTTTGATTTTAACGGAAAAAAAAAGATTATGGTTTTAATTTTTTACCCCCAGACTTGAAGTTTAATACTGCAAGAATTTGATGGTAAAAATTATATAATAAATGAAGCAAAAACTCAGCAGGGAAAACTGGTCAAGGAAAACGATAGAACAGTTTTTATCAAGGTCTATAACTAACAATTTTATTCAAGAACTAGGGGATGGTGGAAAAATTTAGGCAAGATCTTAACCTGTCACTGTGCATCTCCTTGCTGACTTCCCAAGAGAGGACAAGGAGAGAATACCGGTTTCCTATCAAATGGTAAAATACCGCATTTACTGAAACCTTTCGAAGCAATTTGAAGAGTAGCACACTTAGCATAAGCTTTGCCCATCAATTCTCCGATTTGATAACAAGTTACAGACCTGTAAGGATTGTTAGATAGCCATGTCTCAACTTCTTGAGAATAATAAACTTTGAATGGGCTCATGAAAGAAACATCCATCAGTTGAAGTTAGTGTGTGATGTATGGGGTGGTAAACAAACAATGATCACACCATTCTCCCTGGCTCTAACAATAACATCAATATTTCTAATATGTGTCCCATGTCCATCTAATATTAAAACTACAGGATCCATTGGGGTTGGTTTGACATAATCAATGAAATGTTGGATCCAGTCTGTAACCATCCAGATTGGTGGCACCTTGCAATTTTTCCCGAGGGACAACCGTTTAAGAGTTCGGGCTTCATATTCTTCCTGCGAAATACAATAAGGGGAGGCACAAAAATTTCCGTCATGAGGGCACCTCTTTCTTGAGAAGATAAGGTTCCGATTTGCTTTTTTCCTTTGACAGCTAGGACCTTGGAACGCCGAGACTGAACAACAGAGATGCCTGTCTCATCTACGTTGAATACTTTGTTCGGTTTCATATTAATCTTCTTTAATTCAGGTTCAAGTAAATCGTAAAACATATTTACATTTAATTTGGTGAAACCCTTCGCTCTTGCAAGTGCCATTGATTGTGGTTTCCGCAAAGAAAGAGTAGGATTTCTCTTTAAAACATTTCTAAGCCATTTTTTTCCGGCTGCCCCTTTGCTCTGGGCAAAAGGGTGTTCCATATTGTTATTGACAGCCAACTGAAACGCTAGCTGCTTAATATCACGAAGAGTAACTCCATAAAACCGTTCCTCCATCTTGATGCAATATTGCAGTAATTCTCTTTCTAGCTCTTCTCCCAACACGCACTTTTTACCCAGTCTTGTGCTTATTAGCTCATTAACATCTTTTTCTTTGTTATTAACGTAATTCTCAAATGTAGACCTAGGTACCCCGTAGATTCTAGATGCCTTCAAATATCTCATTCTTTTCTCTTTTACTGCAGCTACTGCAAGTTTCATCGATTCTGTGTCCCATTTTTTTCTCTTTCGCTCTTGGTTAGCCATCTAAAAATAATAATTATAGGTAGTCGAGTTTGGTTTTCGAGAAAAATATATGGAGATGACATTTTGGACGATATCAAAATTTGTAAATCTTTGGCATTTACGAAGTCTTGAAACAACATCGAGCAAGTATGATGGGACGGGCGGTACCTCCCACTATCCCAATTGATAATTTTTTTATCCAGGATTCATCTTGCAGAATAACTCCTTTTCTGTTGGCAATCGTCAGCTACTTTTTGGCATGTGAACCTGACATAGCAGTACTTCGTGGCGATTCATTTGGAGAGAGCCACCCCCCCTGGTGCGTTTTAGATTATTATAGAAGACCTACTTTCTATTTTCGGTGATCAAACGATCAAAAAGCGCTCCTGCATTGTGGCGTTGAAGCAATAAATCGCATGTGGTAGATCGGTTAGGTTTGTCCTCTTAATGCTCTAGATTCAATCCACGAATTTTAGCATTTTCAAGACTTTCACAGTAAATAAACTACAAAGTAATTAACTAACATTATATTTGAATGTGGTCCATCATGCTTTCCATATTATGTTCGTAAATTTGCTTAAGATGTCGCCGACTTACGACGAGAAAAAGCTAGAAAATTTCCGATGTAAGGGTTCGGCAGAAAGATGATTATGAGTTTACTTTTATGGATAGGACTTCTATAATGCTACATTTTTGAAAAAGTCAAATATTGTTTGTAATCAAGGCACTCAAAATGAGGGAATTTTTAAAAGTCTATATTATTGTAAACAAATTTAATTTTAAAAAAAGTGGCTCTATAGAAGCATAGTATTATCCTTTAGGAAAGAATTGACGAAAACCGCATTCAAATATATGAAATAGTGACTTTGTAATCAGTTTTCTACGAATTGAGTGAATGTAGAGCCTTAAGACCCAAACATCTGCTCTGCTTACTTTCTCTATCTGCTGCAAATTTTCTTGGATGGTCGACCACCAAGGTTGGTTAAGACTGTTTGACAATTCCTCGATTGTTTAACAGGGATTTGCTTCTATTTCCGCCTTTAACTTGGTCTTCCTGATCGATACAAGTCGACTTTAAACTTGGACAATCATCTTTGGCATTTACGAACGTCTAATGGGTTTGGATAAACATCGCAAACGTTTTTGGTAGCAACCGTTCCGGTCCCCCTAATGCATACTTTGACGTCAATCGGTTAGAGGATTCCGGACTAAGTCAATTAACTATTGACCAAATGAAGAAATTCTTTGTCCAAGTGCAACTTGATCGAACGGATTAAAACGTCATGGGGTACAATATATCTCCCTTTTAGGGAGAGGGGGTTGTCCAAAAATGCTGAGGATAATCCAGATCAATGTCCAGCATATTATGACGACATCCGCCTCAACACATGCAAGCTGTTAGCCTTGGGCAGCATTAACATAGCCCTAATACAGGAACCCTGTCTTGTTAGGGAACGAGTAGGAGAACTGTATATAATATTTATCAAGAAATGAAACAGACAAGGAGTCTTTGCCGTTGGAGTTCAATACCGGAACTAAGGACTATCGGGGAATCCAGTAAATAAAAACCAAATTTTAAATTGAGTTTTCTGAAAAACACTTGAGAACATTTGAGAAAATGTGACATTAACTACTATAAAACACAGATTACTTTACAAACATGTTGAAGTTGTTGTTGAAATTTAAAATTAAGGGCAACACAACATTACAAGTTAAAAATGCAAATGACAACGCAACAACAAAATTTTGTACCCTGATGAAGCACTAAACACAGTGCGAAACATTGGCTAACAAAATAGAAAACGAATACTCTGGTCTAATACTAGTCACGAATACTGCTAATTTTTTTTCCTAAAGATCTTGCAGCTATAAGACTGGAAGAAGGCAACGGCAGTGGCAAGAAGCTAACAATCGCTTCTGCTTACGGTCCATACGATGAATCCAGCTCCTTCCTGTACCACCCCTCCCCTCCCTCCCTCCCTCTCAGAAGAAGTGGTGAGGCTGATACAATATTGCGTAAACAATAACCTCCAGATTATTATCGCGATTGATGCTAATGCCCACGATATCGTATTGGAAAGCACCCATACGAACAGGAGAAGTGTCTCACATTTTGGAATTTATAATTTCAAAAAAGCTGGTAGTTTTAAACCCTAAACTTCCTGCATGTAAGTACACAGGTCGTGGTGGTAGTGGTAGGGATCCAAGGAACCCTCTCACTCGGATCATTGCTACATCTTCCTGAAAATCACATTTACTGATAAAACAGTGGAGGTGTACAGAAATCCGCAGAAAGTCTGTTTGCAGAAATACAGACATGAGCTGGGAAACAACATTAGACAAGTCAATGTAGTCTTCAGGCTTTCACGACCGCTGTTGATGACTGCTCTTCGGTTCTCGTGTTCTGTGCCGTGTAGAAAGGTTGTGGTATTTGACGTTTCGATCATCTTGTCGTGATCTTCTTCAGAAGTGAAGTGACTTAGTCAAACCCAAAAATTAAAAAACCATACTCGTATGATATTAAGTTCGGATGCCATAATAAACACACATCATCCACACACATATCCTCAAGTGAGAAGTGACAGTTCCAGAGCCATAAGCTAGTGGAACGAAGAGCTAACATAGTTAAGACGCAATTTTTTTAACAAAGCTTAAATGGTGGCTAGGAAAGCATCATGGAGGAAGTTCTGTGAGGATGTGGAAACTGCGTCCGAAGGAGCAAGACTCTACAAACTTCTAGCTAAAGATCCAATTACATCTCTAGGAAACTTGTGGGAGATTTTACTGTAAAGAAAACCCTTGAAAAGTTCGACTTTCCAGATTCAGACGGGGTTAATCCTAAAAATATGGACGACCAGCAAAAACTTGAGGATCACCCTCTGATGGCGGAGAGGAACTAGTGGGCGTTGGCCAAGAGCGTGATAACATACGATAGGGTAACTTTTCCAAACCTTATAAATAGTCTGGTTCAGATGGAGTACCCCCAGTACAACCAGAAGAAAAATACATAGCACCATTACTATGTATGAAGATTATATAAAGCCAGCCTAGCTCAGGGATATGTATCAAAAGTATAGAATGGGCCAAAGGTTGCCTTTGTACTCAAACCTATCATTATTCATACTGAAAACTATGGAAAAACTGTTGGAAAATGATCCGGATTATTGCATCGAGCCTTTAGACCACGGACAATCGGATATCATCGTTAGGGTGGTGGGTGGTCACCGATTAAATTTGTCGAAAAACTTCATTTTTGAAAGTCAGCTCTCATGATAAAACAAAAAAATTGATAAACATGGTGTTTACTCAGCCCAACCTAAATGTTCAAAATGACGACCTTCCTGTTCGAGCCATAATCTCAACTCACAGGGCCGGTCTAGTACTTCCGGTGATACAAACACGGAAGCCTCACGAATTGTCTCCCGCATATCCTCGGCATTAGTTGGTACCGTCCTGTAGACTTCGTTGTAGATGTTGCCACAGAGGAAGAAATCAAGAGGAGTGAGGTCAGGTCATCTGTCGCTAAGCGACTAAAGGGACATTTTACAAAAGTTGAACCAAGTCGTCACGAAGAAAACTTAAATAATTGTTGCCATTCAGGTTCCCGTCGAAGAAGTAGAGACCAAGTGGTCTCCCAATATGCCACCCCAAACATTGAGTGACCATCTTTGTTAGTGATGTCCAATTTCTATAACGTGCGGGTTCTCATCGGTGTAATAATGATAGTAGAGGCGATTGATTGTCCCATTTTTATGGAATGTTGATTCATCCGAAAATAACACGTGCATAAGGTAGGATTCATCTTGGTCGATTTTGTCGATTGCCCAATTGCAAAAATTCTGCCTGGTTTAAAAATTTTGAGGGTGTAATTCCTGGTGGAATTGAATTTTAAATGGATGAGAGAGAACTTGTACTTTCGAAGAGTACGATGCATACAACGCATTGAAATATCAGTGTTTTTTTCAACAGCAGCCTCCAAAACTTTTTAAAACATTCTCCAAGAATAATCATCATGTCAACCATTTCTTGTTGAGTTCCAGGCATTTTCGCAATGTTTATCAGATAACAATAATACTTCTGTCAGTTTTTTGTTATCTTTTTCATTTGCTTTGACAATTGCACTTCTATTGTTTTATCGTGACAGAATTGATTTTGAAAAATGACGATTTTCAACAAATTGATCTAACAACTTGTTTTTCTTTTTAATTTTGTTATGAAATGTGTTGTTTTTTTTGTTTACAAATGGAAAACTTGGAACTATGGCTTCCATTTGATATTTTAGAATAAAATGATAATTTGAAAAGCTCAATCAAAATTATCTTCGTTTCATAAATCACTTGAAAAAAAATTATGGGTGGATAGAAGATGTCTTAATCTATCCCTAAATTCGAAACCGAAACGCCGGTACAATTTAATCGCTGTCAAAAAAAATTCGGAGTACGGTCTAATTGCAAAGAAAAAACCATTATTAACCAGCGAAACCACCACAAAATATATATTGCTCCATTTAAAAAAAAACAACCTAAATTTAACACGCCACTGTAATACGGCACGCCACTGATGACCAAAAATATTTTAGAGACATAGTGATTGTAATTATGGACAATTTTGCTCTTGGACTTTTTTCGATATAATGTATGATAAAGGAGCTACACTCCGAGGCATCTTAAGTGCTACACCCTGTATATATGTATATAGAACATAATTTCTATTCGACAATTGAATAATAATGTTTTCTTTTTTCGTAGAATTAACGCCTTGTAAGTGGCCCAAATAACCTTGTAATTTCGGGTTCGAACTATTCGAAACTTCAACAGGATAAAACGCTGAACAGAAACCGTTCTTATTTACGGCACTAAATCAAGTTTTACTTTCACCATGACAAGCGCGACAAATCGATCTTTCAATACGCTTTATTTACATTAAGTTAGGTTTTAATCGAAAAAGCCGGTAGGTACATCTGTTTTCGCCCATTAAACTAGAGGGGAAATAACGCCTAATAAGAGTATAATTATATTCGATTAAATTCGGAAAGCATTCTATTTATTCGATATCAGTAAGTTTTAGGGCGTTTATATCCCAATTTAAACGAGTAAAAATTGCATTTTGTGTCGCAATACTTACACAATTAATCTTGCAAATCTTATCCTGATTTTGTTCTAGATTTACACTCGAGAAATAAACGGGAAAACGTTGAATATATTTGCACTAATATCACAGGAAAGTTCGTCGCGATTTTAAACGAAATAATTAACTAAAATAACGCAATTAAAGTACGCGATAACGTTCTCAATGAAAATCTGTCTGATTTTTCGCGCATTTACTGATGTTTTTTTTTTACCCACCACTACTTTTGCCGGTGTCGACACTCGATACTCGACACACGTGCTATCAGTAGATGATGTCACTGTACGTCGCTGACATCATATATTTTATTTAAAGGAGGTGATATCACCCAAGGAGATTCATATGCAAGTCAAGGTAGACGATTCTAAAGCATCTTAAATTGTGCTGTTAAGTTTTAACCTTTACGCGCTTCGATTCGAACGCAACTGGAAGTGGTTAGGTTGAGGTTGCCTAAAGAAGCCGGTTGTGTTGGTGATATCGTGTCGGTGTTTGGACTGACGTTTCGCCGCTGCAGAAGCGCAGTAGTCGCTATATAAGTAGGCCATGCATACATATATAATATGTATGTATACTGGATTCTATCTACATTGTCGCGCGAAAGTATTCGAAAAGAATGCAATCGCACAGGACGAAGAAAGCATTTTTTATTCGTTTTTTGCAGAAAATGATCTTGAAGTACTTATCTTTCTCAATTTAATCAGAAATCATATATTAAACACTGAAAGCTTGATGAAAAATAATTTTGTGCATTTTTTTTTAATGTCATTGACATGTGTCATTCACATAGATAATAAAATTTAATTGAGGAATTTTAGGTACATCGTAGAAATAACGACGGAGCCAATAAGGACACCTGAGGGATCCCCTGTAGTAAATTGTGACCATGATAACGAACGACCAATTTGATAGATATGAAAGGATAATTCTGACTTGCGAACTACACCTTCATGCTAAACAGCGTCAAAGTTTCACTCTATATATCAAGGAAACTCTCTCGTAAGGTTTTGGACTCTTCTAGGGCGTTTCGGTCAGCTTGAAATATTCTTGTCATGTTCAATATTATAGCTCTAGTCGAAGGATTGCATTAATAATGAGTACCAAGTGATCTAAAATAGGTGGAGTGAATTTAGGCCCAGAAGCTTTTTTTTCGTTTTCTGATTTTTTTTATAAACAGTTTGATTTCCTTCTTGCTAGTGGAGTGAACTGCTTCTTTCCTCGAAATAAGGAAGCTTAATCGAGATCTTTTGAACCTCATTCTCGATATGGCCGCCTGAATCATCCTCACACATCTCCTGGGACGTCGAACAGAAAAAGCTTAAGCTATTTCTTTTGGTAAAGTTAGATTAGGTTAGGAATGGGATGGCATGTGAATCTGTTTCACCGCTACCTTTGCAGGTCTATTATGATCCCCTTTTTTGCTTAGAGAACTCTCTCTAGTTTCGCCTTCTTAATTAGACCTATCATTTTTGAGAGCGGCTCTTTTATCTAGCCGTTAGCTGTGGGGTTCTCTACGCCCATTGTTAGAAACCTTGTCCTCGCTAGGCCGTCGCAGTTGCACAAAACATGAACTGGGGTTTCTTCTTTCTCTTGACAGAATCAGACCTACTATCACTTTAACAGTCTTCCTATCTTTGCTCAGTAAGTCTTCAGTAAATTCAGGCCTCTGTACCCTTAGGAAGTCCTTTGCCTGTCTATTTCTTTTGGTTGAAAAACAACGCAGTGTTGGCTATGAAAGCTGGAGGGAAAGAGAGGCGTTATCACTCAAGGCGTTTCAAAGTTTTTACTATCTTCCATAGGAAGCTGTTTCGGATCATCATCCTGAACCCTCCAGAAAGCAAAACTACTTCTTTACGACGTCGTCAATTTGGGCCGATAGTTCTTACAGAACTTTTAGTTCTTGTCACGTTTACTGTTCTAGCTTTAGTTGAAGGCTTGAATTAATGATGAGCACCAAGTGATCCAAAATAGAGGCAGTCAATTTGGGATATTGTAGCGTTGGTAATATAGTTTGAGCCGGAAGCTTTTTTTTCGTTTTCTGGTTGGTGGAATGAACTGTGAGCTTAATCAAGAGCTCTTGAACTTATTCCTTGGCGTCTCTGTCTGAATGATCGTCAGACACCCCTTCATAAGTCGAACAGAAACATCTTCTCTATTTCTTTTGGTAAATAAACAATGCAGTGTTGGTCATGAAAGCCGGAAAGGGAGAGGGGTGACGTTATTATTCAATGCGTTTCAAAGTTTTTACTTTTTTTCATAGAGAGATGTCGACAGTCTCGAGCGAGAAGGCCTTCTTCCACCATCTCTCCTCTTGAAATTGTTTCTGAATATGCTTGACTTGGTTAAACCAGTGACCACAGTGATATCTGCAGAATGAAGCGTTGTCTGAGGTCTTCTTTTAGCATATCATTTAGTTTGTACGCGCCTTTTTATTTCTACTAGGAGTCACCTATCAATTTTTGAGCTTCCAGTTCCAAAAGATTCAACTTTTGGGAAATATAGTGTTAAGGAATTCAGGCATGATATTCTGTATGTCTCGTTTAAATTGGGATCAACGATATGGTGATTTTTATAATAATGCTTCGTCTTCGACGAATTTTTAACCCGACTTAACTCTCGAAAAGAAAAAAATGTCACTGTTAACAATACTGGGATTTGGGACTACAGACCTCCTGGACTTTGTTTTTGTTGAGATACATGTTTGAAAAATAAAAGATATCCTCCAGTTCATCAGTAAACAATAGATGATTACATGAGATAACGGTTCATATAACATGAATAAAATCTAAAAACAGTAATGGACCTAGATTCCAACCCTGCAGAATACCAGATGTTAAACAGAATTCGGTGGATTTAATATTATGATAATCAACACAACATATTGTCTTCTTCAAAATAAATAAAATGAAAAGAAATACCATTAACTCCAAAAGTGTATTAAGTAATGATTCTGTAATTATATTTTTAGCAATTCACCGTGTAATATAAGCGAAATTGCGTGTTTATTTCGAGTGTGCCAACACAGATTTCTTTTTTTTTAATGAAATTCAAGTAATCTTTTATACAAGACCATTACATATTATTGCAGAGATTAATTATGTATCCATTACACCTTTAAAAAAATATAGAGGCTGCTGTCAGGGATAATAATTGCAATCGGATCGTCAATGTTTACAGGATAATTTTGTTTTTGCACGTTTAGTATACATAGATGTTTCCGTTAGTGAATTCTTCTAGTGTTACGTGGGCGTTATCAAGTGAATTTATAAAAGTTATGTCTAAACATATTAATCTGAATCAAATATTCCGCGAATATTTCCAGGAAACTCGAGTATTGTATAATTCAGCACAAACAATGCATTTCTTACTGTAAATGACATAAAGATTATCTGTAGATTTATCGATACTTACCGGCGATTTATTTGCTCGTTTGATATTTGTTTAAGAGAAAAATAGGTCTAAAAAAATAGTATTAGATAAGATTGGCGTTTATAGGCGTATAATCGTTGATTTCTAAGAAATTAATCAGATTACATTTTGATATATACCGAGCGTAGCGATAATTATATAGAATACAAACAATATATCTTTAAATCATTGATTAAAAAATTAAAAATATTTTAAACATCATTGTTGCAAGTTCTGCTGAAACTGAAAGGGGCTTTTGTTTCATGAATTCATCTCATTCAAAGAAAGAAAAAACTGAGACTGAAGAAGAAACTGTTGATGTTAGATGCTAGAAATTTAAATGGAACACCAATATTGATCTACATTTTCAAAAATTGTTAAATATCTCAGAAACTGTTGAACGTAGGTATAAATAAAGGAATATAACAGTAACTTGTCTTTATTTAATCTGCGTCATCGAAATATACAATAATATACATCGTGTTCCATTTAAATTTTGATATCTTTGATGTGTAACTTTGTTTTGGGACACCCTGTATATTTCAAGATAATTTTAGAACGTGCTCCCAATGGACCTACACATGCTCCAACAAAAAGATTTGAAATATGTCTTACCGTTTTTTGTATATCAACCGAGGCGAATGTGGCGCCCCACTCTGTACAGGGTCACAAAAAAATGCTCGATCACGTGACATTTCCTTAGCATATTTTTATCTTAAGAAGATTTTTGTTCGAGTCATATACCAAGCAAATCTTGCACCTATGGTCGAAGCTCGGCTTAATCACGAAAAAAATTAGCTCGAAAGCTCTTTTTTGTAGAAAATTTCATGCTCTACAAAAAAGGTCTTACAAGTTTTTTGATATCTTTTATTGTTAAAAACCTACGTCGTTAAGTCTACGTCGCAATATTTTCAATTTTTTGCGAATCCAGTACAAGATACCAAAAAAACTAATTTTTTTTTGTAGAGCATGAAATTTGCTACAAAAAAGTCCCCGAGAGCACTATTTTAACTGTGATGGTTTTTAAGTTCTTGAGCTAATTTTGTTTGTGATTATTATTACAGCGATAAATTGCTATGTTAATTGTATTCCAATTTTAAGTCATAATGCACCGGAAGCGTTGCTAATGTTTGATCCTGTATTGACTATACAGGGTTCTCCAAAAATAACGTCTAAATGAATTGTTGTTTCAAGAATTAATTTCAGAAAGAAAAGAACACGGAAATACCTCAACTAAGTAATCTTTTCTCGTCATTAAATTATTCGCAACATTGTAGATTCTTTTTTTAAAATGACATATGTAATTTTTTGACATATTTGACGTTTCAATAAACCTACATTTCAAATATCGTACTCCAACCGTTTCTAAAAATATCCCTCCATTTTGTTTTACTTCTGTTACGTACTGAAGATTAGTGAAGTGGTGATGTAATAGTATGCAATCGTAGGTAAACTGTGGGGGAACGAGAACAGTCATTCGACGTGGACACGCTGTATAAGCCAGGCACTATATACGGCCCCCCCCGATGAGTCATCACTGGCAGCTGGACCGGACTGTATAATGCACGCACTAGAGGTGTGTCCATTACCCGCGAGATGGCGCTGGTGGCCCACCTTTAGATACTAGATGGCGCTGGTGGCCCCTTTTACTAAATGGCGCTGATGGCCCCTTTTAGAAGAAGGCCAATGATGAATCATCGGGGAGCCGTATATAGTGCCTGGCTTATACAGCGTGTCTACGTCGAGTGACTGTTCTCGTTCCCCCACAGTTTACCCACTTGCAATAATCTTCTAGATGTATGATATGCTATATCCTGTTTAATTAGAATTGATTCCAACAGACGATTTGTGTGATGATGAAATGTCAAATTTGACATCTATTGAACTTACAGACAAAAAATTGCTGACACTAACACCAGAATATTTAAATAAATTAATTCAGGACACGTGTTTCGAAGGCTCCTCATTAACCGAATACCGAATTTCGAATTCGGTTGATTAATTAAACGTTGTGGTGTTGGTGATACCGATTTTTTTTCTGTATCTTACAAGCCTACATAACCGTGATGAAAGCATAATAAAAATATTTAGTTTCTGTGAAAGCGCAATATTAGATTTCCAATAGAGGTAAAAGTGACATATGTCATTTAAAAACAGAACCGATGACGTCATATTTCTGACAATGACGACGCTTCGTATAGCATATAAACAGGTGACCTATTAAAAATACTTATCAACATGTTCGTCCGCTTTTCTTCCACTTTAAATTAGCGGTTTAAAAAATAATGTGTGCTTTACTTTTGTCAAACCCTGTATACAGTGTGGGCAATTGAAAATTTGATCCCTCGATTATCGAAAAACTATAAGTAGGAAAAAGGTGAAACTTTGCATACGTACTAAAGTCGAGGAGAGCGATTCGACTACAATATTTTCAAGATGGCAGCACTTCCGGTTATACCGGAAGTTGACATTAATTTCATTATTTCAAATGGAACACTCTATATATTGTTACATTTTTGGATTCTATTTAAAATTATATTATATTATTTCGCTTATCGTGTTATATACCTAAGTCTAATCAAAAAAGAAGTCTGATAGGTGCTAGTTGCAGCGGCTTTTAAAGGTTTGTTGCATGCCTAGCTAGTACTAACTGATTACAACTTTTGCTATTTAGTTTGGATGTGCATGAATCTGTTCAATGGTTTTGTTACAGCACTATCTAACTGTTTACAATGCTGGGTCATTACTGACATTGCATAATACATAAAACTGGTCTCCCACATCACTGGGTAGCCGCCTAAGCACAATATTATTATTCTAAGTTCATTTGAACAAATGCATGATCGTAACCTATGAAAGATTCTCGTTTTGCCATCAACATTGAACTTTCTAAACGAAATTAAGAAAAAATCGGACTCACCTGTATATCATTCAAGGCGTGATTGATCTTCTGCGTGTTAAAATGAAGCCCAGCCAAGGTACAAACAGGCTCGTCGACGAATCTAGTCCTGGCTATCACCGATTTGACCTTATCCAACATCTGACAGTAATCCTTCCACACCTCAGCATCCTGTTCGAGCTGCGCACGTTCGGATTTCGCCGAATTCAAGGTATTCTTCAACATCTGGGTATGATGCTGTTGCTCCCTGCTCAATTCCTCTTGCTCGTTCGGCGTCAAACTCGGCCAAATCTTATCGGCGGCTTGCTGGATCGAAATCGATACTAATTCTTTCATCGAAGCTTCAGTACTGAAGAAGATCTTGTGCTCCTCGAGATCGGAGAGGATATTAACGAAATCGACGCCTTCTTTGTTGCTTTGTAAACGGATCTCGGCTTCGCGTACCCAATCTCTCAGCTTCTGTTTGAGACTTTCGTAATTTTCGCGTAAGCCTTTGTTGTTTTCGAGATAACGCCCTCTTTCTTCTAATTCGCGAGGTAAGGATTGTAGTAGCGAGTTTGCTTCGGATAACTTTTCTAGGAGAGAACTCGGCATTCCATCGTCGTATCTGCAGCTCTCTTGGACTTGTTTGATTCGATCTAAATAATTATTAACATCATCGGCTAATTTTCTGTGATTCTCCAATTCTTTCTCAACACTTTTGACATCGCGATTTAATAGTGGTCTCGAATGGACTGTCGCTTCGTTAGCGTGAAGCCAATCGAGGATCTCTTCCAGTTCAGCAGCTAATTTCCTGTGTTCTAAAGCCATCGTTTCTAACTTCTCCTTCTGTTTCTCAACTTCCCTCCTCAAAGTTTGCAAAGATTGTTTTAGCGATTGGAGCTGCTCAGTTACGTTATTCCTATCTTGAGCTGAGCCATCGGCTATGATTTGTTGTCCTTTATCATAAGCGGTAGCCCAGAGAGCCTCACATTCTTGAATCTTGTCGATAGCGTGGGCGTAACTTTCAATTTTCTCCTCAACAGTTTTGCCGGATTTTTCAATATCCCTGACGATTTCCGTGTATTTAGTGATGAAGGTCATGATCTCCGTGATCAGAGCTAGATATTGCTCTCTTAAGAGGAGCAATTGTTTTAATCGCGCAATCTGGTCTTCGATCACTTTCATGAGATCGTCTTGCTGGCCCAAAACGCCTTGGAGATCTTTAGTCGAACTTGGAACTTCGGCTAATTTGGCCCTGTTCACTTTGAGGTTGCCCAAAATTCTCTCGTAATTTTGCAAGATATTTTTGACATCCTCGACTTTACTTCCAATCGGTTTATTGAGCTCTTTCAATTCGTTCTGAACGTCTTGAATAAATTGGAGACTCTCAGCGATTCTAGCTGCGGCATCTCGTTGCTGTTGCAAGTGATATTTAATGGTATTGAGGCGATCTTGAATGACATCAACGATTTGGTTATAGCGATCTTTGATGTTCTTCAAGAGCTCGTTTAGAGCTATCTTGTCGCTTTCGCTAATCGTGGGTAAGATAGCTTTAGCCTGTTCGGTAATTTTATCTATATTATCCTTCATCTTCCTAGCATTTTCGCTTAGATTGTTGTATTTCTCCAGTTGCTCTTCGAGGATTTCAATGCTGGAGGTCCTCACATCGTTAGCCGTGGCGACTTCAGCCTCTTTCAGCCAATCAACACATTTATTAACGTCGTTTTCGAATTGTTTACGCCCCTGTAATAAATCATTGAGAGCTTGTATCCTCTGTTTAGAATCCTGTTTTAACGTGTCGTACTCATCCTCAACCTCTTGGAGGAGCTGCTTCAATCTCTCTTTATCATCATCGTCGCATTCCTTTAATAAATTATTACCAAGTTTTAATAAATCGTTCAGATCACCTTCATTAAATTCTTTAATTTCATTCTCATAGATTTTATGCTGGGATATCTCTTTCTCAACAACAGCTGATTTTAGAGGGAGATAACCGCTAAGCTTGTGGACTTCAGCGTTCTTCAATTTGAGCCAACGTTTAGCCCTTTCAAGGTTATCTTCCAGATTCTTCCTCGTATTAACGGCAGCGCTCACTTTATCGATTTCCGATTTGATCTTTTCAATCAAATTATCCTGTTCTGATCCCAGTTTGGTTAAGGCTGATTCCAAAGCGTTCTGTTCAACAGGTTCTAACTCGTTCACCATGTTATTAACTAGTTTAGCCAGGTTATCTTTATGCACGGCTTTATTCTCCGCTTCTTTCAGGAGAGCCCTCAGCGAATTCAGTTTATCTTCAGCTTTCCTGCTTTCGAATCCGAGCGGTGGGCCTTGTAATTCAGCTGATTTCTCCTTAACCCATTCACGAGCTTTTTCGATTTCATCTCTTGTATCATCGATGCGTTTCTTCGTCGATTCCAAAACTTGCAGCTTACGCTGTAATCTCTTTCCGATATCGTTCTTCTTCCTTTCGACTGCTTTTAATTGTTCCTCAACTTGTTGAGCGTCTAAATTATTAACGACATCAGTTACTTTACTAGCTAAGGCGCTCAATTCATTCAATCGTTTAGGAGCTTGATCATCAAATTCGGCCTGCAATTCTAAAGCAACTGTTTGCTTCTGGGCACAACTCATCCCCGACCCTTTATCGATAGCTTCCACCCTCTTTAAGAGGTTATCAAACCAGTTATTAGTGGCTTGGATATTCTGGAGGTAATCCTCGATTAACTGCTGATTACCTTGCTTCTCGATTAGGGCGTTAGATATCTTCGATTCCAACTCATCGAAGAGAGTTTCTAACTCGGTATTATCATCATCAGGGCCCGTTAATTCCGCGGTTAATTGCTGACGTTTCTGCGCGATTAAATTGAGTAAATCGTTCATGTTGTTTATATCTTGTTTGGCGGCGTCAGCTCGTAATTTCGACGGTCTCAACGACCAATCGGTGATCGTCGCTTTCTGTGATAGAACCCAATCTTTTAATTCGGCTCTCTGTTTCTGGTTGGATTCGAAATCGGCTACTGACGTCGTTAGATTACTGAGATGCGTTTGGATCTGATCGATTAGATCTTCTAATCTAGCTCTGACTTCTAATTCCTTAATCGGTACTGGAGGTGGTAAGGTGTCTCTAGGACTGCTTGGTCTGCTTATAGAGGCAGTAGCTGCTTCGCAAGCTTGGACTGCCACGGCTAAGCGAGCTTTTTCATTTTGTAGGGTGTTATGAAGATTCTGTGGAATAAATTTTGGGATTAAAATTTGATACAAATTTGATTAAAATAAAACTTACTCTAGCTGTTTCTAATAAATCCTTAGCGTCTTTTAAATTATTTATGGGTTTATCCATCTCTTCGTCGATGATCGGTTCGTAGGTGTCCAAATTTTGACTAATACTATCAATAGTTGCTTCGTATTCCCTAAATTTAGCTAAAGAATCCAATAATCTATTTTTAATCTGGATAGCTGTGTGTAACAAGGAGTTATAACTATCTTGGACATTTTGCAACTGTTTCTCGATCGCATCTTTAACGCTTGGCGTCTTGGAATACCTCTCAATCTGCCCGTGACCTTTAGCCTTCAATTCATCTAGAGTCCCTTGATATTTCTGTATATCTTCGAGGAGGATTTCATGCTGAGCGAGTTGCTCTTCAGTTTGCTCACGATTAGTGATGTACAATGAATTATGAGCCATTAAATGGAAGGAGATTTGAAGCAACCATTTCTCGGTATCTTGCAGACTTTGATGGTAAGCATTATACTCGTTCATTTCCACTTCTAATTGCTCCTTCTTCTTGTTGCAAAGACCGACTAGTTTATCGTATCTAGCTTGTAAATGTTTTATGCCTTCGCTGACGATCGATTGCTTCGCCCAGGAGCTTAAAACGTCAGCTTCAGATTGTAAATGGCTCAATTCAACTTGCTTATTCCCGATTTCGATTTGCATATTCTTGTAAAACTCCAAACAAGTCTTTATTTCACTCAATTCACCTTTCGTATTCGGCGTCTGTTTTAGGGCTTCTTCCTTTTCGCCCAACCAAACCTCGAGGCGTTTACGCGATTCGTTATAATCGTCCCATCTAGCTAAAGCGGCCTTAATCTGTGCTTGTATTGAGGTTATGTTGATCGTTAATTGTTCCCAACTATTTCTAAGATCGGTTACGTCATCTCGCATTTGTTCTTGTTTGTCTGTAGCGACGGTATCGATAGCTTTAGTGAAAGCATCCTGTAATGCTGATAAGAGATTTTGACCTTCAGGCATTTGGGCTGACACCATGACGATTTTCTCCATTTTATCCTTCAAATTAGCTTCGTCGCCTTCGCCCAAACATTTCTGAACAACACCATGAGTGTTATGGAGCCAATTTTCTAATTTTTTCTTCGCTTCCAAGAATTCCGTATGATCTGAAAGATTCTTTTCGATCTTCGACAACAAACCTTGAGCACTCGTCAATAGATTAGTGTACGCTCCTTGTAACTGGACGGTTTGATCTCTAATCCAGCTGCAAGCACTCTGTTCCATTAAAGATTCACAACTATCATTCAATTGTTCCATTTCCGGCTTCTTCGATGTAATTTCCTCGAGTAATTCTTTACAAATCTTGAGGTCGTCAGGTGTTATCTTCCGATCATCAACTTTTTCCTTATCCACCCTATTTTGCGAGTCTTCAATCCATTTCTTCAACTTATTATATTTATTAGAATATTCTTCCCAAGCTTCGATACATTTCTCTAAAGATTTTTGGGTATCCTTGCAGAGATATTGCAATCCTTCCCAATCGTTCTTCAACTGTTCGATCTCCTGTTTAATGATGTGCTGTCCTTCGGGTCCTGTCGTCTTCATCACAGCGATGCTCACCTCGATCGTTTTATGGACTAAATCGTCACCGGCCGAGAGAGATTGTGCCGTCTCTGAAATCTTCTGGTATTTCTCTTTAGTTTTTTCTAGATTATCATGGAGATTGGAGCATTGTTGGATTTGAAGGTGAGCCTTCCTGATCCAATCTGAAGTGTCTTGATAGTATTGGCGGTATTTCTCGTGTTCCTTGACTTGTTCCTCGAGTTGCTGCAAGAGATAATTTTAAAATAAATCCAATAAAGAATTAGAATTAACACAACTTACGTTTATATTACTGGAGACGGTCTTCTTAACGTTATCATACTTTTCGAAAGTTTGATTATATTCATCGGATTTGAGGGTGGTATCATCGTCTAAAGCAGCTTTTAATTTATTAAATAAGTCGCTGTGACTCCCGATATCGCGCTGGAGGTTCTTGTACTTCTCCAATTGCGCCTTCTTCTCGCTTAATTCGTTTAGGAAGCCTTCATCGGATTGGATCTGATGTTGGATATCCTGCAGCCATTCGATGAGGATTTTATTCATTTTGGTGATAGATTCAAGCTGAGTAGCGCGATTGGCAAGCTTGTTTTTGACATCGTTGACGTCCTCAAGTAATTTTTCCATATCCTGTTGTAAGGTTTCGGTGTCCTCTTGAATTTTGGCAGCACCTGATTGCTCCGTATTCATAATAACGCGTTCTTTTAACTCTAAAATGTATCTCAGCTTATTTTGGCCTTGTTCCAAAGAAGCTCTGATCCCACTAACTGATTGCAGCTTATTATTGACTTCCACCAGAGTGTTTGGGAGTTCTGTACATTGATTTAATTTCTCTCTAGTGCGATAAACCCAATCTTGGCATTCTTGATATAAAGCGTTGTGCTGTTGATGCTCTTGGTAATGTAATTCCAACCTCCTCATTATCTCCTTAGCCAGGGATAAAATTGCGTTATATTTGGTCGACATCTGAGTCACTGCGTTGCTGATTCTGGTATCAGCGCAAGTTTCGAGTAAAGCTTGCGCACGCATGTTAATCCTATCTAATTCGCGTTGCCAATCGAAGAGAGTTTGAAGGTGTAATTGGAATTGCTCCAAAACCATGCGTTTTTCCTCCAAACCATCTTGCAATTTATTATAGGATTGGACCAATTCTTCGCGTTGAGCCAACCATTCTAAAGCTTCTTGGTACTGATTCGGTCCATTTGACGATACCAACCTCCAAGAGGCTCTTGCTGTTATTCAAAGATTCGACGTAGCTGTCAAAGTCCTCTTGAAGCAAACCTAATTCTTCTTCAATAATCTTTTCTTCATCTGCGCATTGGCAAGCCATCACCTTGTTCGAAATTTGACCTGTCCTATTGGTTGCTCGTTTAGAAGGACTTTCAATTGGGAAAGTTTGCTACTGAGGCTCTCCTTATCCCCAGTGGGTTCCGCGCATTTACTCAACTTTTCTTTTTCGATACGGATCCATTGCATGAAGTCGTTGACTGGAAATAATTTAAATCGATTATTCAATTCGGCATATTAAAGCTTGCGCACGCATATTAATTATCTAATTCAATCGAAGAAAGTTTGAAGGTGTAATTGGAATTGCTCCAAAACCATGAAACCATCTTGCAATTTATTATAGGATTGGACCAATTCTTCACGTTGAGCCAACCATTCTAAAGCTTCTTGGTACTGTTCCTCATATTCGGTCCATTTGACGATACCAACCTCCAAGAGGCTCTTGCTGTTATTCAAAGATTCGACGTAGCTGTCAAAGTCCTCTTGAAGCAAACCTAATTCTTCTTCAATAATCTCTATCCTCTTCATCTGCGCATTGGCAAGCCATATCACCTTGTTCGAGGGCGTGTTCTAATTTGACCTGTCCTATTGGTTGCTCGTTTAGAAGGACTTTCAATTGGGAAAGTTTGCTACTGAGGCTCTCCTTATCCCCAGTGGGTTCCGCGCATTTACTCAACTTTTCTTTTTCGATACGGATCCATTGCATGAAATCGTTGACTGGAAATAATTTAAATCGATTATTACGAATTCGGCATCGATTCTAAAATACTTACCCGCATCGACGAAAGCTTGATGTTGTTCGACCGTTTCCTTCTGTTTAGCGTACAATTCTTTAGCTTGTTTCGATAAAGTCTCATATTTAGTTGAGATTTCCGAAGCCGGAGCGCCTTGCATCAGATCTTCAGCCTTCGATGTCACTGATTGTATCATCGGTTCGAACGATTCAATATCCTGAACGATATTATTCGTCTCTCTAAGATTAGCTTTCCTTTCGCCAATTGGTAAGGAGCTGAGACCAGTTTGGCCTTTCTTCGCCACCACCTTTTGCTCGCAAACCTGTTGGAGTTTAGCCTCCCTATCGGTGATCCATTGCCTCAATTGGTTGTAGGAGCTATCGTAATCGGCCCATTGTAGCAGAGCTGTTTCCAAATTAACTTTAGCTGTCGACATTTTCTTAACTAACCGATCCCATTCCGTTTGTAACTCTTTAATTTCGTTATTGATGGCTTCCCTCCCATCGGAGCGTGTGTTCCTCAAGACTTTTTCGCCATTATTAATAGTGGCATGTACTAGATTTTGACCTTCCTCTCTTCGTTGAAGCAGTTCTTGTATTTTTTCTAATCTGGATTGGAGGACTTCTTTGGTGCTGCTAGCGGAGCCTTCAGAACAAGTCCTGATCAATTCTCTAGCGTCAGCGATCCATTCTTTACTCTTATCGAGGTTATCAACATATTCCTGATGTTGTTCCAAATTCGTTTCGACCTTCTTCAAGACATCGTTAGCAAAATTAAGTTCGACTTGATATCTTGAATTAAGATGCTGTAGCTGGTTATTAACGTAAGTATCTAATGGGGATTTCAAGAGAACTTTAGCCGATTCGTTGAATTTATCAATTTGTTCTTTTCCTTTCTTGAATTTATCCAAGATATCTTTGACGTCTTGGACTTGTTTAGCCTTCTCCGGTAAAGTTGCCGATAAAGCGATCTTCTGGTTTTTGGTCAAGATAGCGATTTGCTGCAGCCAATCAGAGAGTCTTTCATATTCATCTTTGTAATCGCGCCAATGAACCAAGACCTTTTCTAATTGATCGCGTTGCTCCCTCAGATCTAAAAAAGAAGTTTAAACTATCCAAAAGAATAAAAATAATAAAAACGAGAATCTACCTTTAAATAATCGTTCGAAACTCTCCTTAAAGCCCTGTTATCGTTTCTAATTATCTCCTGACCTTGTAAGCTGGTGCTGGGCAAAACCACTTCAGCAGTTTGCTCGAGGTTGTCCAAAAGAACCTCACCTTGAGCTTGTTTGTTCAGTAAAGCGTCTAAAGGTGCAGCGAAATTTTCGACTGCCAATTTATCACTCATTGGACGCTGTTTAAGTTGAGGTAGCTTCTCTTGAGCACGAGTTAACCAACGTTGGAATTCCTCGTAAGCTTCCTTATAATTTTTGTGGTCCCTGTATTGATTTTCTCTTTCGTATAATAGCTTCTACAAAAATTAATGCATAATTAATGAATTAAATTATCGACATAACGTAATACTTACTTGAACTTTTCCAAATAAGTCGTCGAATTTATCCAAGATAGCTTTAGCTTGGAGAGCAGCTTGCCCATGTTGACCACTAGCAAGCATATCAGCAGCTTTCGCCTTTAGATTATCGACTTCAATCTTCTCGCAACGAATTTTCTCGTCAACAGTTTTAATCCTGTTTAATTGCGCTTTCTTCTCAGGGATATTACTTTGTAACTGAGATAATTCCTCCAATTGCCCTTCTAACCACTCTATAGTCTTATTCAAGCCTTGCGTTTGCTCCAATAATCTAGCCCATTTCAAAATTGAATCGTCAAGCATAGCTTTGGTTTCAATCATCTTGGACGCTAAATTAGACCATTGTTCCTGCAAACTCGCCAAAGTCTTATTAATGGCGTCATGTCCGCTTGGTGCTGTATTCGCTAAAACGATTTGGAGCAGCTCTACGAGATTTTGAATCTTTCCAAAACCTTCCTCCTTAAACAAGATTAAATCTTGCAGCAAAGCTTGTTTAGTTTCCAAATCTTTTTGGCTAAAGGAGCTCAGATCAGAGCAATAAGACAATTTAGTTTTAATATCATCCAACCATTGCTGACATTGCTCGACCTTAGTGTTAAAATCTTGATGATTATTAACATATTGCTGCCAACGCGTTGTTAAATCTTTAACTTTATGACAGATCTGCTGATATTTTATACCCAAATCGGAAACTTGCGAACCAATTCGTTTCAATTGTTGCCCACGTTCGGTTACCCTATCGATTTCCAACTCTTTAGCGCGAATCTCTCCTTGAAGCTCCTTCAAGGCTTTAAGCTGTTGTTGCTTCTCGCCAAACGTCGGCTTCAGATCGACTTGATGCAATTTGGTGTCGGTTTCCCTGATCCATTGCAAACATTTCTCCTTGAGGTCTTCGTAATCCGACCAGTTCTCCAACTTGTTCTCAATTCCTTTGATCGTTTTCTCCAATAATGATAAGAGTTTAGCCCAATCTTGTTGGAGGTTATCTGATTGCGAGCGTATTGCAGGCTGACCCGTTTCTTTAGTGCCTGTTATAACTTTATCTGATAGAGAATTTATTGATACAACTCGTATTGCTTCTTCTGGTAAGCTAGAATGTAGATTCTGAAAGAGAAATGATTCAAATTTTGGTTAAGGATACTTTTATAAATAATATTACCTTTAATCTCTCAAGATTAGAGCATAAAGTTATCCTCTCAACATCAGCGTCACCCCAAAGATAAACATTACTATGCAATTCACCGATCCATTCGGTAGTCTCACCGATAGCTTTATTAAACTGTTGATGGTCACTAACTATTGTTTCGTATCGTTCAACGAATTGCTGTGCCCTCTTCAATATCTTCGAATGTTGATCGGTAATGTTAGCTAATTGCTGATCTATCTTGGGATTTCGTTCCGGTAGACTATCGACTTTATCGCGTAAATCGACTATGTCCTGCTGATGAGATACAGCATCGTAAAGCTGATTCCTGTAAGTCTGTAGCTGAGATTGTTTCTCTTCTAGAGTTTCGTGAAGAATTATATCTTGCGGTAGCTGATGTTCGATGTCCCTCAACCAATTCTTGATACTCTCCACGGATTCATCAAAACCAACCCATCTATAATGTTTTTTTTTAATAGTTGAGTAATTTCATGAAACTAGTTATTGAAATAGTTACAACGTTTTATGTCATAGTTAACCAGTTAATTAACTAATAAAATAAAGCATTTAAATAATTACTAAAACTAGTATAGATATAAAGATAATGTCCGATTCGGTTGAGTATTTACACAAACAATAAACATCTCTAATTCGGACACTGAGACAAAATTGAAAAGGCAAGTCTAAAGAACTGTACGAAACAAAACTGAAAAAAGGAGATTCTGCTTGAAAAACGAAAGGGACAGTATGAGCAAGATTATTATTATTAGATTCTCAAGGGAGATAAATAGTAGAAAATCCCAAAAACTCTACTACTAACAATTTTTCTTGGCCATTCAAAATGTTAACACTGCCGCTGTTTAAAGTATTACAAAATAAAATCATTGCTGTCGCTTTTTATTGACGATTCATCAATAATCAAAATGCCACATCTCACTTTTGTTCCTAGTTACAGAAGACTAAATACTGACTAAAAATAACGTTTATTCAATTTAAATAAAGAATTTAAAGCATTTGAATTCTCGTAATAATGTTTGACAGCTGTCAGTAAATAAAAGCTGTTTATTGCGTTTGGCAGTTGTCAGATTACAAATAAAAGCTGTTTATTATCTTCAACAGCTGTCAGGTTGTAATTAAATGCTGTTTATTGTCTTTGACAATTGTCAGATTGTAAATAAAGCCTGTCAAGTCTTTCACAGCTGCCACATTGTAAATAGAAGCTGTTTATTGTCTTTCACAGCTGTCACATTGTAAGTGAAAGCTATTTATTGTCTTCAACAGCCGTCAGATTACAAATAAAAGCTGTTTATTGAATTTAACAGCTGTCAGATCATAAATAAAAGCTATCCAGTCTTTCACAGCTGCCACATTGTAAGTAGAAGCTATTTATTGTCTTTGACAGCTGTCACATTGTAAGTACAAGCTGTTTATTGTATTCTGCAGCTTACAAATAAAAGCTGCTTATTGTGTTTGGCAGCTGTCAGACTGTAAATAAAAGCTGTTTATTGTCTTCAACAGCTGTCAGATTATAAATAAGCACTGTTTATTGTGTTTGACAGCTGTCAGATTACAAATAAAAGCTGTTTATTGTGTTTAACTCCTGTCAGATTGTAAATAAACCTGTCTAGTCTTTCATAGCTGCCACATTCTAAATAAATGCTGTTTATTGTCTTTGACAGCTGTCACACTGTAAGTGAAAGCTGTTTATTGTCTTCAACAGTTGTCAGATTACAAATAAAAGCTGTTTACTGTGTTTAGCAGCTGTTAGATTGTAAATAAAAGCAGTGTATTGTCTTTAACGGCTCTCAGGTTATAAACCAGCACTGTTATTGTGTTTGACATCTGTCGGATTACAAATAAAAGCTGTTTATTGCATTTTACAGCTATCAGATTATTAATAAAAGCTGTTTATTTGCTTCAAGAGCTATCAGGTTATAAATAAGCACTGGTTATTGTATTTGACAGCTGTCGAATAGTAAATAAAAACTGTATATATTTTTTGGCAGCTGTCAGATTGTAAATAAATGCTGCTTATTGTCTTTGACAGCTGCCAGATTGTAAAATATGTCGCTTATGGTCTTTGACAACTATTATATTGTAAATAAATGCTGTTTATTGTCTCTGACGGCTGTCAGATTGTAAATCAAATCTGTTTAATGTGTCAGCACCTGTCAGATTGTTAATAAAAGCTGTTTATTGCCTTCAACAGCTGTCAAGTTATAAATAAGCACTTTCTATTGTGTTTGACAGCTGTCGAATTGTAAATAAAAGCTGTATATATTTTTTGACAGCTGTCAGATTGTAAATAAAAGCTCTTTATTGTCTTCAACAGCTGTCAGATTGTAAATAAGTGCCGCTTATTGTCTTTGACAGCTGCCAGATTGTAAATAAAGGCTGTTTATTCCCTTTGACAGCTGCCAGATTGTAAATAAAAAGTGTTTATTGTCTTTGACAACTATTATATTGCAAATAAATGCTGTTCATTGTCTTTGACAGCCGTCAGATTGTAAATAAAAGCTGTTTATTCCCATTGACAACTGCCAGATTGTAAATACAAAGTGTTTATTGTCTTGGACAACTCTTATATTATAAATAAAAGTTGTTTGTCTCTGACAGCTGTCAGATTGTAAATAAAATCTGTTTATTGTCAGCTTCATATTATAAATAAAAAAGATTGAAATAAAATCTGTTTAAATGCTGTTTAAATTGTTTATTGTCTTTGACAGTTGTCAGATTGTAAAAAAATGCTGTTTATTGTCTTTGGCAGCTGTCAGATTGTAAATAAAAGCTGCTTATTCCCTTTGACAGCTGCCAACTTGTAGAAAATAAAAAGTGTTTGTCTTGGACAACTCTTATATTATAAATAAAAGTTGTTTACTGTCTTTGACAGCTGTCGGATTGTACAAAAAATCTGTTTATTGTGACTGACAGCTGTCAGATTGTAACAAAATCTTCAAATCTTCAATCATAACACACTTACCTGCTCAGTTTCGATTTCAACTCGCGATTCATACTATTAATTCCATCGTAGATACTCTCAATAGCCTGCTGCAGATCTTGCAACTGTTTGCTGATAATCTGCCGACCTTGTACAGCCGTCGTCGGGTACAATTTCTCCCCTAATTCGATCGTGTTATTTAAAAGTAGATTAGCACTAGTTTGTTGCGCTAATAACTCTTCAATAACCTTCAACTGCTCGCTTAAAACGTTCTGAGCACCTGTTTTTATATTCTCCTTGCATGAATTGAATCTAGAAATATAATCTTAAATTAAAATCAAAACTCAATTAGAAAATTTAACGGTTTTACCTCGCTTGAGTTGCTTGAATCCAATCCGAACATTGCCTATACTTCTCATTGTATTGCTTGTGTTCAGCTACAGCTTGTTCGCATTTCTTAACAATCTCTTTGGTCGTAGCTTGCACAGATTGGAATCTGGAGGTTATTTGTTGCATGTTAACCGAGATATGGGTATCACCGCTGCTTTGCACCAATTCTGTCGAATCATCCGATAGTTTATCAAGTTCAGCTTCGTTTTGACGTAGATTTATGATCAAGACCTAAAGGGAATTAAATATATTAGAGAGGAGGAATTAATATTGTTGAGAGATGGTTTTTTTTTAGTAAGAGATCTGTGAAAATTATTATCCCCCACCTAGAAAGCATAACAAGAAGGTATGTATGTACGGACACTACATGAAAGAGATAAAGATATATACAGTGCATAGTGTAAATGAGATGTAAATACATAAAAATAATACAAATCTTACTTGTTCTAAATGGTCAGATAGGTTTACAAATTCCTTGATATCGCGTTTACGTGAGTTTATTACCTTAGCCAGTACCTACAGGAAGGTTCAAAATTAAACAAACCAAAAAACAAAACTATCAAAAAATTATCAAAATTAAAAAATTATAGGTGAAAACGTGCAGAACGCGTGATAAAAAAAAGGGCGGTGAATTCATACAAATAAGGATAAAAAGCAAAATTAAAACTCTCTAGAAATAAGCACAAAGATACCAAACTACAAACTTAAAACTACCTACTTAAAAAAAATTGTATGAACTCACATTATCACTCAAAAAAATTTATATATTTATATATTAAAAAAAAAAGATCACCTGATATTTATCTAGCTGTTCTTGTTTTTCTTCCAAAGTATTCTGCAATCCAAAATTTTTCAACGACATTTCAGCCTCATTCAACCATGTAATCAAACGATCCATAGCGTTTTCGTAATCGTTCCATTGTTTCAATCTCTGTTCTAATTCGTATTTAACATTATTTAGAGTCGCGACGAATTTCTCAAAATCATATTTCAAATTAGCCACATCCCTTTGCATAGCTTCCTGTATCCTAGCCGGCAAAATTGTAGCTTTAGTTTTGATGTGTTCTTCCAGCTCTTTGAGCTTGTTATCGTCATCGGATAAATGATCTTTGATCTCGTTGACTTTAGCCAAATTATTCAATAGGACCTGTTTATTCCCACTATAATCCGAATAAGCCGTCAATTTCTCCCATAACTGTTTCTGATATTCTTGATGCTCCTTTTGCATATCGTAGAATTGTTGATAAACATCAGTGCAATTCTCGATTTGCTTCATTATCTCTTCGGATTTCTTAACCAAATTTTGATAACGCTGATTGATAGCTTTAATATTGACTTCGACTTCACCAGCTTGCGCTTTATTACTAGTAAGTTGCATTACAGCGTTAGCTTTCTCGGTAATTCCTAAAATTAAACGAATTAAAAGGTGATTTTATCAATGAAGGTCTTCAAAAGAATGCATTACCATCGATAACTTTCTTATGGGATATAATTTCTTGATAAGTGGTTCTATGCTTCAATAACTTAACACGTATCTCCTGGATAGTCGACCAAGTCGACGGCTCGGCTTGCACCACCTTTTCCATCGAATCCAACCAAGCCAGCACCTGCTGGAGCATATCTTGATAACTTGATAGGTTCGAAGACTGAGCGTCTTGTAGCTTCTGCTGCTCTTTAATTCCTGTAATTATTCCAATATATTAATATATCGATATTAATCCTAAAATCTTACCTTCTTCCAAAGTTTCCCATCTCTCTCTAATATTCCTTAAAGTATTCCTAATCGCCTCTCGTCCTTTAGCTTCGGTGTGAGGAAATAGCTGTTCACCCAATAAAGTTAGAGAATTTATCTTGTGTTCACCTTGCTCTTTCTCAGTTAAAAGAATTTGCAATTTATTATTGATGGCCTGAATATTATTGGCTAACTCCCCACTTTGCAACGCTGCTAAGTGCTCCTCTAACGGAGCTAACCATGAGGAAGTTTCCGCTAATTTTTCCTCGTATTTCTTGTGATTGTCGACAATTTCCTGCCATCTATTGATTATATCCCTGCAGAGAGCTAACAAATTGTGATACCTCGTTGTGATTTGCGATATTAACGGTTTGATCCGTTGCACTCCCGATTTCTGAACCAAAGCGTGGGATTTATCCACGAAAGCATCGATCTCCTTCTCTTTAGACGTTATCTCATTCTTATCGATATTGATTTTATCCAATTGAGATTGTTTCTCCTCTAAAGTCGATTGCAACGGTTGGGAACGCAATTTAACTTCCATAGATTTCAACCAGTCGTTCAGAGCCTTATTCTGGTCTTCGAAATTCTGCCATTGTTTCGACATGCTTTCCAATTTCTCAGTTGTCGTGGCCGATCTCATCGAAATGTTGCTTCTTCTGTTCGATTAAATCCTCCAATTCCTTCTTCAATTGTTCAACACCTTTCGGGGCTGTGCTCTTCGCCACGACGATTAATTGCTCCTTCAGATCATCCAACAATTTATTCCCCTCGTTTTCGTTATTTTTGAGCACTTTCAACGTAGCCAATCGCTTGGATATATCCAATTTCTCACCGGTAATATCGTTTTGGTCTTGAAGTTTCTCACCCTCATTCGTTAGCCAATCCTTGAAATTATTCATTTTAATATTAAATTCGTTATGTTTCTCGACGCAATCCTCCAAATTAGTGAGGAGATCCTGCGATTTCTCCACGATATTCCTGAAGAGTTGTTTGATCGATTGCAAATAAACATTCAAAGATTTATCTTTGGTTTGATCAACTAGTTGTTGCGCCTTCTCGCAGACCGCTTCAACCAAAGTTTGATGTGAAGTTATCTCCTGATTCATAATCTTGTGATTCTGAAGCTGCGCCCTCTTCTCCTGAAGGGTGTTATTGAGCTTATTATGCTGGAGCATCGCTTTCTCCACGTCCTTCAACCATTTCGTCAATTCCTCTTGAGCGGAGCTGAAATCGCCAAACTGGGCTAAGCACTGATCCAATTTATGCTTGATACTCTGCAAATCATCGCTGAAACTATCCCAGATAGTCCTGATATTCCTCAATTGCTGCCTGATTATTTCGCGGCCATCTGGGGAAGTGTGGCTATATAATTTTTCACCTTGCTCGATTAAATTCTCAAATTCCTCACTACGCTGATTCCTAGTATCCATCATTTCTTTAATTTTCTCCTGCCGTTCCTGGAGGACCTGCATATCTCCCACGATATGGCTCATATTTTGCAACTCATCTTTTTTATCGGTTAGCCACTGGATAAACTCGTTATATCTCTCGTTGAAAGCCCGATGCTCTCTTACAAAACCTTCGTATCTGTTTATGCTTTCTTTAGCCAAGTTCTTCAACGTTTCGTAACGCGTAACTAAATTTGAGACCCTATCGGCTAGATCGGAATCATCTATGCTATTAACGATATCGGAAGCTGTCTTTATCTCCTCAGATTTAGCCAAAATATTCTTTTCTAGATTGGTTAACTTGCCAACGTGAGCCTCTTTAGCCACTAAAGTGCTCTTAAGACTTTGATCTTTGACTTGATTCTCCTTCTGTTTTAGCCAATTTTCTAACTCGTCTAGAGTTGATTTGAATTCCGAATATTGCCCGTAAAGTTGGCTAAGTTTCTGCTGCGCTTCCGAACACATACCCAAGAATTTATTCCAGGCATTCACTTGCTCGTCGTAAGCTTTAATTAGAGGAGGATGACCTTCTTTGGCTGTTTGTGTTAAAACTACGTCAAGTTGTTTCTTACACGATCCAATGATTTTGTCTCCTTCCTCTTTTTGGCTAAGTAAATTTTCGATTACCGTCATTTTAGCGTCTGAAGTTTGAATCGATAGTTCATCTACTAATAAGGCAGCTTCGCCTGATAGAGCCGTCAGCCAATCCCGACATTTTTCTAAAACTTGAATGAAGATTTCGTGATTGGTCACATATTCGTCAGCTAATTCAATTCTTTCACCAATTTGTTTGGATAATTCTTTATACCTCTCGTAAATCTCGCTCAATTTAGCGTCCGCATCGGTGTCATGTAATTGCTCCGTCTTCAATTGAAGATGTTGCAGAATAGTTTTGTGCAAATTTATATCTTGCCCTAAAGTTGTGTAATCGTGTAGGGTCTGCTTTTTCTGGGCTAAATTCTCGTCCAATTTAGCGTCACCAATCTTGTGTTCAGCATCGCTTAGCCAAGTTTTAACTTGAGCGAGAGAATCGTCGAAGGAATGCCGTTTCATTAAGATATTTTCGACCTGTTTATAGATTGAATTGACATCATCGATTAATACTTCTGATCTATCCCTTAAGGCTCTCAATTCGGCCCTAATTGTTTCGCGATTCTCTGAGGTAATCCCCGAGAAGAGGGCTTCACCGTTTTCGACGGCTTTATTCAGGAGTTGTTGACCTTTCTCCCGTTCGGCGGCGAAATTCCTCAACTCCTCTAACGTAGCTTGATTTGGTCTTGAGGATTTGGCGGTGTACTCCTTGAAAGTCTTCACTTTATTTTGAGCTTGAACCAACCAATCTTCCACGTTTTGGATACTGTCGGAATATAATTTTTTATAGCTGTTGAGTTCGTTTAATTTCTCCAAGTAATTGGTTAGGAATTTGGTGACGGCTTGATGTCTCGTATTGAGGTGCTGGACCAGCTGGGGGACCCTCGATTCGGGCATTGAAGTCAAAATTTCATCGCTCACTTGCCCCAATTCGTTAAACTGCTTTTTATGATCAAGCACCTCTTTTTGCAATTGTTTGATTTCGTTAATTTTATCATCGATATGATTCAAGTCGACTTGAGTCGTGTTCTCAACTCTAACTCTATTTTCGATTTCTTTTAACCAGGTGGTGATGGTTTGGGATAAATTATCGTATTTCTCGAATAATTTAATGTTTTGCTTCAGTAGATTTTCAGTGCTGGTATAACTTTGTTTTAAATTGCTTAAATCCAAGATTAAATGATCTTTTTCGGCTGATAGCAATTTGATAGCTTCAGGTGATTCGATTCCTTCTAAAACTGTTAAAGACTCTTCGAGTTCAACTTTGCGATTATCACAATCTGCGATGGCTGCTTGTATTGGCCCTAACGAGTTTAATTTAACTTCTAAATTATATTTGTCGCTAGTAGGTTCTGGCAAACACCATTGAACTTTTTCCCGTTGAGTGTTGATGATCCTTTGTAGAGCGCCGAATTTCTCACTGTGGAACTTCTTGAGGAAGTTCAAAAGTGACGCTTCGATTTTATTAGCGTGAGCCAAAACGTTGTCGTATCTTTTCTTCAGATTTTGCTGCTCTTTTGGTAAGTTGCCTTCAGCCAATGAAGGATAATCCAGTTTTAATTGCTGGATATCGCCTTCTATGACTTTAATTTCTGGCTCACATTCTAATAGTGATTGTTTTAGTTTCTGGCAGGATTGCAACCTTTCCAAAATCTTCATATTTTCCCCTGTGAGGTCTTCACATTTTATCATATCTTCGCGCAACGCTGATATTTTATTCCCGATAACCTTAATTTTAACACGGATTCCTTTCTCCTGATCACCAAAGGTCGAAATCGCATCCTCTAACGTTTCGGCATTATTTTCTAATTCCCCAAATTGATCCTCCATGAGTTTTATTAAAGAATTCAAAATTGGTTCTTCCTGATTTTCACTCAGCTTAAGCAATTGCGAGCACTTATTAGGAATGCTTTGTTTTAAACTGAGATGGGCCGGCAATTCTTCTTTGTATTTGGCTAAAACGTGTTGGGCGACGTCAATTTCGTTAGGTTTCTCTAAAGCTGCCAGGATCAGAGTGTTTTGGGCGCTGATCCATTGCAATATTTTGTTTTTAGTTTCGTCCAAATTTTTCCAAATTATCATCTGAGACTCCGTCGTCTGCAACAATTTCATGATCTTTTCGTAAGCACTCGACCATTCGCTGTTAGTTTCGCGCAAATCGTTTTTAATAGCGGCCCCAATTTTTGGTATAAATTCGCATTTTTTGATCAGGATTCCCCTTTAACGTCAATTTTATCCAAATTCGATTTGACCTTCTTTAAAGCTTCCAAAGCTTTTTTGGCTTTATCGTTATTCATATTGGCTTGGATTGAATCGTTAGGTGACTCGATACTCTCATAGGTTTGCATTATTTTGACAATATCCTTGTGGATTTTATCTCTGTTTTCCTGAAATTCGTTTAGGGCGTTGATTATTTCAGAGCAAATTATCTTCTGCTCTTTTATGCTATCTTGGTTCCGGTTCCAATTGCTATCAATGCTTGATAGGATGTTTTGGATAATTCCAACGTTCTGGACGTCTTCTTTAATAAGCTGTTGACCCTCCTTTTGTATTTTATCCTTCAAAGCGATCTTTTTAGATTGGGCTTCGAGCATGGTGTTCAATTTTGCAACCACAACATCGAGATCGCTTGGTTTAGCCACGTTATCGTAGATGTGACTTAAAGCATTCTGAACATCATCTAGATTTACGTTTATTAAAGTTTGCGTCTCCTTGAATTGAGTCCAGTGTTCCCCAATCTTTTCTAAATCTGTTAATTTATTCGATAATTGCGATTTCAAATTAATTGATTTGATCTCAATTTCCCTAACGAGTTGATCAGCCGTTATCGGTTTCTCCGACGCTTTATCCAAGATTGTAATCTCTCTGGATTGATCAACTTGAATTGCCGTTTCTTTCCACGGCACCAACTTATTGATGATGGTATCGACCTCAAGCAAATATTGTTTCAATTCGTCAGGTTTGGGTTTTTGACTCTCTAAATGGTAGGAGATGTGGGATAATTGTTGCTCACTATCTCCATGCCAGTTTAATAATTGCGCCCATTTTTCCAAAATTTGCTTCTTATGCTGCAATTTAATCGGGATATTTTGATGCTGTTCAGCCATATAACTATATTCAGCATTGAGTGGTTCGTTCTCCTGTGAAGTATTCATCAAATTCAATCGTTTCACCTCGTTGTAAATTTGGGCGAAACTTGGCTGTTGCTCCTGATATTCCTGAGTCATATCATGGATAATATTTAACGCTGGTTGGATCTTATCGCTCCTAATCTCGTCGATTTGAGTGATGTTGGTGTTCATCTGATCAACCCAAGTCGTGAAATTGGATAGGGTCGTCTGGAACTCATGCCTGGCTAAAATGGCGTCAGAAACGTTATTAATTCTTTGTCGGATATCCTCAGCCAAACGCAGTATCTTCTCTTTAAGCTCTTGCACTGTAATTTTCACCTTTTTAGCCCCATCTGGCGATAAATTATGGCTAATAGCATCTGAGGTTTGCGTCAGCGTAATAAGTTTGGCATGCTGTTCCGATATCTCGTTGTTGAGGTTCTTTAATTTGGCTAATTCCTTCTCCAATTTCTCAGTCGCCGGTGTATCTAGATTAATCTGGCTTTCAGCTACCAATTTCTCCTTTTCCAAAACCCAGGTCTTCAAATTTCCAGCTTTATTCTCAAAATCTTGCCAATTGCCGATCAATTTATCCAATTTTTTAGCATTTTGGGCTTTGGCCGTTTCGATTATATTCAATCGCGATCTGATCGCGTTAATCTCTTCGGGAGCCGAAGTTTTAGACTCGATCTGGTGGCTAATCTCGATGACCCCCTTCAATTTTTGCACGTTTTGGTCGTATTCCTGTTTAAACTGTTCTTGCTCCTTTTGCATCAATAAAGCTTCTTCCATCGTGGCTGGTTTACCCAAACCGGAAGAGACTTTCAATTCAGCCTCTTCAATCCAAGGAGTTATTTCGTGGATCATGCTTTGGCACGCCTTATAATGTTGTAAATCTCGATTGGCTACCACCACTTGATTCTCTATAGTTGCGTTCAAGGCTAAAACGCTGTTTTGGAGGGTGGCTATCTCCGCTTTCATTTTCTGCGTTTCAGGACTGTCAGTTTCATCGAACATCAAATTTTTAGCTTCGCTTTCGACGCTGTGTAATAAATTGAGCTTCTCAGCTAGTTGAGAGTGTAATAAAGTTGCTTTGACTGCTCTCTTTCAGGTGGCGCTTCAAATTCTTGTGTTATCGTTAATAATTTCGGAGTATTTTGGACAGTCCAAGTTTGTAAGTCGTGGACTTTCGTTTGGAATTGGCTCCATTGAGTGTTAACCTGTTCTAAATGCACTACATGCTCGTCAACGTTGACTAAAGTGGTTTGTAACCGTTCCTCAATCTCTCTAATTTCCTTCTCTAACGCTGGTTTTTTCTCCGGTGGAGCTATCTTCACTAAATTGGTGCAAAGATCTCTTAAACGTCGTAACATTTCTTCGGTGGCTTCTCTTAAATGGATGCTCATATTCTGTTTGGCTTGCAATTCTGCAGGTAAATTGCTGTAATTGTAGTGTCTACTCGATAATTTCTTCAGTTCTTGATCAGCCTGCGCTAGCAAATTTAAAATCTCCTGTTTTTGCTCAGCATAATTCGACCATAACATTTGAGTGTTTTTCAACCTCCTCAATCTATCGACTGAATCTTCGAAGGTGTTGTTCCATTCACCTTCTAATATATTGACGTTATCTTGAACGAACTGAGGGGCGTATTTATCTTTGGCTAAATCTTTGCCTTTCTGCAACATTGACATGATGTTTGGTCGTTGCAAATCTAGCTGTGATACTGCGATTTCTTGCTGTTGAATTAGCTGCTTGATGGTCTCTAAATTTTCAGGTATCGGCTCCAATGTGGTTTGCTCCTTTACTTTAGTTAATAAGGTGCAAACCTCTTGGACTTCTCTGCGATAAACGTAAGATCTGCTTAAGGTTTCTGTCTTAATCATGGTCACCTCAAGATGTGGTAATAAATATTTATAATTCATTATCATTTGTTCTAATTTATTCTGTTCGGTTAGGGCTTGCGTTTCCGTGCAATGTGAGGTTAGGAAATCTAAAGTTTGAACCAGCCATTTAATATCTTCGCGTTTGCTATCGGCTTCCTGGCAGATTTTCTGTGGAAATTAAAGTGGATTATGATAAAGGGAGATTTAAAATATGAAAAAAGCACTTACCTGCATTGTATTCTTCTTCTGATCGAACTCCTCTATTGTTGAAATCTGCATGAAGCTTCCAAATTGCTTAGTGACCTCTTGGACGCTCTCAATCCATTCAGCCATCTTTGAAAACCTCTCATAGTAATCGTTCCATTTCTCCGGAATACGTTCAAGTTGATCGTTTAGATTCTTTATCTTAATATTGACATTCTTCCATTGTTCCTCGGCTTTATCGCAAGCTTCCTGGAGGATTTTATCGTTAGGTTGATGATGGGCGTAACTCTTAGCGATAACTTTGAGGTTCTCCAAACATCTCTTAGTTTCTAAGATAGTTGCGTCAGGCGAGAAAAATTCTTTATTTCTAGCCATGAGGGATTCAACATTTTCGTTTTTACTCAAAGCAGTTTGCTCTGAGGTAATCTCATTCTCAATCTTTTTAACATAGTAACTGAAAGTTGTCTCGTCCAATCGGAATTCTAACCTCATCAAGTGTAGTGGAGCAAATGATAGGATTTCCTTCCATTTCTTTTGTAAATTTTCAACTGAAGCGATAACCGGACGATGTTCCTCGATAGGTAAGGATTTGCATAGATCCTGAGCATTTTGGACCAAATCGTGTATCCATCTCTCGTTGACTCTTTCGAAGAAAGATTTGTGCATCTCGACGGCTTGTTTTGTATCGATGCGTTTCTCCTGGATCAACTGCTCGGCTTGATTCAACCAATCAGCGATAATTTTCTCGCTTTCATTGAAGTTGTACAAGCTACGTATCGTATCTTGCAGCTTTTGCTCCCATAATTGCGCGCTTTGAGTCACGTAAGCGAATCTATCGTTTAATTGCTCCATTCTGTCGTTAATTTTTTCGACATCGACATTCGCGCTTTGATCCACAGCCTTAACTATGTTCCTTAAGATCTTGTTCTTGCTCTCCAACATCGATTTATAATATAAAGTCCTCGTAAAGAATTTTTTATGTTTATCTAATTCCTGATCCAATTCATCCTTGCTAGGAACTAAAACTAAACTGCTCAGTAAAGCTTCAGCTTCATCCAACCATTGGCTAATCTCCTTCTGCCCGGCTTCTAGCGATTGCTGTTGGACTAGCAATTGATTAAACAAGTGAATTTGCATCGGGATCAGAGCCCTGATTTTGACCAAAGCTTCCTTTTGATTCTTCAAGGTTGCCATCATCCTATCAACTTCATCCCTCGATAAATCTTGGATTAAAGTTTGGAAAGTCTTACTAATATTCTTGAATAAGTTCTCGGTACCTTCAACCTCCCCTTGAAGATTTTGCAATCGCTCTAAATGGAGCTTAATCTTCTCAGTCGATTCTAATTCTTGCGAGCTTAAAATAGATTCAGCCTTATTCAACCAATTTGTCAGGACATCGACGCCAGCTCGGAAATCTTTCCGATTCCTCAAGATATCTCCGGCGTGACTGTATCGGCTTACGGTGGGGTATAATTTATCCCACCGCTCTGTCATTCTAGCGTATTGATCTCTCATATCCATAGCTATTTTATTCTCACACGTGGCGATTAGGAAACTAACAGTATCACCTAGGAGTTGGTAATTATCCTTCCAAACGGTGATATCTTGGAAGAATTCCATGCATTGCTCTTCTGGGAGATTTACGGCTTTTTCAGCGTTATTAAGCCAATTTTCGAATTCAACTGATAGGGTATTCCATCTTCTCCAATACGCTACCACCTCCTCTAACATGCTTTGGACGCAACGTAACTCCATGGAAACGCTCTTCCATTTTTCGCCAATATCCGACATGAAACGATCGATATTAGCTTTTTCTCGTTTATCTAGAATGGTAAATTGGATCATTTGAGGTTGTACAAGTTTAAAATGATATTACCTATATTTCCATCTCTTTTATACTCTTCGATAACTGCTTGCATATCGACGAAAGCCTTGTTGAATTCTTGGAAGATATGATTTTTGGAAACAAAGTTTCTATATTGTTCTAAATGATGGATGACTTTATCTAAGCTTTCGTATTTCGAGGTCCAAGCTTTTAATTTAGTTTCGGTTAATTGTAGGAAAGCAATTAGGCAACACTGTAAAAAAAATGGGAAATTAAGTTTTGGCACCTTGAAGGAACCACTGATATTGGTGCAGCAAAATATGCTAAAGAAAATAAGCTCAAAATATCTTTTAACCATAGTATTTCAGGAGATAATTGGATCAGGAACCTCATAAGGAAGCCTTAATTTTGCCCAAAATTTTTGGTGCAAGGATCAAATCTTGTTTCAAAACAATATTTGGTCTTGGAAGCTGCCCCCACCCCTCCTTACTTCTTAAAAGTGAAAACAAAACTCCCTCAAACGAATGGGTCTTGTTGCTAGTAAAAAAAAAAACAGATTATATTGAAGCACTTGGACCAAAATGAAGAAATTAAAGGAAATAAAATCACTTCTGAAGCCCTTTGGGCAGAATAAAAGATTCGTAGGATAATATCTTGGTAGAAAGCCAAATGGAAGTTTAAAATTCAAAAAGAAAGTAACATAAACTCATCTATGACTAACTTAGAAGAAATTGATCTTCTAACTGGTATATGTATAGAAGCCGTTATGGATCTTGAACGTGTTGAAACCAGTAATAATGTAAACAGAAGAAAGCAGTCAAATACAAGCACAGTTTATAGGAAAATTTTTAACCAATTCCAACGGTGGTTGGGAAGTAAGTAGAAGATATTGGTTGACTTTTTAAAGCGATACCAGTCCACCTCTTCCAGGACTTTTTGAGAAGCTAATTTCCTCTTTCCATTCATAGTTCAATAAGGTAGTGAATACACCTCAGGAAATTCAATTCTGAAATGCTTTAGGCAGAACAAAAAACTCGTAAAATAATATCTCGACAGAAGCCTAAATAAAAGCCTGAAATTCAAACAACAAGTAAGGTAATGATGGTACAAACGAGGACCTTTAAGACATATCTGTCATTAATTCAGAAGATAATGAATTCTACGAAAATTTTGTCCAAAACCAACTGTGGTTGAGAAGCAAGATTTTGATTAAAATCTTGTCAAAAAATTGGTCTTCTGAATGGGCTCCTTTAAGCAGAACAAAAGACTTATAAGCTAATATCTCAACAGAAACCCAAATAGAAGCCTGAAATTCAAAACGCAAGTGGTAATGATGGTACAAACGAAGACCTTGAAGACATAGCTGTCATTTATTTAGAAGGTGGTGATCTTAAAATTGCAAAAGTGTTATGGATCTTGAGAGTACTGGAACCAGCAAGAATGAAGACCTAAAGAAGAAGCTAGATAAAAACAAGCATATTTTTTTTAAAACCAACGGTGGTTGGCGGTGGTGGAAGGGGGGGAGGGGTTGTTCTTATGATTGAATATGAAAAATTAAAAATAATTGGAAGGTATTGGTTGACTTTCTAAAATGATACCAGCCCACTCTTTCTTGGAGGTGAGACCTATCAAGTCTAAGATGCAACTATAACACCAAGTTCTACCACTCTTCTAGCTAAGCTAAGTTTAAACACTGCTAGCACAATTTTGAAAAGTTCCAACAAGTCATTTTTGGATACTAGTTATCCCAATTAAGACCACAACTATAATCATTGAACTAGGTCCAAACCAACTCAAAACCAGGCACAATCCAGATCAAAATGACCTTGAAATAATATTTAGAGCAGATTTGTTAATTGAAACCTAGTTTTGAGCTGGTTTTGTTGCAGTTTAGAGCCAATTTGTAGCTGAGGTCCCAAGTTTTCGCTTGCTTTAGAGGGTGTTGGCCTAATTTTGATCTGTACAGCCAAGAAATTATTGTTAGACAACAACAAGAACTTGTTTCTGAACAGGACCTCGTAGCAAAACTGATTATAAAGGTAGCTAAAGCAGGATTTCATGTAATTAAGGATCCATTACTTGAAAATTGTCAAAAAATAAACAAATAGTAGTTTGTGCTTGGATTGACTCAATTTTTGCTCCTGATCTGTCAAAGAACCATCGGAAAACTGTTTTTTTTAAATGTTGAACAACACCGATTAGAGGTGGTCCAAAATCAGTCAAAACAACAGTTCTAGCAGTTTAGCACCTAATTAGCTTACAAGTTTTGACTTGTTTTAGGAATTTTTGTCCGGATTTAGCTAACGTTAATCTAATTTTGAGTTATAAAAAGCAAACAAAAATTTACCTTATGTTCCAGGAACTTCAGTCTAACTCTTCTCTGGGCAGCTTTAGGTCCAATTTCATTCAGTCTCTTATGCATATAACTCAGCTGGGCTGAAGGCACATCACGAGCTAGGGGACTATTATAGGCTTGTAAAAATCTAGATTGCACAGTCGGTAAATCAACAAAGAACTTCTTATGCTCCTCTAATTTTCTACTAATTATAGCAGCAGTTTCTTCGTTCATAATATTAGGAATATCATTATCGAGTAGGAGCTGTTCAGCTTTAGCCAACCATTCCCCAACAAATTTAAAATCGCCAGGTAGGCGGGAATCTAAAAGCCACAACCAATGAAGCAATTGAAGTTGAAGGAGATTCCACAATCGCTCGATTTCAGCCCAAGATTCCTTAGTAATCGATATAATGCTACTTTGCGATTCGATAATTCCTCTTAACTTATTATAGGTCGCTTCTTTCTCGTCAACTTCACCCTTGAAAGCGGCATACGCGTCGTATTCTAACGGGAGGGAATTCGTATGTTGAAGATGCTCCAGATATTGCGTCTTCTTCAACAACCACGATAACAATTCGTTATATTTTTCTTGTAAAGCGCTGAAGGCGTCACCGGATGCGCTCTTGGGTTCCGGATATTTATGTAGGAATTGCGCTACGTAAGTCATGATCGATCTCTCGTCTGGTTTGGGTACGTCTACGTCTTCGGGATCTAACAGTCTGGTGATGCCCAATTCGTTTTCGGCAACATCGAAGGCTGTTTCTAATCTGGCACGGTTCGTGGCTTTTCTCATTTCGGCTAAATTGATTAGGTTGGCTTTTATGGCGTCTATTAACGCTAAGAAGGCTACACCGTCCCTCCAGCTTGCACCAAAGTCTTTTACTTCTATACCTGAGTCGCTATAATATATGAAATAAGATTAGATGATGAAAGGGATTTATAATTTTTGAGTATTGCGATATGATACAAATTTGCAGGTCATATTTTGAGGTTGGGCAAGTCACGCTTAGCATCCGGAGGCATGAAAATGTCAGTTAGTCAGACTTATGAATTGATGTAGCCGAATAGAGAGCTAGAACGTCAACTCTAAACAAAACTGTTATGGCTTTCTTTAATTGGAGGAGAGAGCGCTCAAACTATTGTTTCCGACCATTTTCGGTTAAGCAAGCTGTTTTCAAAATAAAACCATCAAATGTTGAAGAACTTTAGCATACAGCGGAGTCTGCGTGGTTTTTTAATCCAATTAAATTACTTCAAAGTAAAATAATTAAAAAAACATATCAGCCATCAGTAATTTTATCGTTCCTCGTATAAACTCGATATTTTGAAGAAAATAACGAACATAATATAAACGTTTGAGTGGATATGTCTATTAAATACGTAGACATCAATTAATTCCTCCTCGAGTACCGTAATGGTTATTAAAGTAATTAACAAACGTCAATCATGCTACCGATTGCTTTTACTTCACCTATACATAACCGAAGTCTGATCGATATTATTAGCACAGCGTCGTTTTATGTCGATATCGTGTCTAAAAGCTGTCTTGCTTTGATTAAACGTTAAATTGATTCGATGTCATATCATATCCATCATCAACAGGTGATATTAGTAACAATAAAAGTATTCTTACCTCGGAAGAGCGTTCGCCACCCATTGCAATAAAGTCTTCCTAGCACCTTGCTTCCATCTATCTTTAGTCGCCGATGAGGTCGTCCCAGCACTCTCCAAACTGCTGGTACTTTCCCAATGGGTCAAGTATTCTAAAGCGCGGCTATTCTCTTCGATCTAAGCGTAAAAGAGATCAGTCTTGAATTAGTGAGGATTTAGAAACGTCAAGTTCGTATTTGTAGGAGATATGTCAAAAAGGAAAATAAAAGTCGGAACTAAAAACAGCGATAATACACAGCTGAAAAGAAGTGTGCAAATTATATAGAAAAATCAGACGCTAGTAAGTGTTGGTTGTGGTTTTAGTGTTCAAATTTTTTTGTTTGTTGTATTTTTTTTTTTTGTTTGCAATGTCTAGAGTTCATTTTTGTAACTTACCAGCCTCAATCCAAAATCCTTTTTACGAAGCTAAGATGTACAAAATTAAAAAATAAGTGCAGAAGCAATAATAATAACGTTATTGATAATAATAATAATAAATAGTACGAAATTAATAACAAAATCGGTATTAAAAATGAAAAAAACGAATGTATAATTGCATTTGTAACAATTCAAGAATAATTCATAGCAAGTGTTTTATCATTTATTTCCTCTCGTGAGGATTAGAATGTTCCGAAACTTATTCTCTTGGCAATGTGATAGTTTTGCATCAGAAATGAAACGATAAAAACAAGAATAACAAAAAGGGCCTAAGTTAGAGGGGGGAGGTGGTCCTAAATCGCGCTAGTAACATCCCGGAGAAAAGACACGAAAGAATGAGAAAAAAGTCGAACGAAAACAGCTTTAGACGAAAAAAATCGGAACGGTCATTCAATCTATTATGAAGAGCAACAGCATTTTGATTGAGACGCTGACATTTTTAGTAAGTCATTTGACGTTTGTACAAATAACAAAATACTGTCAACATACCTAGCTGCAGACCTTACGATCTGTCAGAGAGTAATCTTTTCAATTGTTTATTAAAATAGGGCAGTCTAACCTAAAATTATGTATATAAATAACGACCAGTACGAAAAATGACCAGTATGAATAATAACCAGTATGAATAATGACCAGTATAAATAATGACCAGTATAAATAATAACCAGTATGAATAATGACCAGTATAAATAATGACCAGTATAAATAATAACCAGTATAACAACCAGTATGAATAACGACCAGTATGAATAATAACCAGTATGAATAATGACCAGTATGAATAATGACCAGTATAAATAATAACCAGTATGAATAATGACCAGTATGAAAAATGACCAGTATAAATAATAACCGGTATAAATAATGACCAGTATAAATAATGACCAGTATGAATAATGACCAGTATGAATAATAACCAGTATAAATAATGACCAGTATGAAAAATGACCAGTATGAATAATAACCAGTACAAATAATGATCAGTATGAAAAATGACCAGTATGAATAATGCCCAGTATGAATAATGACCAGTATGAATAATGACCAGTATGAATAATGACCAGTATGAATAATGCCCACTATGAATAATGCCCAGTATGAATAATGACCAGAACGGATAATGACCAGTACGGATAATAACCAATATGAATAACGGCCAGTATGGATAATGACTCGTATGAATAATAACGAGTATGAGATATGAAACACCCTATATATATGAAAATAATTTTAAAATATGTAGCTTAAGACTGTCTATGATTTTTGTGCATAAAGTTTTGTGATATCTTTTTTACTTGTTTTATTTTTATTTTATTTATTTTTAGGAAGCAAAACAGGTTTCCCCAAAATATGCTTCCATAACACTTTAATATTAATAATTAATAATGGATATATTGAGCTTTGACGCACTAATGCCTCACTCTGTTGTATATTGCAATGTTATTGTATGAACCACGGTTACACTCAGCAGGTTGTAAGCTGCCCTCCTGCTCTTTGGAATACAGTATTGAGCGCAAGGTATTTCTCTATCTGGTCGTGTCCGGATACCTTTGAATGTCACTGTACCCTTTTATGTTTGGACAGAGGTTTTGCACTTAAGGGCAGCCTTATTTGTAAGTATAGATTCCATAGATCGTAAAATTTGCAATTTTGTACCAATCATTCAACTTTATTATAATGTAACACTCCTAATTGCATTGATTCTAACTACAATCATATAAATATCCTGTTTGTGCGATTCATTTCGCTAACAATCTAAACGATTAGTCGGTTGATCAATATAACATAGTCGAAGTGATGCCTATTTCCTCTGATACGACGATTCTCAATTAACGTTTAAATAGTTAGCAATTTAGTTGGTAAGTAGATGTTAATAAGAGATAATAGTTAATTGTATACGATTTAAACTAGTATAGTTGGTTTCTTTCGCAAGAATTATAAATTATAGAAGCAAGACTCTATAATTAATGGAATAATAATCATTATAGACGTTATTTATTCGGAATTAACTTGATGGATGACTTTAACTAACGTTTTCATTAATGTCTTGTTTATCTCTTTTATTGTTGGTAATTAACATTTGCTATGAATTCAATTTAAGTTTGATCTACAAATAATATCGGATAAAGAAATAAACATAAGAATACTTTGAAGTGAAACGTTACAATAAATAATGCTACAAAGAAAATGAATATTTAATACTTAATTGTTACATTATCAAAGCAATATATACGAGTACTACTCCATATTAACTGATAATAGTATAGTCTATTACACGACAACATCCATGTTTAACAAAGAATTATAAAAAAAATAATAATCTCACCTGGAAATATAATATAATCGTCCATATAAGTCCAAGTACTATGGGTGGTCGGCCATCCACCAAATCGCCGGCATTAATGTTGACCAATTTGATCCTTTTGTTCGACAAGAATTGTAGGGCTGTATTGTGGTTGCTGAGGAAATGCGGTCTACGCAGTACACGTCCTTTCTCAACGGGCTATTTAATTATAATAAATTAGTTTATGGAAAAATTTATTTTGGAGAAGTAATCTTACCAGTTTCTCTCCAGATAATACTTCTAAAAGTGCAAGAAGTTTAGTTCCGTCCCTTAAGTCGTCGATCAAATCTTCTATCCTAAGCGGTGGAACTCGCTGGATATAAGAAGAGAAATTAAACATTAAAGAATTATACAGTACTATATTAAGTAATCTAAGCTTTCAAAATCTCGATTATTCTACAAAGCTTGATAGCAAAATATTGTTTCTGTTTCAATTATTTAATTTAATTTGAAATAAGCTAGAACGAATGTCAAAGGTTCGATTTTCGTTTTTCTCTATAATTTTCTCAGCTATTATACTTTTCAGAAAGCTAAAATTAAAGCAAGAAACAACCTCCAAAATTTGAATTTTGAAAAGAGGAGGAAATGTCAACATTTTTTGCCATATCTTCTGAACTGTCTCAGTTTTTATTTCTAAATCTTAGAGCAATGGTTAGAACGACTAAAACACCATGGAAGGAACTCAAATTTTGTACTTCCAAAAAAAGAGGGAGTAAACTAAGAAATGGTCTTACTATAAACTAGTTAGGGAAAGAAGGCTAACTTCTCCAAACTAGTTTTTAATAGGACTCTTCACATATCTAGTTGCTGATAATTAACAACTGTCAAAACAAAACAACAATGTAAAATAAACCTAGAACAACCTGGAGCAAATTTTTTTAAAAAGGGAGGTGACCTAGCTGATAAAATCTTATTCTTTGAGACTATTCAAGTTTTTATTTTCAACAGGAAGACAAAACTTTGAAAAACAGTCTAGAACAAACGTTAAGTAGGAGGCCGGGTCAAAAATGCGTTTTCCTTAATAATTGCATGAACTATCTACGACAGGAAATTAATACTAGAGCAAACCGAAACAACCTTCAAAATTTATATTTTTCAAAGAGGTTGGTGACGAAACTGGTCAATATGTCTTAAGCTATTTGAATTTTTAGAACGACATTTCAAAATTTCGATTTTTAAAAAAGAGGGGCGAGCGAAATCTATCCATCCTAGGAGACTAAATCTACAGCAAACTGGAACGACTTACAAAATTTTAATTTTTCAAAGAAGGAGAGGAAAGAAAGGCTGGAGAAATTTTAAATCATTGAACTATTTATTTAGACATTTTGGGACAATGTTTGGAATGATTAGAATATCGGCCTTTTTTCAAAACTAGTTTTTAATATTAGTTTGAAAAATTCGATACAATATGAGCAAACCTTCAAAATTGAATTTTTCAAAAATGTAAAGGAGCTGGCTGACAACATTTTATTGTTCGAACCTATTCAAGTTTTTATTTTTATTTACAATAAAGGACACATCTAAAACAATCTGGAACAAACTTTAAAATGCAGGTACTTTTGTAACTTCTAAAATTCTTATTTTCCAAAAAGGGAGGAGAGGAGGCAGTAAAACTTCATTTTTCTTGTTTTTTCTTGTTTCAAGAACAACACTTTGGAACAACAAGAAACACACCCAAAACAATCTGGAAGATCTGTCAAAAGTTAGATTTTCAAAACGTGAGGGGTAAATCCAAAATTCGACCTTCAAAATTTCAATTTTTCAAAGCGTTGTCAGGACAATACTTATTCAAATTTTTATTTCGAAGTTTCGGAATAATTTTCACATTTTCTGAACTAGTTTTTGATATTATTTTGTAAAGCTCTAAAGAAATATGGAATAAGCCTGCATAGAATAAACCAGAGGCGGTTAGCGAAATTTCTTTTCGGAAGGAATGAGCGACAGACGGAGACATTTTTGAACTAATAAAGAACAAATCTGAAACCATTTGGAATAATTCAAAAGTTAGAACAGAGGGTGAGTCAAAAATTGATTTTCCTCATTCATTTCATGAACTATCCTTGACAGAACTCTAAAATTAAAGCAAACTGGAACAATCATCAAAATTTTAATTTTTCAAGGAAGGAGGGGGAGGTGGCTGACTAAACTGTTCAAGTTATATTTTCGATTTTCAACAAAAGGAGAACCAACGAAATTGAGTTCTTTTGACTAATTATTTCGATAAATACACATGAGATAAGGACAAAACAATAGAGAACAAACCTAAAACCATCTGGAGCAAACTTCTAATTAAATTTGCAAAACAGAAGGGGGGCGAGCAAAAAATATGTTTTTTTTCTATAAGTTCATAAACTATCACTGGCAGAATTTAATTGTTAAAATTGGTAGTGAAGGAGGGTTGGCAAAATTTTTGACCATTATATTTTAAACTATTCAAATTTTTGTTTCGACAGCAATCTAAAAAACAAAGTTGTGAAGAAAGACTATGCCAGGATCACTTGATGTACATATTTCGATTAACAAGCGTGAATGGTTAGATGCAGGAAAATGAGTTCCTAATGTGGCTTCAACATTTTAAAAATCACCCTAATGATTCAGCGAAAATGACTCTTTTAAAGAAATCATCGCCCCTCTACCAACATACGTTACTGCAAATTCAAGCTATCATAAGAAATAATATGGTTACATTTAGATTTAATTAACGGTGAGCTGTAACTTGCTGAGGTTTGCCAACTCTCAGAACTCCCCATCCAGTCCAAGAGCTTTAATAAACTGCAATAACTGTGATGTTTTAACAGAAGGTATTTCTTCGTCTATGACGTCTTGTATTCTGTTTCAGATCTACCCTTGTCATGTGTTCCCTAAGGTGAAGAAAACCTTTGAGGATGCCTAACCTGTTCCTACTTAGTTTTAGCTTGTTGTCATTTCCAAGGAATATATTGAAGTGGACCACGGAGATTCTTCCAGAGCCTCTGTTCTCTATCATTGAGTTCTTTTTTATAGGGGCTCATTCCTAAACCGCAAAACAGTTCCGGTCTCACAAACAAACTTATGATGGCCTTCCTTCCTAATAGGTTTGCTTCTTCGCTTCACCTGATTCCAGTATGTTTTGATACCCAATATAGTATTTCTTTGTATATATTGTTTAGTCTATTAAAGCACTTCCAGACTATTTTCGAGCCGACAATATTAGAACAAAGCGACATTATGGCTGCTTGACCATTGGAGGAAATTGCAATGCTCTGCTTCCAATAGTTTCTGTCGAGGTTCAATTGAGGACATCTCTAGTGAGAACTACACAAAAATTACTATTACGTATCCTATTAATAAGGAGTCCAATCGCCCCCGTTGCTGATAATTGCCTCATACAGTTTGGGCATACTTTCCAGTAACTTTTCAGCATAAGATATTGGAAGAGACTTCCATAGCCATAACTGTTTTGCGGAAGATATATGTTTTCCTTGGAGCTTACGTTTCACGGTGGACCACACATTTTCGATAGCCTTTCGTTAGCCTCTGGGGACCCAGACGACCAATCCATGGTTACAACCCCATTTTGAAGTTTCCAATCAGTGCACAGATGACTACGATGTTTTGGGTCACTATCTTCCACCAGTGTCCAAACTTCGTTTGTATTTCCAAATCACTTTTTCAGCGATCTTAGGAGCCCTGTTTTGTATAGCTACATCATCAGTGTGATGTTTAAATTGCTGTTAAAGATGCAGAAAGTCCCAAAACATCGCATATTAAAACATCCCCACACATGAATCTTCAGAGGTTGTTTTAGGGTCCGCTGCAGTATCCGATGATGATCAGTTGGCCTAGCCTTCTTAATGGGAATCTATATCCAGAATGACGATTCGTCAGTGAAAACATAATTGCGTATGTTATTTTGGGGCCTTTGGGATGGTGACATAAGAACACTGCTTCAAATCGCTTTGCGTATATTTCACTCATTATAACAGAAGTGTAGTACAGATTGTGTTTGTTATCCTGACGATAAGTTCTGTCGATCGCAGCAAATTTCTTTGAGTTTAACAATGCAACGCTCTAGTTACACAGACTGTATCCCCATCGCCCCATGCCTACTCTTAATTAAACCAATATGTAATTTAAACAAAACAACATTGCCAACTACTAATCTCTACCTCCCAAAAATATTATTCCACTGCCAAAGACTATGATCTTCTTCACCTTACGTATTATGTACATACATATTACATTAATTCTGGCAAGGCTTAAAGTCTGCGTGTATAGAGCAATATTTTTTTGTCATCCAACTCGTTAAAATTAACATTTTATCAGCTCAAGAAGAATATTTAGCTTAATAAATATATCAGAAGCCTACATACTTGCTACTTGCCAATTTAGTAATAGCTGTTTAAGTTTTTTTTAAGAAATAATGTGTATTAAAACGCTAAATTAAAAAAAGAAGAGACACCTTTCATATTAAAGATCTTATTAACGATAATAATAATAGATAGGATAAAATTATAATTAGAAAATCGATATAGAAAGAGTTAATAAGGAAGATACCTTTTTTAGAGTTTTATTTTAGCAGCTTTTTCTATTTTAATTTCAGGCGATAATCCCACCGTAAATACTTTTAATAACGTATCAAATATTTTTAGATGAATTCCGTTATTTAAGCCTACACATCCAGCGCATATGCCAAAACGACATTCTTCTACATTTAAATCGTTTAAAGTTAATTTGATAGACATATTCATAAAAACCAACCTTGGATAGGTACGAGTTGATCCAATTGACGAAAGTCTTCTTCTGCACTCGTTCCTGTTCATCTGTAACAAAAAAAAATGGAAATGCATCAGATTAGCGTATCTTGGAAATTCGCGAAAACAATTCAATAAAAACCGGTGAACTTCGTAAGTTCTATTTTTAAACGTATTATGTACTATAATTCATTCGCCTCTAACTTATTCATACAACAAAAGTTACAATGACGCGATGATGTTGGCCAAGTCTAATAAATATTCATTACGTGTAATGTTTTATTCTGGGTGAGCATAATACGTAGTGATAATGTAACGTTTTCGTGTATGTATTACGATGCAGTAAGTAAAAGTGACATTTATTCTGTATGCAAATAGGTTTTTCGCTTTCGTTTATTCTGAATTTAGGTTTCGGGTCATGTGAAGAGATGAGATAATTTTATATTTTTGTTTAAATGAGTCGTATTGAAGTGAAATTTCATCATTGTAATTAAAATTACCAGAAGCTGAAACGGTACAGTCAGTAGAAGTAATAAAATCTACAGTCCCCGAAAAATGATCTGATTACAAAGAAGGCCAGGCTATCATTTGATTGTTATACAAGAAACTATACAGAACTGTATACCTATTACAACATCCGGGAACCCACAGGGTAGCATATTAGGACCACAATGCATTCTATTCACAAAATGACGCAATCAATCCTTAGAAGAAGAACCAGTTCAGTAGAAATTTGTTTATCAATTTGACAATACAGTTCGAGATTATCGAAAAACATTAAATGATTCAAATAAATATTTATAAAACGGAAACCCCAACAACAAAAAATTCATCATTATCGCCAACTTCTTCGAATTAGGTGTATAGATCAAGAAGGTCCACAATTGTGGCCGGTAAAATGAGGATTAAAATTTATTAAAACAAACAAGCAAGACCCAACAAGGGGACAAAATAAGTAGTGTGGGGTTTTGGGTAGGTTCTATAAGGTGGAATTCTTCTGATTCTGATAAGTAAGGGATGGAGGGGGGGAGGGTGACCGAACTTCGAAACCTTCTCACTTTCATCGTCGACCAGGAAATCAAGTTGGAGAAGAACTCCTCCCAGTCAACTGTACCTCGGGGCTGTCTCGAGGTCAAACTGGAAAGTCGTCCCAGGTAGCAAGATGACATCAATTTTTCGCCATCTATAGGTCAGTAGTGACGTCAACTGTACGTCCTATATGACGCATATATGACGTCATAATGACTTATGTCGCAGCCAAATGACGTCTGCTTTATGACGTCAGTACCACGTCACCACAATGCTGTAAATATGACCAACGTTATGCATTACAAATATCTAGGTTGCTGGGATGGCAGCAATTCCAAAAGAGGTTTTGTATTGTGCAAAATTAGACATATCACTGGTATAACATAACTGCAATTAACCAAAACGCAATATTTTGCAGAGCCATTAAAAACTGATTTGAAAAATTATTTAAACGATTAAAAATTCAATGTTCTGTAAAGGTTTTGAAACTTAGGTAAGTAATAACAACCTTTGCAACACACTGAATTTTAAATATATTATTTTTTGACACTCATTTTTAGAGTCTCTGAAAATCGTACGTTTTTTGGTATGAAAAATTAAAAAATAGAAAAAGTGCAAATACGGTTTGCCAACACACAGATTTTGTTATATGATTATCCTTATTTAGAGTAAGTTGCTTTTGTTGCTGTAACATAAATATTAGGAAATTAAGCGTACTTTTACAGTCTTAAGAAAATTAAAAGTTTATTTTAGATATCACTTTTTCTATATATAACGTTGTCACATGTATCACTAAATAAATACGTTTAAATGACGTTATTTGTCTAACGTCTAAACGACGTCTCTGAAATTACGGTCAAAAATACGTCATTATTCGGTTAAATGACGTCAATGACGAAATATGACCTACAAAATTACGCCAGCTTGCTACCTGGAGTCGCGTATCCTCACGATGGATGCCTCGCATTCAGATGATTCATGATGATGGGATTATCTATCGCGATAACCATTCCTCTTCCCACCCCCTCCAAGCAAAGGAGATGTGAACAGAGATAATGGTCGAAGGACTAAGGGCCTTAAGATAATAACTGACAGCAACAACCTTAAAAAGGAGCAACTGGGGCAGTACAGATTGGAATTGAACGAGATATATTCATGGTTTTTTAGAGAGGGACTTCTCAGTGGAATAGACGTCTTCGATCGCTTTTGCAACAGCTGCAATCTGATGAAGAAGTCCTTGAAGGGCGTCAAGCAATAGGGTATGTAGAAACAGTATCTCCACAAGCCATAGGTTCCCCAGTCCTTGCTGGTGTTTTCAAGTGAGTCTATAACATCGCTATAAGATTTTTGGGCAGTCCAGAGAGGCCACCTGGGAATATGATCTCATTGGCTCAATTCTATGAGGAAGTAGTCGTCTCGGAACAGCCCTAATAAGAAGGGGCCTAGCCTTAGAAAAATATGATTCGCAAGATGGTAGTCTCCACAGTTGACACACTGGTGGGGTGGCTCACTTTTAGATCTATCGGAGTCGCTTGCAGTGCTAAACATTTTCGTAAAGCAGTACAGCGAGATTGAGCATGCCCAAATCATTGATATGTAAAACATTGTCCTATTTGTGTTTTTGAGTGTAGAGACTCAACTGTCACATCTAATTTAAGGATCTCTTTGATGTGGTAGATGTTCGTTTTGGATTTGGGTAACTTGACCAACATGGGAGACATGGATACACAGACTAGCCCCACTACAATCTGCAAACCTACTCCCTAGCAGTTTACTCTTCATTTTTACTAAGCTGTTCCAAGTCAGCATTGATAACAATCACAACCACATCATATTCATTGTAAGGGAACGTATAACGCGTGTACAGTATTGAACCGATTTTAAGATGTTATTAGTGTAAATGATTAAAAGGAATGGTCCAAGAAAAGAACCTTGAGAAACTCCAATACCAGGTGAAACATGATTACGGTATCAATAAACGTAACGATATCGTTCTTTTAAGCATAAAAATAAATTTTAGAAATCTAAACAAATAACTAATTAATTCCAACCCTGTATTTGGGTTCTATTTCGCTTAATACAGATTTAGTTTGAAGTTTGTCTAGTTGGTAGTTCTCAAAAATGTATAGATATGTGTTGTTTAAAACTACATTAGATAATTGTGACTTGAACATGTCAAAACCCCTAAAAAAACTAGGTTGAATTTTTGAGGCAAAATAGGCAACATTTTTGAATGTCATTTTGGTACGTGCAACTTCTGGTGGTGGCTGACCAAGAAGCTGCCATTAGGAATCTTATCGATTGATTCAATAAATCATTCCATTCGGCACAATACTCGTTTAAAATCAATTGAGCATCATCAACTCTTCTTTGCCAAGACCTGTCTGAACTGAAGACGCGTTTTGTTAATGTGTTGTAGGCATCCTTTTGATTCGCCGATTTCACTAAGAAATAGAGGGCTAGTGATGTTTTAGAACATGATCTTTTTTAACAATTTTAGATTAATCGGATTTGGAGGTCGTTCTTCTTTCGTTTGCATGACGATTTTTGTAGCACCTCGTTTGAAATAATGATACTATTTGGAGGTACTTTTGCGAGGTGGGCATTCACTGCCATATACAGCATTCAGCTTGCCTGTAGTTTCCATTAGAATACCACTTAGTTTAAAACAGAACGAAAGTTCATTTTCGAAACAGTCACTAACTTCCAAGCTCCTGCACAAATGAAGTAAACACAGCTGTTCAGGAGAACGGTCACTTAGTTCAATTTTTTTTCCCACAGGGGGATCTGCATTAGCAAAGAGTTATTGCAAATCGGACGTGTCTTACGCTTTGAACACGGCACCAAAAGGGGCATTCTTCTTCCACAACTGAGGCTGTTCTGTATGCATTGTAGACTGTAATCCACAATATCCTATTGAGTATGGTCAGTAGTACCAGATCGATGCTGCGTAGAGAGTCCTAGATTGCACGATACCTATCATCGTCCTTTCCCTAAAGAAATGTGGTAGCAGTAATTGTTCTTTTAGCCTTGACTATGTTTGTACCCAATTTTCCAAATATTTAGCAGTAAATTGGACTACATTTTCCCAATGTTTCTTTTGGTGGTCAGTAAAACGGTCTTTAATTTTTGCTGTCTTTAACTTTTGCTGACTCATTATAGTCACTTCGTTGATGGCTGCCACAATCAAGGCGAAATCATCAGCAAACCCAATCAGTTGTGTTCGTTGCGGAGATCGTTTAACATGACATTCTATAACGTGGGTCCTCGTACAGATCTTTGGGCGACTTAGGGTCATATTTATAATCCACGCTTGAGCACGCGTTTTGACAAATCATTACAAATCTGTCAAAATTGCGTGCTCAAGCATCGATACAACCTCAAGCACGGACTGACCTTTAGCTGTTAACCTCTTAACCTTCCAGTTAATGACAGCTCCTGTTTTCATTGGCCTGATTTCCCAGAAAATGTTTGCAAACATTTTTAAGAGAAGTCCATGTTGTCAAAACTTTTTTAATTTGAAATTTTTACGTTAATTCTAAATCCAATTTGAACAAAGTATTAGGTTAAATTTGTAAGCGCCATCTGTGTTTGTTAATAGGCGTTAAAAATGAGTATAGGGGAATTACCTAATTATATTAAATTATATAGAATGTACAGTAGTTTTATTACAACTCTAACGATTGCATTCTCGATGCAGTATTAAATAAAACTTTAATCGCCGATATCGTGTTGACCGGCTAAAGCGCAATATAGTTACCGGAGTACACATTAACCTATTTAATTTTTATATTACCGCATTAGTACCTGCGGTAATTTTTCCCCTTCATTCAATAAATCAATTCTGCACACATTACATCGCGATCGACTAACTATGCAAATGATCCGACTATCCTAGATCCGTACATGCATGCAGGACGTGTTACCTTTTGAGGAGAGAAGTTATCAATGTCCAACGTCAAACTATTACCGTAAATAAGCCTTCTTTAACGACAATCGTTCGTGGCGAATAGAAATGAACGGACTGGCGGATATACAAAGATATACAATTTATGCCCCATAAACACGATGTTAACATAGATTTCTGGCCGTAAGTAAGAGAACCAAGACCAAAACGACCGACCGAGCGAGCGACGTTTGAATGCCCTGTTTCCTATTCGACCGGTCGGTCGCCAACGCACAAAAGTGTATCAGTGCTAACAGAAATAAAAATTATAATTTCTCCGAGATGAGGGTCATGATTTCTATACCGGTACAATCACTTTATTTACGGCCAAGTTGTACTCAGTGCTCAGTGAGATAAAAAAAATAAGCAGTTGTAAATGTTAATGTATCTCTATAGGCGACAAAATAGGAGCAGTTTTAAAAATCCATCGCTCGTAATTTATTCCAATCGCTCCCCGTGGAGAAATTGGACGTTGATGAATGCAAAAATTATGCTTGAACTAGTTCTTGGTTGATGAGCAATTTTTTTCTTTAGATGTTTCTCGTTTTGTACTTGTTATGTTTAAGCGTGCAAAAGTTAAAACAAGTCTTCAATAAGTATAAGATAGGAACCGTTACTAAGGAAATAGTATTTGATATGAGTGCATTATCATAGTAAGATACATATTTAATAATAATAGTTTATTGTACTTTTCACAACAAAACTACATAAGTAGGTACAACGTAAAAGCCAATTAGTTACTTAGAGAAGAGATAAACGATGGCAAGCACAAGGCAACCCAAACAAAAGCCAACGGTCAATATACATGAATTAAAGATGGCGAACACGTAAACGAAATGTCAGATGCAAGATTAAAGTAACGAATTAAAACAAAGCCCAATCAAAGTACATTTTAGAATCTCAGAGTTGTTGAGACATTAGGAATTGCATCATCCCACGTTTGAAGTGGCAATAATTTGCATAATAAAGCAAAAACAGGAATTAATAATCATTTGTGATCGAACTTTACAACATTGTCAAAATTGTCTGAAATGTTATTTTAGATTGCAAATGCATTAAGAACCATTATTTTTAAAATCTTGTAAATATTTTCAAAGGAAGTGCAGCTTCCTACGTTGATCATTTTCAATCAATGAATGAATTCTGCAAAATTTCAATTCTACGTACATCAACTTGATCTAAGCAAGTATTATGAACTCTGTCACAGTAATTAAAATGAGAGAGAATTAGAGAATAATAATAATAATAATAATAATCTTTATTATCCAACAGAGGCTATAAAACTACTCATTACAGGATAATATTACTACTACAAAAGAACAAGAAATCAGAGGGTAACTACAAACTAAACTAAATCAATTAATCTAAACCAATTGTTAAATACATGATACGATAAACATGGTGTTCCAAATATCATGTACATAAGGAACGGGGTAATTATTTGGTTTATTTTGTACAATAAACATAGGTCTGCAAACGCTTCGTTAACAATCTGCAGGGTGTTGAAATTTCAAGATTTATTCACTTTTTACTGTATAGCTCCTACAGTTTTTGAGATATTTTGCTCAAATTTGGAAGGTACTTATACAGATACAAGTTACGATTTCTAATGTCAGTTGTCAAATTAATAAACTCAAATGATTATCTGAATAAAGCCAGAGACCATTTAAAAAAATTTAATTTTCTCTGGCGAATTACAGAAAATTGTTTTCTATTTTTTTTCTCGATAACGGTCAGAGATAAGAAAAAAATACAAGAGATCAAAAAGTTTCTAAACAAGAAAATTTATTGCGTAATTTAGAATCTAGCAGTGGCGCATCGCAAAAAAGTTCAGGGTGAGAAAAGAGGGCATGACCCCGAAAAAATGATTACCCTGTAGATTTACACCATCATTTGGTATGGCTAATGATGCAGACCTTATAGCGTAACCTACCTTCCAAATTTGAGCAAAATATCTCAAAAACTGTAGGAGCTATGCAGTAAAAAGTGAAAAATCTTGAAATTTCAACACCCTGCAGATTGGTAACGAAGCGTTTGCAGACCTATATTTATATGAAATTTTAGGCACAAAATAAACCAAATAATTAACCCCTTCCTTATGTACATGATATTTAGGAACACCCTGTATACACTCATATAAATCTAGCTATAAAATAAGAAGTAACTCTGTTAATAAGTGTATGAACAATATAAAGAAAATTGAACGAGGTCTCACAATTTACAATTTAGATAAGCTTTTAGCATAGTTAAATTGATATGGAAGAGATCAATCTCAGAACAATACAGATCAACATTACGGCACATTGACATCAAAGGTGAGAAGGAATGGTGTCTAGAATTTGACATAGTAATATAAAAGGTCTGCTTAACCCTAGTATTAATTCTAGGAGCGCAAAAATTTAGTGAACTCAACAGATTGGAGTCAGATACTCTACCGTGAAGCAGATTATGTATAAAAAGTATCTCAGATATAGTTCTGGCGTAACATTAAACTCAGTCAGTAATGCTTCGTAAGAATAACCATGTGGTAAATACAAATTCCATTTACGAAAATACAGAATCTTAAGAAACTTACGTTGGACATACTCGATCATATCGGCGTATTTTTTATAAGACGGATTCCAAACTATGGAGCAATATTCATGCTTGATAGAATCTAATTAGAGCTTCATTTCCAGAAAATTGCCTGGTATTGCGACTAAGGAAGCCCAACATTCTAACCGCCTCGCTACATATATTTACAACATGATCGTTAAATGTGAGTTTGCTGTCGAAACTAATACCCAAGTCTTTAACAGTTTCGCACCTCCGCAGTGGCCTATTGTCCAGGCTGTACACATGACTAACCAATTCAGATTTGCGAGAAAAGGACATAACTTTACACTTGTCTATATTCAAATGCAGAGCATTCACAAGGCTCCAGTTGTGAAGCGACTCCAAATCACGTTGAAAAATTACACAATCGTTGGCATCATCAATTCTCCTAAACAGCTTTAAGTCGTCAGCATATAATAAACATTCAGATGACAAATGATCGGTGATGTCATCAATAAACATAATGAATAGAAGGGGTCCCAACACGGAACCCTGCGGTACACCACTTAACTGACTGAAACCCCCGATATTCAACGTAGTTAATTCTTCCAGTTAAGTCGGATCGTAATAATTCTACTAAATCATCAGATGGTCCAAATCTATGCAGCTTACGAAGTATCAGGCAATGTTGCACCTGGTCAAAGGCCTTGGTAAAGTCAGTATAAATAGTGTCCACTTGATGTCTGTCATCTAGAGCAGCGGAAACATAGTTGATAAAATTACATAAATTAGTGGTTGTCGACTTTCCTTTGATAAAACCATGTTGTACAATTGATAGTTTATTAACCACATGATTGAAAATATATTTAAATAGCATAATTTCAAAAATTTTGGAGAAATTGGATATGATAGATATAGGTTTGTAGTTTGACACATCGAATGACTTGAAAACAGGGGTAACACGTGAGATCTTCCAACAATCAGGGAAAGCCCGAGACTCCACAATTAGGTTACATATATGTAAAAGAGGCGGAGATAATACATCTCTACAATCCTTTATAAGGAAAGCAGGCACTGAGTCAATTCCCATGGTAAGACCGGGCTTTAACGAATTAATCGCTTCCAAAACATCCGCAGTGCTAAACTGTTTGAGAATAAGGCAAGAACTGTCAGAATAAACAAATGCCTCCAAATCAATATTATCATTACAGACGAAGACGGAATGAAAGTGTGCAGCAAAAGCATTAGTTATATCAGCAGGAGCATTAAGATTAGTTCCATCCTTCATCATAATTGCAGGTATTCGATTGTTAGATTTTCTCTCTTTAATAAAAGATCCGTAATTACATTTGCCTCAACTCTATCAACGTATTTCTGATAATCTTTCTTAATGTTAGAACGAACGAGTTTACGAAACTCCTTGAATTTCTTAAAATGTATTTCAAGTTTAGATTGTCGATATAATTTTAAATAGTGTTTCTTAGATTTAATTAACTTCTGCGTTTCACAAGTAAACCAACATGGAAAAGAACACGTTCTGACTTTGTGCAAAGACACAGTCTGTTGAAAACAATTATGTAGTATACTATTAAACATATCACATGCAACATTTACATTCACAGTGTTCATAACAGCATTCCAATCGCTCTGCAGCAGCATATCATATAGTTGTTGAAAATTAGCACGCTTAAAGTTGAACGACTGAGTATCCGATGGTTTGAAAGGCTTCGAATTATGAGTGTTATAAGAAATGTGGAAGGACAGAACAGGATGATGATAATCTTCAGGAACAAGAGGAAAATCAAAATGTTCAATATTGTAAGTACAATTTTCTGAGCAAAAATAAGATCTAAGTAGCGGTGATTTAGATTTTTAATGCAATTAATTTGTTTAGAGTTAGTAGCACTGATAAAGTTATTAATACTGATTGAGTGGGAATTTCTCATCTCGCTCAGATTAGCAACATTAAAGTCACCTGCAAAAATAAATGATTCATCAAAAAGCCCAAGTAATTCCAATTTGTGAAACTAATGATCATACATAAAAACTGGAGTAGACGGAGGAATGTAAACTAATACTAAATTAATTATAATATGTAGCCTCAGCTGTACACAAATTACATCAATATTATAACGATTTAGGTCATTATCACGGTCAATAACAAATTCATTGCAGACAAGGTCTGATTTCACAGCCACAAGCACACCTCCTCCACGGCCACCAACTCTGTCCCTTCTAAAAACACTGAAACTATCGCTAAAGAGTTCAGCATTCATTAGACCGTCACTTCCCCATGTCTCAGTCGGCTTCAAGAAGATTGCTATAAAATTATTGGTTTTGGTATTAAGTCCACGCACATTTTGATAATAGCATTGAAAATTCATTGCTGACTGCTGGCTGCTGCGGAGTTTCTTTGAACCTCTATCTTTTGAGTACCAAACGTGTACCTCAAACTAACATTTTCACCTTTCGATTTACGTAGACGGTACTCAGTGAGAATTTTATTTTTGAAATCAAGCTGTCGAGAAGTCATGTCCCTGGCTAGAAATATTTTTGCACTTGCCGGATAACTTTTTAATTTTTTTGCATTACGCAATGCTGTTTTTACATTCTCAGCAGAGTTCATAACAAATTTTAACGGTCTGCACTTGCCAGGAGCAGCAGTTTTACCTGAGCGAAAACATTTCACCCGATCAGCCTGAATAGCCTGGTCGCCATTCACAAATTTAAGAACATCCGTGGCCGCCTTAATATCATCATCCCTAGAATCACTCTCAGATAAGTTGAAAATAATAATATTTCTCTCCTTCTCTCTACGCTCCTCCACCTCACGGATAACATCTTCAAAAGTGAAGGAAACAGATGATGCTGACGACGAAACTTGTACGTTATTCTTCATATCAAGGATCTCCTTCTGAGGCGATGTAACCATGGTCATCAGATTCAGAATCACATAGAAGTTTCTTAATTGAGGTGCCAAATAAATGCCTGTGTGGATATAACATTTTCAGATTATAATAACCATTCCTAATACATATATTAACGTGCTCCTTAAACCTCAACGCACTATCCATGATCAAACCTAGATTTTTTAGATTTTATCATGGCAAGCAAGTCGTACATTATTAACAAAAAGCATAATATCGCTAGGATTCAGTGATTTACGTCTAAGGCCATGAAATATTATAAATTTAGATTTGCTCTCATTAATATCTAAGCAATGGTGTTCGTAAATAGTTTAAGGTATTTGTTTAAATTGGTCACCATCGTGGTAGAGGTGGAGTGAACATGAGAATTTGTGGAAGAAATAGAAATGCAAACTGTAGATAGAAAATAACAGCGGACCCAATATGGAACCTTGGGGAACTCCTGACTTGGTATATCTAAAATCAGAGAGTATATTTTCACTAAAAACCTGTTGATCCCTATCACACAAATATCTCTGGAAAAAGGTAACAGCCCTTTCATCAAGGCCGATATAGTGGAGGATGCTTAATAACAGTGTATGATTAATTCTATCAATGGCCCTAGAAAAGTCAAGTAGAACCAGCGCTGTCATCCTACCCGAATCCGCTGCTTTAATGATATCGTCAGTAATATTAGTCAGTGCAGTTTGACAACTAAAGCCCGGCTTGAAACTAGACTGTATACTCAGAAGTATGGGTATATTGAAACTCAACACATGCAAATAAAGCCCAAAATATTGTGGCCATCACCGTTCTCGTTGATTGAACGACTTTTGCCTTTCCGTGACGAGGTTGATCAGGTCGCCGCCATTCCATAGACTCCCTTTTCGATAGAGAATCGTAAAACAGAACCATTGTTTCAGCCCCTGTGACAATGGACTCCAATCCACAGATCCCACTACTCGAATGATAGCACCTGTGAATTATTACATCGGCAAGACGTTGAACTTTAAAGGTCAGTAGCTCAAAATTTCGAGTCCTTGGGACTTTTGATCGGGAGGATGTATAGAGTAACATGTCAAAAAATTAGACTATTTGACAGTAGGTCAACTGCGGGCGCATCGGCGCAGTCACTCGACGTGCACACGCTGTATAAGCTGTATTTTGACAGCTAAAACCACCAAATTGTCATAATTATGACAGTTTGACAGGTTTTAGCTGTCAAAATACAGCTTATACAGCGTGTCCACGTCGTGTGACTGCGCTGATGCGCCCACAGGCTACCTACTTTTGACGGAAACCTAATTTACACCTAATAATTGCTCGGTCCTTTGTTGAGGCGTTATCACTTCAATTAGTTGACCTGAACGTACAACATCTTCCAAAGGATTCTTGCCCTAAACGGAAACATTTTGCCCACTTCTTGGAATACGAAGGAGATGAATCACCGTAAACGTCATCTAAACGTTGTTTTGTCTAAACCTTCTTTTGTTAAAAATCTGATGACCGCGCTGTACTCAGTTTTCATTACTTGAGACACCTTCATGCGCTAGCTGGTTTGGTTGGATACTAAAAACGACTACTCTTCGAACCGTCACACTTATAGCATAGACCTCAAGTCAATTTCATCTACCGGAAAGGTTCGCATATCTTCTTGACCAGTTAGATGAAAAAAAAATCGTGAGTTCAGGCGCGGATTGAAAAATTCATCAGGACAAGTTGACAAGAGTGCTTTGCCAACGAAAAAATTTAGGGATTTGAAGTATGAATTTTTGGAATATCCAACATCAACGCCTAACGTTTTGGGTCAAACGAAGAAGTGATAAAAGGGATGGAATCTATTTATTAGCAAAACACAAAACAAAGTCTACAATCTTGGGTGAGACATCGATCACGATTACATTTTTCCACACGGCGCCTTATTATGTCAACGTTTAAGAATATCTCAGAGTTCCCAGAACAGACAACAATACCAGCCATAATTAATCGATTTATAGCCTACTTGTAATTGTAAATATTGCATCCGCTCACCGCCTGTTTCGTGCATAGATCTTGGAATACAATCTTAACTAAAAGAGCGTCTAAACGAAAGTTGTTTGCAGATCTAATTTACATTTTTACGACGATGACCTTGAAATATTTACGTTGAATCTGTAAGCATCACTCGAAATAGATGTGTTTGAATAGCTATCGAGTTCCTTACTTGTTATGGCGGCTTCTACATATGACTGGAATTTTTTTCTACAAAATTTATTGGCATTTGGACTTGACTTGATTATCTAAATAATTCACGTTAATAAAGCGAGCAATCATAATTGGAAATCATATCGAAACATTTATCGATAGATTGTGGCATCTTTCATAATAAAAAAACATTATTGACCTCCTTTTGCTCGAATGCGATGCTATTCTGGCGATATCCGTGTCATTTGGTGCGCACGCACGTTAATGCGTCCGCATCGTTTCCACATCCACTTTCCACGATATACCATTTATACGACCCTATCGTAAAATGTGACGTTACCTTCGAGGAGAGAAGTATCAATGTCCAACGTCAAACTAGCCTTCCTCGTAAATAAGCCTTCTTTAACGACAACTGTTCGTGGCGAATAGAAATGAACGGACTGGCGGATATACAAAGATATACAATTTATGCCCCATAAACACGATGTTAACATAGATTTCTCTGGCTGCAAGTAAGAGAACCAAGAGCAAAACACCGACCGAGCGAGCGACGTTTTGAATGCTCCGAGTCATTCGACCATTTGGTCAACGCACAAAAGTGTAATTAAAGTGCTACCAGAAATAAAAATTATAATTTCTCCGAGATGAGGGTCATAATTTCTATACTGGCATAATCACTTTATTTACGGCCAAGTTGTACTCAGTGCTCAGTGAGATAAAAAATAAGCAGTTGTAAATGTTAATGTATCTCTAGGCGACAAAATAGAGCAAGCCAAAAATCCATCGTTGTAATTTATTCCAACTGCTCCCTATGGAGAAATTGGATGTTGATGAATGCAAAATTATGCTTGAACTAGTTCTTGGTTGATGAGCAATTTTTTCTTAGATGTTTCTCAGTTTGTACTTGTTGCGTTTAAGGCAAAAGTTAAACAAGTCTTCAATAAGTATAAGGATAGGAACCGTTACTAAAAGGTTAGCATTTGACAGGAGCATCATCACAGCACACATTATTGAGAAACGCCTTCGTGATATTCATCTGATAATCCGCTTCGGCTTGACAGACGATGGAGATATGTTGCTGTGACGATCCCAACATATTTGTGCGACGATTAAAACTTATTGGAAAAGTCGCCCAGCGTCAAACATTTGATTAAAAGATAATCGACAAAACCAAGAGTTGTATTCTTTAGATTATACAACGAATAAAGCAACCTCAAATTAGGTACATTTTGAGGTTAATTTCTAACGTACTATTACATAGGGAAATGTCATCACCTCTGACAAGCAGTCTGAGCTGCCTACAATAATGCATAATAAAGCAAAAAACAGGAATTAATAATACATATATGTGATCGAACTTACAAACATCTAGCTAAATTGTGATCATATGTAGTTTTCAGATTGCATTGCATGTATATAGCTTATTATTTTTAACTGTCTGATCAATACTTAACATAAGCCTTCGTCTCCTCTGACATTTTTCAGAATCAAATTATGACAGGTAGGAAATGTAACTGACAAGCAATTTTAAAATGAACAATCAACGATTAAAATCGGTTGCTATGGCAAATCAACAAAGGTGATTATCGCTTATTAATGAAAAAGCACGGTGCTTGATTACCACTTATTAGTCCAGTAGAGGTATAGGAAATTAATACATTATGAGTTGTATAATCATAGTAAGATACATATTTAATAATAATAGTTTATTGTAATTTTCACAAAAAAACTACATAGGTACAACATAAAAGCCAATAGTTACTAAGAGAAGAGATAAACGATGGCAAGCACAAGGCAACCCAAACAAAAGCCAACGGTCAATATACATACATGTGTTCAATAAATTAAAGATGGCAAACACGTAAACGAAATGTCAGATGCAAGATTAAAGTAAATTAAAGCTAAAGCCCAATCAAACCCCAGGTAGAGATCTCACTAATCCCACGTTTGAAGTGGCAATGATTTAAGATGAGTAGGAAGATCATTCATAACTTTACCACACTTATATATAAAAGATCTTTTGAATTGTTGGGCACCATGCCTGAGAACATGAATAAGGTCTTTTCACCGGATGTTAATATTGTGAATATCGGTCCGAAAAGTTATTTTATTGGCCAAATAAGGTGGAGAACCAGAGCTTAATATTTTGTAAAGAAAGCAAAGGAAGTGCAGCTTCCTACGATTGATCATGTTCAACCAATGAATGAATTCTGCAAAATTTCGAATTTTGTACGGTACATCAACTTTGATCTAAGCAAGTATTATGAACTCTTCGTCGCAGTAATTAAAATTAGAGAGAATTAGGAGAATAATAATAATAATCTTTATTATCCAACAGTAGCTATAAAACTACTCATTACAGGATAATATTAATAATACAAAAGAACAAGAAATCAGAGGGGTAATCTACAAACTAAACGAAATCAATCTAAACCTATTGTTAAATACATGATACGCATATATGTATACACCCTCATAAATCTAGCCATAAAATAAGAAGTAACTCTGTTAATAAGTGTATGAACAATATAAAGAAAAATTGAACGAGTGGGGTCTCACAATTTACAACTTAGATGTTTTTAGCATAGTTAAATTGATATGAAGAGGACTGGACCAATGACACAGATCAACATTACGGCACATTGACATCAAAGGTGAGAAGGAATTGTGTCTAGAATTTGACATAGTAATATAAAAGGTCTGCTTAACTCTAGTATTAATTCTAGGAGCGCAAAATTTAGTGAACTCAACAGATTGGAGTCATGATACTCTCAAATGAAGTAGATTATATGTATAAAAGTATTCCAGATATAGTTCTGCCGTGTAAAGCGGCGTAACATTAAACCTTCCAGTCACAATGCTTCGTAAGAATAAATCATGTGGTAAATACAAAATTCCATTTCACGAAAATACAGAATCTTAAGACTCTTACGTTGGACATAATTTGATCCATCATCGGCGTATTTTTTATAAGACGGATTCCAACCTATGGAGCAATATTCAAGCTTGATCGTATAAATGATAGAATCAAATTAGAGCTTCATTTTCAGCAAATTGCCTGGTATTGGTGACCAAGGGAAGTCCAACATTCTGCAACCGCCTCGCTATTATATTTACAACATGATCGTTAAATGTGAGTTTGTTGTCGAAACTAATACCCAAGTTCTTAACAGTTTCGCACCTTCGTGTGGCCTATTGTCCAGGCTGTACAGCATGACTTAACCAATTCAGATTTGTTAGCAAGGACATAACTTTACACTGTCTATATTCAAATGCAGAGCATTCACAAGGCTCCAGTTGTGAAGCGACTCCAAATCACGTTGAAAAATTACACAATCAGTTACATCATCAATTCTCCTAAAAACATTTAGGTCGTCAGCATATAATAAACATTCAAGGACAAATGATCATGATGTCATCAATAAACATAATAGAAGGGTCCCAATGGAGCCTCAGGAAAGTAAAATTGTGCTAATTTTAACTGACTGAAACCCCGATATTCAACGTAGTTCTTCCAGTTAAGTAGGATCGTAATAATTTGCATTAAATCATCAGATCGTCTAAATCTATGCAGCTTGATGAAGTATCAGCAATGCTGCACCCATTCAAAGGCCTTGGTAGTCAGTATAAATAGTGTCCACTTGATGTCTGTCATCTGAGCAGCGGAAACATAGTTGATGTAAAATTACAACGGGTGGTTTTGATAAAACATGTTGTACAATTGACAGTTTATTAACCACAGATTGAAAAATATATTTAAATAGCATACTCAAAATTTCTGGAGGGAATTGGATATGATAGATATAGGTCTTGTAGTTTGACATCGAATGACTTGAAAACAGGGGTAACACGTGAGATCTTCCAACAATCAGGGAAAGCCCGAGACTCCACAATTAGGTTACATATATGTAAAAGAGGCGGAGATAATACATCTCACAATCCTTTATAAGGAAAGCAGGCACTGAGTCAATTCCTGGCGGTAAGACCGGGCTTTAACGAATTAATCGCTTCCAAAACATCCGCAGTGCTAAACTGTTTGAGAATAAGGCAAGAACTGTCAGAATAAACAAATGCCTCCAAATCAATATTATCATTACAGATTATGACGGAATGAAAGTGTGCAGCAAAAGCATTAGTTATATTTCTAGCAGGAGCATTAAGATTAGTTCCATCCTTCATCATAATTGCAGGTATTCGATTGTTAGATTTTCTCTTTAATAAGACCGTAATTACATTTGCCTCAACTCTATCAACGTATTTCTGATAATCTTTCTTAATGTTAGAACGAATGAGTTTACGAAACTCCTTGAATTTCTTAAATGTATTTCAAGTTTAGATTGTCAATATAATTTTAAATAGTGTTTCTTAGATTTAATTAACTTCTGCGTTTCACAAGTAAACCAACATGGAAAAAGAACACGTTCTGACTTTGTGCAAAGGCACAGTCTATGAAAACAATTATGTAGTATACTATTAAACATATCACATGCAACATTTACATTCAGCGAAAAGTTCATAACAGCATTCCAATCGCCCTGCAGCAGCATATCATATAGTTGTTGAAAATTAGCACGCTTAAAGTTGAACGACTGAGTATCCGATGGTTTGAAAGGCTTCGAATTATGAGTGTTATAAGAAATGTGGAAGGACAGAACAGGATGATGATAATCTTCAGGAACACGAGGAAAAATCAAAATGTTCAATATTGTAAGTACAATTTTCTGAGCAAAAATAAGATCTAAGTAGCGGTGATTTAGATTTTTAATGCAATTAATTTGTTTAGAGTTAGTAGCACTGATAAAGTTATTAATACTGATTGAGTGGGAATTTCTCATCTCGCTCAGATTAGCAACATTAAAGTCACCTGCAAAAAAATAAATGATTCATCAAAAAGCCTAAGTAATTCCAATTTGTGAAACAAATGATCATACATAAAAACTGGAGTAGACGGAGGAATGTAAACTAATACTAAATTAATTATAATATGTAGCCTCAGCTGTACACAAATTACATCAATATTATAACGATTTAGGTCATTATCACGGTCAATAACAAATTCATTGCAGACAAGGTCTGATTTCACAGCCACAAGCACACCTCCTCCACGGCCACCAACTCTGTCCCTTCTAAAAACACTGGTATCGCTAAAGAGTTCAGCATTCATTAGACCGTCACTTCCCCCATGTCTCAGTCGGCTTCAAGAAGATTGCTATAAAATGTATTGGTTTTGGTATTAAGTCCACGCACATTTTGATAATAGCATTGAAAACTATTGCTGACTGCTGGCTGCTGCGGAGTTTCTTTGAACCTTCTTTATCTAGTACCAAACGTGTACCTCAAACTAACATTTTCACCTTTCGATTTACGTAGACGGTACTCAGTGAGAATTTTATTTTTTGAAATCAAGCTGTCGAGAAGTCATGTCCCTGGCTAGAAATATTTCTGCACTTGCCGGATAACTTTTTAATTTTTTTTGCATTGTCAGCAATGCTGTTTTTACATTCTCAGCAGAGTTCATAACAAATTTTAACGGTCTGCACTTTGCCAGACAGCAGTTTTACCTGAGTTGAAACATTTCACCCTGATCAGCCTGAATAGCTCGGTCGCCATTCACAAATTTAAGAACATCCGTGGCCGCTCTTAATATATCATCATCCCTAGAATCACTCTCAGATAAGTTGAAAATGATAATATTTCTCCTTCTCTCTACGCTCCTCCACCTCACTGATAACATCTTCAAAAGTGAAGGAAACAGATGATGCTGACGAAAACTTGTACGTTATTCTTCATATCAAGGATCTCCTTCTGAAGCGATGTAACCATGGTCATCAAATTCAGAATCACATAGAAGTTTCTTAATTGAGGTGCCAAATAAATGCCTGTGTGGATATAACATTTTCAGATTATAATAACCATTCCTAATACATATATTAACGTGTTCCTTAAACATCAACGCACTATCCATGATCAAACCAAGATTTTTTAGATTTTTATCATGGCAAGCAAGTTGTACATTATTAACAAAAAAACATAATATCGCTAGGATTCAGTGATTTACGTCTAAGGCCATGAAATATTATAAATTTAGATTTGCTCTCATTAATATCTAAGCAATGGTGTTTAGCAATCGTAAATAGTTTAAAGTATTTGTTTAAATTGGTCACCATCGTGGTGGAGGTGGGAGTGAACATGAGAATTTGTGGAAGAAATAGAAATGCAAACTGTAGATAGAAAATAACAGCGGACCCAATATGGAACCTTGGGAACTCCTGACTCTGGTATATCTAAAATCAGAGAGCATATTTTCACTAAAAACCTGTTGATCCTATCACACAAATATCTCGAAAGGTAACAGCCCTTTCATCAAGGCCGATATAGTGGAGAATGCTTAATAACAATGTATGATTAATTCTATCAAAGGCCCTAGAAAAGTCAAGTAGAACCAGCGCTGTCATCCTACCCGAATCCGCTGCTTTAATGATATCGTCCGCAATATTAGTCAGCGCAGTTTGACAACTAAAGCCCGGCTTAAAACTAGACTGTATACTCAAAAGTATGGGTATATTGAAACTCAACACATGCAAATAAAGCCCAAAATATTGTGGCCATCACCGTTCTCGTTGATTGAACGACGTTTGCCTTTCTGTGACGAGGTTGATCAGGTCGCCGCCATTCCATAGACTCCCTTTTCGATCGAGAATCGCAAACAGAACCATTGTTTCAGCCCCTGACAATGGACCTCCAACTACAGATCCCACTACTTTAATGATAGCACCTGTGAATTATTACATCGGCAAGACGTTGAACTTTGAAGGTCAGTAGCTCAAAATTTCGAGTCCTTGGGACTTTATGCCCATTGGGACTTTTTGATCGGGAGGATGTAAAAATTAGATAACATGTCAAAAAATTGAATTATTTGACAGTAGGTCAACTGCGGGCGCATCGGTGCAGTCACTCGACGTACACAACCTGTCAAACTGTCATAATTATGACAATTTGGTGGTTTTAGCTGTCAAAATACAGCTTATACAGCGTGTGTACGCCGAGTGACTGCGCTGATGCGCCCACAGTTTACCTACTTTTGACGGAAACCTAATTTACGCCTAATAATTGCTGGGTCCTTTGTTGAGGGATTATCACTTCAATTAGTTGACCTGAACGTACAACATCTTCCAAAGCATTCTTGCCCTAAGTGGAAACATTTTGCCCACTTCTTGGAATACGAAGGAGATGAATCACCGTTAACGTCATCTAAACGTTGTTTTGTCTAAACCTTCTTTTGTTAAAAATCTGATGACCGCGCTGTACTCAGTTTTCATTACTTGAGACACTTTCATGCGCTAGCTGGTTTGGTTGGATACTAAAAAACGACTACTCTTTCGAACCGTCACACTTATAGCATAGACCTCAAGTCAATTTCATCTACCGGAAAGGTTCGCATATCTTCTTGACCAGTTAGATGAAAAAGTTCAGGCGCGGATTGAAAAAATTACAGGACAAGTTGACAAGAGTGCTTTTGCAACGAAAAAATTTAGGGATTATGAATTTGAGTATGAATTTTTGGAATATCCAACTATCAACGCCTAACGTTTTGGGTCAAACGAAGAAGTGATAAAAGGGATGGAATCTATTTATTAGCAAAACACAAAACAAAGTCTACAATCTTGGGGTGAGACATTGATCACGATTACATTTTTTCCACACGGCGCCTTATTATGTCAACGTTTAAGAATATCTCAGAGTTCCCAAGAACAGACAACAATACCAGCCATAATTAATCGATTTATAGCTCACTTGTAATTGTAAATATTGCATCCGTTCACCGCCTGTTTCGTGCATAGATCTTGAATACAATCTTAACTAAAAGAGCGTCTAAACGAAAGTTGTTTGCAGATCTAATTTACATTTTTACGACGATGACCTTGAAATATTTACGTTGAATCTGTAAGCATCACTGAAATAGATGTGTTTGAATAGCTATCGAGTTCCTTACTTGTTATGGCGGCTTCTACATATGACTGGAATTTTTTTCTACAAAATTTAGTTTATATTTGGACTTGACTTGATTATCTAAATAATTCACGTTAATAAAGTGGTAATCCCACTGAAGTCATATCGAAAACATTTATCGATAGATTGTGGCATCTTTTCATAATAAAAAAAAAACATTATTGACCTCCTTTGCTCGAATGCGATGCTATTCTGGCGATATCCGTGTCATTTGTGTGCACGCACGTTAATGCGTCCGCATCTGTTTCCACATCCATCTTCCAATATTATACCATTTATACGACCCTATCGTAAAATGTCGACGTTAAAAAGCGAATAGTTTATTAGAAGAGGTCACGATAGACCGAATATTTTTAATAGAAGAGATGTGCCAGGGATTGGATACTTTTCATATTTTATTGTCGTGCGGTAAACAGCTCGAAAACAGAACTCTGATGGAAGCGTGTATTTTGTAAGTTTGGTAATAAATGTGGTAGTAGGGTGTCGTCATGATTATTAATATAAAATGTTTTGATAAATCGTGGTTTTCGCTGTGTTATCATGTTTATAAGTTAATTCCAGTTAATCTAAATGTCTTCTGAAAATATATTGTCAGGTTCTAGAACAATAGGCTGTTTAATCCAAAAGGCATTCAAATTTTGAAAAAGAACTCCACTCCAATGCATTTTGGATATACCTATGTATTTGATAGTTGGGGTACACCTTGCACCCCCAGCGTAGCAGAATAATATCATATTAAACTTTGTTTTTGCTTGAAAGTATTTGTTTTACTAAATTATTTGACTGTTAATGTTTTTATTGCATAGGTTATGCAACCTATTTTTTAATTTAATTGCTTTTAGATCACGCAAGTCATGGCTTCTCAAAATGTTTTCGATCTAAGAAATCCTGATGATCTAGCTGAAATACACCGTATTCTCTATGATTCTGATTCTGAGGGTTTTCAGGACAAATCGATGAGGACGATGTCATTAGTAATTAGATTTTAGAGACGAGTCGAGAAGGACAAAGTCTGAAACTGAAGACGACCCAATAGTTTCTCCTATTTCGGTTGAGTCTGCCTATGATTCTGACGAAGATGTACTGTTGCCACCGATACAGCTTGCAGACCAATATAAGGTTGGGGAAATTTTGAGGGTGCCCATCAAACTAAGGGGCAAAAATTGATTCAAATTGTCAGGTGTGAAAGGAGCAGTTCATCGTACACCAAAAGAGATATTGTTATACATTTACCCGGAAATAAAATGATTCAAGGCAAATACAATCACGAATAGAAGCGTGGCAATTATGTTTCACCAGAGAAAACTGGATTCGACCAACAAAGAAGTAAAAACTCAAAGACTGAAATATCGCAAGAAATGGGCAATAGTGATACCGAAGACACACCAATAGCTAATAAACCTTCCTAATGAAGTTGAATGGAGTATTTACCAAAGAACTCTTTGACAAACTCATATTTCGAGAAACAATGCCCGAAGCACTTTAGATTTTTTGTAAACTGCCTCCGGTTTGACGATAAAGACACCAGAGCTGAAAGAAGAAAATCGACAAACTTACAGCATTTCGAGATGTGTTTGAGAGATCCATAAACAAAATGAAAAAAATTGTATATACATTTGGAATACACCACAATTCATGAACAATTGGTTGATTTCGTGAGCGATGCCCATTCAACATGTACATTCCTTCAAACCCAACAAATATGGGAATAAAATTGTGATGCATGCTGTGATGCTGAAACGGCTGAAATTTATTTAGGGCAAAAACCCACACCATCTGAACCAATACTCCAACTGGTTGCCCAATAGAAAAAAATTATTGGGAAAATTTCCTGCATCATTTTTGACCTCAAGGGAGAAGCAGATAAACTCCGCCATGTTTTGGTTAAGGAACCAACTTACATTATTATCTTTCAATTAAGACAAAACTGTTATTATGCTTCACAATCTGAAAAGGTAAATGAGTCAAAAACCTTTTCGAAATTATAGAATTTTAAATTCCACAGTTGTGTGCCACACTTACTACTGGTAGAGGTAAAATGGCTGTTGGCCAGTATGCCTGTTTTATAATTTGCTAAATATTATGGGATATAACTCGTTGGTACTTTTACAAGGTTCTAATGCACCGAATATTTGAAATTGAGTCAAAACAAAAGCGATTACCTGAAAAACTCGCACTTGATTTAGTGAAGCCTCATCTGGAAAGTCGCTTGGAAACTCCAACTATAAGGCGTGAACTCCGTCAAACTATATGCAATATACTGAAAATAACCTTCCCAGCAGAAGTACCAACAAGGCCACCTACTACCACCGGTAGATGTTTATTTTGCCACAGAAGCCAAGACTGAAAATCCAGGGTCAACTGCGATGTATGCAAAAATTCATTTGTTTACAACATCAGAAGAAAATTTGTCCAACTTTTTTGCTGAATTAAGCCAAATGTAGAAAGTTAAATCACTTGTTTTTGGATTATTTTTAAATAAATACTTTTTGACAAAATCGACCAACATTTATTTGGGATACACCTGCACCCCACTGTAGCAGATCAAGTTCTGAAAATGAGTGTAGCATTCCAGAGTTAGGAAAAATCGACCAGTAATCAATTCCCTTGCACAAGAGGTTACTACAATATTCAGAATCTTAAGGTGGCCTTAGATGGTGTTTATAATATGTAGAGCAATGATTAATTAAAGTCTTCTTTCCTTAAATGCAATTTGAAGCCCTTCGTTGGTAACTAAAATCAATAAAATCTTCTTCTTGCTTAACTTTTAACGGCACATCTTCCATTATGAGGAATGGATCGTGAATCCATGCTTTATTATGTCAAGAAAAGGAACGTGGTTTTTACAGGGTAAGAGTCTACAAGTCTTACATCCCATGTCCTTACTCTTACCTTGTTTCCTCTCTGTCTATTTTTTATTCTTCTATTCCTTCATAGTTTTAAAGTTACCACCTTTTGTTAGTTTTTCCTTCATAATCTTTCTTAATTTTTTCTTAAACACTACCCCAGGTCCATTCTTCATCATCTTTAGTGTTCCTCTAATTTTGACTTGAATTGGTCAGAGTTAGTGGTCCAGTGTTTGTGATAGTTCCACTGAAATCATTTTGATAATCAATGCTTCCCGATAGATAACAAAATATTTATGAAATTTAATTTTTATCCGATCTGCAAGTTACATATCAAAGTTTCAAAGTTTATCGCACTTTTCGCAAACTTTGAGAGGTGATCAAACGCTGAAAATAATAGGACTTATTGTATGGTGTCTCTAAACCACAGAAAATTATCGTTTGACCACCCTCCGTTTAATTTTTATAGCGGCTTAGCCTAAACAAAAGGTGGTCAATCGAAATCACTGATGATCAATAGTGGTCAGTAAATGGTCAATCCTTTTCTAGCAATTTTATCTATTTTTGACCACTTTGTGGTGCCAACTTGGCGGAGCTTTCCGCTTAAACTTTTCTCACACTCATACGTGTTTTAGACTTTGCATATCACAAAACTTTTTCATTTGTGGGTCAGAGTGCAAGAGCCAGGCTCATCACAATTAAAAATTGTATTTGGTTTTCTATTTTTTCTTCTTGCTTCCAGTTTAAAAACTTTCCTTCAAGACATTAACAAAATTCTCTTTTTTGGTCGTTTTTTAACCTTAACGCAAGGTCTGTACAAAAAAAAAAAGAAATTTCTCAAACAAAGTTTGTCAAACAAAATATGATGATATAATGTAAAAGAGGGTTAACAGTTCGATAACATTTTTTCCAATAAGTGCACGTCCCATGGGGTATCAGTCCTTCAATACCTCACATATCCATTAAAAATGCGGCCGAAATAGAATATTCAATACAAAGGGTTTCTTAGCGAAGAGGAAGCAGATTTATTTCATATTCAAACAAGTGAGAAAATGCTTTTGATAATAAAGACAATTTTAAGGACTTCTGAACTTTCCCATACTCTTGGCTAAAATGTCAGGAGACATACGAGGGAGCGTTTTTATATTCGCGGAATGGGGGATAAGGGGTGGAAATAAAAAACCAAATTATTTTTCTTTTCAATATATTCACCTGCAAGACGGATACATTTTTCACATCTTTCAATTAATTTATTTATACCTTCATAAAAAAAATGATTTCTTTTATCTGCAAAATACGCCGAAACTGCCTCCTTGACTTCATCATCGGCAGTAAATTTTTTACCCCGCAGCTCTTTTTTTCATTTTCGGAAACAGGTAATAATCACTCGGGGCCAGGTCTGGGCTGTAGGGTGGGTGATTCACAATTTCGAAGCCCACCTTATGCAGGGCAGCTAACGCAACGCGGCTCTTGTGGGCGGGCGCGTTGTCGTTCAAAAGCAGCACACCTTTCGTCAATTTTCCCCGTCTTTTCTCTTTAATGGCTTCTTTTAGTCGCTCTAATATTGAAGCGTAATATTCTCCGGTTATAGAAAACACCTTTATCTTTATAATCAATCAACAATATTCCTTCCGAGTCCCAAAATACCGTTGTCATGAGTTTCCCAGCTGATTGTGACACTTTAAATTTCTTGGGAGGTGCTGTGCCCTTTTTATGCCACTGCATGGAGTCTTGTTTGGACTCAGGTTCATAATGATGAACCCAAGTTTCGTCTCCAGTAACAATTCGACTCAATACACCATCCTTGTCTTCATTACAGAGGTCCAAAAATGCACGCGAACACTCTACGCGCTGTTGTTTTTGCGGCGGCGGGAGCATTCTCGGCACCCATCTTGCGCTGACCTTAGACATGCCGAGATGATCGTGTAGGATTTTAAAAATTGTTGTATCGGATACTCCAACCATTTCTGCGAGTTGTTTCTTCTTTAGTCGAGCATCTTCGAGTACAATTTTGTCAACTTTTTGATAAGTGCTGGCGTGGTCACCTCAATGCTCCTGCCCGGCCTCCGGTCGTCTTCAAGGGATTCCTTCTTTGTTTAAATAACCTATGCCACTTGTACACCATGGTTTTTCCTGGACAAGAGTCGCCGTAAACCAATGACATCTCATTCATTATGGTCGCGACTGATTTTCCTTGCCTGGTAAGGAACTTTATAACGGCACGATATTCGATTTTTTCCATATTTCACTTTTCACTCCTGATCATGTTACTTGGTTGACGATAGCTCAAAGACGAACTGTCTAATAACAATGAAACTTCGTATTTATACTAATTATGAGTCGCTGCACAGGCCACGCCACCAATGCGCCTAATCACCCCCCTACAACCCGCTCATTCCGCGAATATAAAAACGCTCCCTCGTAGATTTTGATATCCATAATGGCAAACTCACCAACAATTCCAATCCTAATATGAAAGGATGACAACCCTGCTCTATAGTATAAATGGAACAACAAAGGGAGTGAAGTTTTTTCCCCCCAAAAATTCCATCGAAATACCATTTCGTTTCTGTTTAATCGCAAATCCCAACTCTAATCACCGTAACGAATTACTAAATCAGTCCGATTTTCACGGTAATCACACCGTGTGGTTTAGTGTCTATTTATAAATCGATTCCTGTACCCATTGTCTAGTCGTCTGGTACGTTATAAAAGCCATACCGGAAGTGTGTGTCGTAACACCTATTTCGCCGATCGCTTGCAAATCGTTGGCGTACCCTTGAGGTAGGCATGCTTCATGTAACTGGTACCTGCCCTCTTTCCAATTGCATACAGATGTCGTAGTAATAACTACATACACATATCTATACACCAGTTTTCTGTATCTGTTAGGTATTAACCAAGAGACTGGATGCCTACGCATCCACCAGACAGGTTTTGCGAATGTTTAAGGTCAATGGCACGATATACACGGCAAAGTACTGTATATATTTATCTTTATTTAAAGAGGTGTGTATGCAAGTTACACAAGCCTATCTTTATATGTGAGTTTTAATTCTACGTAGAAGGTATTGGTACGCTCCACCGTTGACTGATTATTGTTACATGTTACCTGATCTCTTTTGATACTTATTTTACTAGACGTCGTTGCGAGATAAGTATCTGTGGTGAACGGATATTCTTATAGACAGAAAATACCTGGATTAATTACAAAAGCATCGTCGTAAAATTGTATTGGTATCAGATTCGTGACGAAACTATGTCGTGTATTGTGTTGTTCAATAAATGAAAGATTTAATTATTTTATCGATTGCAGAGTGCCACACTTTCTTGCAAATCTGCACCATGACAGAATGATTTGATCAGGTCATGAGGAAGATCTACTAGCAGGCTCTTAAAAAGATTGAAATGAATGTTGCTCAATGGAATTACTTAATTTATGAACACGCGCAAGAATAGCCTTGATTAACGCAAGAGAAAAAGAGAATGTATGCAGCAAAAGAAGAGACCAAAGCAACTAGAACTTTTTCTTTTTGCTCTAATTGCTGGATAAGTCATTGATCACTATAAAAGAAGGTCCTCTTCAGCCATTACAGAGGTCATGACTTCAACCCCAACCACTAACCTAAATGGTTTCAGAGCAAAATGTAGTGTGTGTAGGAGGTTCTCATTTTCAACTACATTGAATAGATGGTATCGTTCACCATGAGAGGATGGATCAGATTTCGTCAGTTGCAGTTTCACCACCAGCTAACTCACTCAATTTAATCAGTTAGAATTTCAGCTTCTAAATGTATTTCAATGTTTCCATTTGTCTACTTTTTAACTTTTGCTAATGCTAGATTGTCTGCTTCCTTCTAGTTAGTAGTCCAGTTAGTCTTAATTTTTGATGTTTTTGATGGTGATAATGATTTTTTCTACCACCCATGCACTTTTTTGGACTTTTTGGGTAATAAATTGCAGTTGGATGTTTTAGAGAACGGTTGGATTCCAATAACCAACATTTTAAAATTATTAAGTCTTGGAGCTACTTTATCTCCAGCAACCAATAAAGTTTCTTTTCTGGTAACACCTCCAATACATGTGTGATGATTCGTCTGCATTATAAATCCATAATGTTTAGTGGTTGTTGTATCTCATTTCGAAATGGGTTCAAATCAGCTTCATCAGTAGAATCTTTAAAGAACGAATTCCAAATCGGTGATTAAATCAACATCTTCTAGTTTGAAAAGTATTGATCTCGTAGAGCTGGCCACCTACAACAGGCTTAGTGAACTCTTCTCTATATTAGAGTGCAGTTCCTATGCATCACAATACCAACGTCTAAGCAGTGAACAGAAAAAAAAGACTAAGTAAGTGACTACGGTTTATCCAAAATTACGTTTGTTTCAACCATTGCATGTATTGTTATTTTTTTGTTTTAAGAAATCTTGGGGTTGGTTCTCATAGACTGGAAGATGAAATATAAAAATGACATCTCTAAACCAGACTTGACTATTCCAAAAAAAAAATCATTGAAAATATTCAAAATATAAAAGATAAGATTCAATCAAGTTTTCAAACTGTGGTGGTATTGGTTTACTTAATGCAGACGCAATTTTGGAAGAATCCAGACTCGCAAGAAGTGAAAACAAAATCAAATCAAAGCAAATAAAACTCCCTTCTTTTGCCCTAATTATGCTGCATAAGTCATTAATCACTCATCATGTGGTCATGACTTCAACCCAAATCACCAACCTAAATGGCTTCAGAGCAAAATATAGTGTGTGGGAGGTTCTCATTTTCAACTATATTGAACAGATGGTATCGTTCTCCATGAGAGGGTGGATCAGATTTCGTCAGCTGCACTTTCACCAGCAGCTAACTCTAAATGTATTTCAATGTTTTCGTTTGTCTACTTTTGAACTTTTGCTAATGCTAGACTTTTCCAATTCGTTTTTGTTTCGTATCAATTACCCACAAAGGCACCTCATCTGCTTCCTTCCAGTTGTCTTTGTTGTATACTAATTAACTTTGACGAAATATTTGTTAAGCATTGAATAATGTCGTTAGATTCCTGTTAAGGAATTTGTTGCACCAACTTTTTTCTGGACATAACCTCCACATTTTGAATTATATTTTAGTCTTAAGATTGATGTTTTTTGATGGGGACCATGATTTTTGCTACCACCCACGCACTTTTTTGGACTTTTTGGGAGAACGCTTGGATTCCAATAGCCAACATTTTAAAAGTCTCACTTGCATTGCCGCAAGGCTTATCTTTTATTTATCTTAAATCTTGGAGCTACTTTATCTCCAGCAAACCTCTAAAGTTTCTTTTCTGGTAAGCACCTCCAATACAACAGCGATTCGTCTGCATTACAAATCCATAGTATTTAGTGGACGTTGTAAGTCATTTCGAAATGGGTTCAAATCAACTTCATCAGAAGAATCTTTAAAGAACGAATTCACTCTGAATTCCGTTGTTAAATAATAAAATGTCTGGTCATGATTTAAATGCAGGCTCATTTAGAGTCTGGTACCTATTCTAACTTGTTTACAAAATGCATGTTAGCAAAAATTTATCAAGGCAATAGCACATCTAGTTAAAGGAGATGCAAATATGGACGAAAAAAGAAATCTTCGACGAGAGCAGACTGGGAAACTCTCCGCCAGGTATTATATAATAGAACTGTAATACTCAGAAGAATCAAAGAAAATTTGGATGAATAAGGGATGCCATTTCAACAGTGACTATCAGGTGCCATTGTATGAAAATAAAATCATCGGACGACGACCACAGAAGAAGCCACGTCTTACTCAAAAAATTAAGGTTGCTCGATTGAAGTTTGCGATAGAACATCTGCATTTATATTTACTAACTATTATGATTGTTTATTACTGTAATTTTTTTAGACGTTTTCAGAAATCTTGGAGGTTGGTTCTCATAGACTGGAAGATGAAATATAAAAATGACATCTCTAAACCAGATTTTCCTGCACTATTCCTAAAAAAAAATCTATTGAAAATATTTATTTAGATTTATTTAGATAAGATTCAATCAAGTTTTCAAACTGGTGGTACTGCTTCACTTAATGCAGTCGCAATTTTGGAAGAATCCAGACTCGCAAGAAGTGAAAACAAAATTAAATCATCGGACGACGGCCACAGAAGAAGCGACGCGTTACTTAAAAAATTAAGGTTTCTCGACTGAAGTTTGTGATAGAACATCTGCAGTTATATTTACTAACTATTATGATTGTTTATTACTGACAGGTTTTCTTAGTAACAAGATTACATTAGGTCCGCGAAGTTGGCACCACAAAGTAGTCAAAAATCGATAAAAATGCTAAACAGTATTGACCACTTATTGACCATCAACGATTTCGATTGATCACATTTTGTTTAGGCTACAGCCGATACTTTGGGGTCTAATTGCGAAAATTCTAAAATTGGCCAATATAGACATTTTGTTCATCGGATACAATTGACCATCGTTTGGCCATGTTTGACCACTTTTCACATTTTCACAATTTTTTTCGAATTTTGTTTTTACTACAAACACAAAAATTTTGTTGCAGGATAAGATTAACCAACGTTTGACCGTGATTAATTTTTTTGAAAACTTTACGATAGTCGTAGTAGAAATGAAAAAACAAGTTCATATCTCCAATGAAATGACATCAAACCCAGAAAATGTCACAACCTCTTGCTCCAGGCTACTTCATCATATCAAATCGTAAATCATCGTTTAGCCACCCACCAGTTAAGTTTTATCCAATCTCGAAGCCTTATATAACAGAGTTTTTAACGTTTATCCCACTTTTCACAAACTTTGAGTGGTGGTCAAACACTGAACACCCCTGCTACTAATAGCACACAGAATAATTCTACAGCTCAACATAGACCTGCGAATAGCCAGGAAGGAAGATATTATAAATTCCCTCAGATAACTGCTTTAACTCCTAAGATCTCAGGCTGTTTCAAAAACCTACCGGTTCACCTAGCCAAATATAATATACATTCTCTTAGCAAACTATTTTGCAAACTCAAAGATCCTGTACCGCTCCTTCTGAAATCTGACGTTGTCTCTTCCATTCCGTGCTCGCAATGCGACGCTGTCTACTATATTGAACAAAGATCACAATACCCTAAGAATAGACTCAGACAACATAATAATGATTGTAAAAATGTGCAGAACACGATCAACAAATCTGCCCTAGTTGATCATCATCATGGTACTGGTCATATTTTCAATTTCGATAACGTGTCAGTTTTCAAAACTGAACACTCATACTTTAAAAGATTGTTTAATGAAATGTATTATATAAACATTGTATTAATTATCGTAGTGATATCAATCACTTCAGTAATATTTATGCACAGCTATTTGAAATTGATATCAATTCACTTAATAAATAATAATCTATACCTTGTCATTCCTTCCATACATTCTTAACACCCTGTGTTGATTGCTCACACAGTATATGTCTTGCCTCTTGCATTTAGTTCCATTTATTTTTCACCAAGGGGGCTCTAACCTCACACATTTTCGCGCCAATTATTACATGGCGTCTTCGTTTGTTGGCGTGGTCTCTCCCGCTGTTTAATTTAATTTTAATATGTGACTTGTTTTTATTAATACTAATTTTAATATGTTGTAATGCCGTTGAAAATGTTTTTGAAGTTACATCGTCAATAAAAGTTTTACTTATAGTGTATACTCTTTCATAAACTACATTGTATCATGCCTTTTGTAGCTTAATTCTCTGATGAAGCAATAAATTAATTGGAATCTCGGAAAATTTGAGTCTATCGTTGGAATCTTTGGCTGCCATACCCAAATTCCCAACCTGTAAACTTAACGAGTACAGCCAGTACTTCTTTTCAAATACTGATATAGTTTCGAGATCGGATAAAAGTTAACCGGTGGGTGGTCAAACAATTTTTTGTGACACGATCCAATAAGTCCTATTATTTTCAGCGTTTGACCACCTCTCAAAGCTGGCGAAAAGGGCGACAAACTTTGAAAACTCTGTTGTCCAAGACTTCAAGATCGGATACATCTTAACCGGTGGGTGGTCAAAGGATGATTTGCCATTTGCTATGATTAAGTAGCCTGAAGCAAGAGGTTGTGACATTTTCTGGGTTTGATATCATTTTATTGGAGATATGAACTTGTTTTGTTTCTTTTTGCGACTGTTGTTAAGTTTTCAAAAAAATTATTATATCATGGTCAAACGTTGGTCGATCCTATGCTGCAAAAAAATTTTTGAAAATGCGCAAGGCGGTCGAACGATGGTCAATCGTATCCGATGAACAAAGACTCTATCTTGCCTAGTTTTAGCAATTTGGCCTTTAGACCCCAAAATATGGGTATAGTGGCTGTAGCCTAAACAAAATGTGATCAATCGAAATCGTTGATTGGCAATAGTGATCAATCCTTTCTAGGATTTTTGTCGTTTTTTGACCAGAAATGTTATTCGTCAAAAATTCTCCGAATTCGAATCCATTCTATGTTGTTCATTATGCAGTTCTTGTATTGATCTACAGTAGTTTTGTACGGAATTCATTTTTAACTTCACACACATATAAAATTATTTTTCGAAACTACTAAAAATTTATTGCTAATTAATCTAACACAAACAATTCGACCTTCTAATCAATAATAAGCGAGGATAATTGCATTCTATATAGTTTATTATAAACTATAAGCAAATATATATACATACTTACAGAAGTCATTCAAGATCTTATCTACAATCATTGAATATACAGCGTTAGTAAAAAGTCCCGGAACGGTCGAATAACTTTGTTATTTGAAAATTATGATTTCTGAAATTTGGTATGGGGGTATAGTTAATATAAATGCATTTTATGCAATACAGTTTATATTTTTTTCACTTCCGGTTTAATCGGCACTACGTCCAACTTTTTTTTTTAAACGGAACTCCCAGATTTTTTTAACACTTTTGAATGCAAATTAAAAAACTACGTTCAGGAAGTATTAAGATGTTTATTTTTATTCACAAGAAAACAGTTAAAAAATTTAAAAAATGTCCTAATATAGAAAAATCAAGATACCTGTCTATTCAGGTTGCGATTACAATAATTGTTCAAAATGCTCTCCATTTACAATTTGACAAAAATGTAAACGGTCAGTAAAATTACTTATTGAATTTTGTATTTGTTCTGGAGTGATGCGATTGGCTTCTTGAACTATTCTCTCTTCCAATTGTTCAAGATTATGGGGACGATTTTTGTACACTTGACATTTCAAGTGACCCCAAAAGAAAAAATCTAATGGCGAGAGATCTGGCGAACGTGCTGGCCATTCGATTGCTCTTCTACGTCCGATCCAACGTTCCGGAAAAATTTCATTCAAATAATCGCGGACATTATGGGCAAAATGGGGGGGAGCTCCATCTTGTTGAAATCAAAAATGTGCATTAGGGTGATCACCTATGTTTGCATTTGGAAAGAGGGTCGCAAGTGCTGGAACAACCTTATTTCGCAATAAATTTAAGTAGACGTTGCCAGTTTAATTTCCTGTTATAAAAAATAGTCCTACGATGTTGTTTCCAACAAGACCAGCCCAGACATTCACCTTTTGAGGACTCTGTGTATGGACTTCTTCAATCCAATGCGGATTTTCAATTGACCAGTAGCGACAATTATGTCTGTTCACAGTGCCGTTGAGACAAAACGTTGCCTTATCTGAAAAAATGATGTCATCTAAAACTTTAGGCTGCTGCTCGATCAATTCCGTCATTGTTTCGCAAAAATGTAGTCTACGATCTGGATCATCTTCAGTTAACTCATGGACGGGATACATTTTATAGGCTTTCATTCTTGCTGATTTAAGAATCTTATGAGCAGATTTTTGAGAGATCTCATGAATTTGACCTAATTCTGTTGTGGACACGTGATGATTTTCTTCCACTGTAAGTAACACATTCAAACTAGTTTCTTCATCTGTTGCTGTTAATGGACGTCCCCTTCTAGGTAAATCCTTCACCTGACGAAAGACTTCAAACTTTTAAATTGTTCGGCATACCGTACTTTTACTAATGTGACGATCCGGATTATTAACAGCATTAAACAAAATACGAACCTCTTCAAAAGAACGTTGACGATCACCGTACCCACGCATCATTAATATCTCAATTCGTTCTGATTCAGTAAGTTTTACTGCCATTTTCAAATGTGTCAATGTCTAAAATAAGTAAATTTATAGCGATGCAAAAGTTTAAACGCTTTTAAAATTGTCAAATATGACGGCAAAAAGAATGCAAACACTAACCAACAACTTTTTTCAAAGGTACGTTGTTTTTTCTGTATTAGGACACTTTTTTAATTTTTTAACTGTTTTCTTGTGAATAAAAATAAACATCTTAATACTTCCTGACCGTAGTTTTTTATTTTGCATTCAAAAAATCTGGGCGTCCCGTTTAAAAGAAAAGTTGGACGTATTGCCGATTAAACCGGAAGTGAAAAAAATATAAACTGTATTGCATAAAATGCATTTATATTAACTATACCACCATACCAAATTTCAGAAATCATAATTTTCAAATAACAAAGTTATTCGACCGTTCCGGGACTTTTTACTAACGCTGTATATAAATGTGTAGTACATATTTATAAAGTTGCCGCAATCAGCTGATATGTATTTATTACCTCGCGCCAAAACGAATATTTCAAAATCATCTTTCGCAACGAAAATATAATAAACTTTATTATTACACGACTTTTCGGTCATTTATTTGCGAAGTCATATTTATATTGGCACAACATATCCTATATAAGTATGTCTAAACGAACATCTTGATGATTTAATTCCTATATAAAAGATCGAATTAACAAAATTAGAACGTGATCGGGATACACAGCACAAAGGCGATAATTTTTACACCCCATCGCCATTACTATCTATTAACGAGCTATTTTAAGATTGCTTGGCTTTACAGAAGAACGGTATGCCGGCGATAATTAGCTCTAATGATGCCCCATTACAATTGTCTACAACATGAAGTAGGTTTATAGTATGTCGCGACGAAGACTAGCTACCTAATCAATGTAATTATAAGGTAGTTACTTTTATCAGTTTGTCATATATGTACCTACTTGTATCCGCAATATGTTGTTGTCGTGGGAAATACCGTCAGGAGAAAAGTTGTATTATTTTTTTTACTGTTATGACCTTACGATCTGTAGCGGTGACATTATTTAGTAATTGTTTAAAATTTTAATGCTCGTACCGGAATAGCGATATAATTTAAGAAAGCTGGTTTCCATGTATACTTATATTTATATCTTAATAATTACGTCTGTAGCATCTTGTACAACTTCTTTGAAAACATAAAAAAGCCTCATTCAATGTCATAAATGTGCTCATCTAATATGCTCAAGGAATCAATCATCTGAAGTAAATTTGGAGCTTCTGCTTCATGTTATGCCACAACGTTTCGATTGGCAAAAGTTCTAGACTAATGGACACCAGCTTTAAAGGTGAAACATTGTTTTCTGACATCCAATTTTCCACTTTTAACCTTAATCTTAAGGACTAGACTATAAAGTGTAAAACATGGATTTCTAAATCGTCATGGAAGCTTTCTTTTTGAGACAGTCGTCTTTGATTCTTATGGTTCTGCTTTGACTATTACCAACTCAAACTTTAAGTCTAGCTTTATCCAGTTCCATTGATTATGCGAGTAAGTTCTGCTCTCTTTTACCCACACAAATCTATTTCTCTTCTGCTCTTGAGAAACTTTTACCCGATTTTGCATCATAATTCTTCTCAGAGTGGTCAGCTTCCATGTCTTAATGAGAAAGCCTGCAAATTCTAACAGGTTATGAGCCCTGTAACTTGTTAGTTCTAGACAGATTTACTGGCCAAAAACTTGCCGAAATCGCTAACAAGAATTCGTCGTATTGTATCCTTCAGGATTATCAAAACTTCTGCACTGTCAAGTTTTCTTGTTCCAATTTTGGAGGTAAACAATTTCAAGAATTGCTGGTTCAGGGTTCAAATAATTCTGATACGATAAGTATGGGAAGATACGAGAGAGCGTTTTTATATTCGCGGAATGAGCGGGTTGTAGAGGGATGATTAGGCGCATTGGGGGCGTGGCCTGTGCAGCGACTCATAATTAGTATAATTACGAAGTTTCATTGTTATTAGACAGTTAGTCTTTGAGCTATCGTCAACCAAGTAACATAATCAGGAGTGAAAAGTGAAATATGGAAAAAATCGAATATCGTGCCGTTATAAAGTTCCTTACCAGGCAAGGAAAACCAGTCGCGACCATAATGAATGAGATGTCATTGGTTTACGGCGACTCTTATCCAGGAAAAACCTTGGTGTACAAGTGGCATAGTTTATTTAAACAAGGAAGGGAATCCCTTGAAGACGACCCGAGGCCGGGCAGGAGCATTGAGGTGACCACGTCAGCACTTATCCAAAAAGTTGAAAAAATTGTATTCGAAGATGCTTGACTAAAGAAGAAACAACTCGCAGAAATGGTTGGAGTATCCGATACAACAATTTTTAAAATCCTACACGATCATCTCGGCATGTCTAAGGTCAGCGCAAGATGGGTGCCGAGAATGCTCACGCCGCCGCAAAAACAACAGCGCGTAGAGTGTTCGCGTGCATTTTTGGACCTCTGTAATGAAGACAAGGATGGTGTATTGAGTCGAATTGTTACTGGAGACGAAACTTGGGTTCATCATTATGAACCTGAGTCCAAACAAGACTCCATGCAGTGGCATAAAAAGGGCACAGCACCTCCCAAGAAATTTAAAGTGTCACAATCAGCTGGGAAACTCACGGCAACGGTATTTTGGGACTCGGAAGGAATATTGTTGATTGATTATAAAGATAAAGGTGTTTCTATAACCGGAAAATATTACGCTTCAATATTAGAGCGACTAAAAGAATGCCATTAAAGAGAAAAGACGGGGAAAATTGACGAAATGTGTGCTGCTTTTGAACGACAACGCGCCCGTCCACAAGAGCCGCGTTGCGTTAGCTGCCCTGCATAAGGTGGGCTTCGAAATTGTGAATCACCCACCCTACAGCCCAGACCTGGCCCCGAGTGATTATTACCTGTTTCCGAAAATGAAAAAAGAGCTGCGGGGTAAAAAATTTACTGCCGATGATGAAGTCAAGGAGGCAGTTTCGGCGTATTTTGCAGATAAAGAGAAATCATTTTTTTATGAGGATATAAATAAATTAATTGAAAGATGTGAAAAATGTATCCGTCTTGCAGGTGAATATATTGAAAAGGAAAAATAATTTGGTTTTTTTATTTCCACCCCTTATCCCCCATTCTGCGAATATAAAAACGCTCCCTCGTATGTATTTTGTAAACAGAACAGAGCAACAAAAGAAGAAAAATAATTCAAGGACTGTGTAATAAACCTTTATGCATTGTCAAAAACCATAAAACAAGTAAAGATCCAAACTTCTAAAAACTAGATTTGGCAGGTCGAGCTGATACACAACATTATCAACATGGTGTCAGAACTTGTAGAAAAATTAGAAGTTAAGTTTGATACAGTCATCCGAGAACTGAAAGAATAAGATACTGTTTTAGGTGAAAGAGATGAAGTGTGTCCAACTCTAGAAACAGTTGAGAAGTTGACCCTAGATTATGAGTTGACTTTTTCGCAAAAAAAAAAACGGCAGCCAGATTTGGAGAAACACTATTTGAATTCTCTAGTGAACTGAAATATCTGGGTATTTTCTTAGATAAGAAATTTATCTGGAACACTTATTTCCAAACGACGTCGGAGAGGGTCAAAAGAGCACTGTGGACCTACCGTTGTTTTATTGATTATAATCAGACACATGGCCTCAAACACGTCCTTAGGATGGTGGCCAAAACACAAGAAAAGTACTAAGAACTGTCAAGTTTCCTTGTTCCAATTTTGGAGGTAAACAATTTCAACAATTGCTAGTTCAGCATTCAAACAATTCTGAGAGGACAACTATAAGGGAGGAACAGACCAATGGTCACAAACACGTCCTTAGTATGGTGGTCAAAACTGAAACAAAGATCTGATTACTTTAGACCTACAGTTGAAAAGAGAAGCGATGCTAGGTGCTGTCAGTCTCGACCAGAATATTGAATCTTCAAAGCAGGAGACTTAGTTGGCCATGTACCAATTCTAAACACACTTGAAAAGTTGGCAAACCTAGAAGACCACCTAGGTTTGGCTTTAGCAAACTATTTGAAGTGGTACGTCCATACTTTAATACACAGACGGATTCAAAACAGATACAGGAGTGAGAATAGGTGTTTACCAGCCGAGATGTAAGATCTAAATTTGTACTTAGATCAATCGTTGAAACCTATTGCCAAGTAATGCTTAAAACGACATTACAAAGCAGCACTAAAGGTTCCAAAGGTACCTAGGGGTCGACAAGACAAGAATTCTTGTCTTGATAACAATTTCTTGTCTTGTATTGAAAAAAAATCAAGAAATTTAAAAAAATCCTGTCTTGACGTTTTCTTGTCATCTTATATCTTGTTTTGACTCAAGAAATTTCAAGATCTTGAAATTTCTTAAGATACTAAGTATCTGAGAAGCTTCAAAACACTTTCTTCAATACTCGAAGACGAAAAATATTGCACACTCCCATTGGTTGTAATTGGAATCAACTTACTTTTAGACAAACGAGAAATATGAGCTCATGAACTTGATAATAAACACTATAACAAAACAAATTGGATATATTTTATAGTTCTTATTCTGGATCCTCGACATAAAGTCGAAGCATTTTCCTCATCTTCATGGGGAAAGCTTCTACAATCAGAGGCAGTTCAAAAATTTGAAGAAATATTTAAAGCTAGCTACTTTAACAAATTCGAGAATGATCTACAAAATCCAATATCAGAACCAGCACCAGCACTATCTTGAAATCAAGACAAGATCTTGAAATTTTCAAGAACTAAGCGAGCTTTATATGTACCGTTGAGTCGAAGCTAATATGGATCTGTATGCTCACCTTCAAAGCTCTGATCCCAAACAAAAACACAGTCATACTGATGTGAGTATCAAGTCACCGGGGGTTGTGAGAGGGACTCGATTCATTGGACCAGAACTATTCTATCACCACCACTGAACAAAAAATCTCACAGTGGAGTAATATTCCAAAATTAAGACAATCAAAACAGGTAATTGCTGGACCTCGAGAAGACAGATCTTCTGGTTGTCTGAAGCAGCACTTCAAGAAGATGAACAAGATGGGCAATTTTGCTCCAAACATAGTGAAACGAGGGAACACATTATGTGCAACTGCGTGGTGGTGTCCTCATAAAAGTACCACCACCTTCAACGTCCGCACTTAAAACCGGAAGAACGAGTCACAGGGCAACTGGAGTCCCGCAGGGTAACATTCTTGGACCAATTTAATTTATAATTTATACGAATGATATGCCTTGGCGTTTGTCTAGTAATGTTTTGACTGTCATTTATGTTGACAAAATTACAAGCCACATAAATCGTAATTTGTGGAACGTTTCCAGTGACCTATATCTACGAAAGCTAACTGATGCATAATGTTCACCATATGCTATTTTAGCCGACTTAAACGCAACTCACTTACAATAATTACGAGTACAACGACAGCATTTTTATTTATTTACTTCATCGCGGACCGATTAAGATCTAACACTCTTGACATGTATAATTCGTCTCATAAAGTATGTGTGTGTTTGTGTGTGTATGTGCTTCCAGTGGAAGGTCAAATCTTGCACTGCTGTTGTCGGCGTTTTAAGCGCAAGGAAAAAAAAATGAAAACAAGGTGAAACTGGATATCTATAAATAGTTGATGATGTAACGGTAACCACTTAACTGGTAGAATATACAGAAGGTGTTAATAATTTTGTTTGTAAATAATTTAGTATTGATGAAAGTGTTTTTTTTTAATTCTAAAGGATACAATTTATTTCTTTTTATAATCAGAAGTAGGAATTGTGTCGTTTTAAAATGAAGAAGATTAATAAGTGAACTGACGTATTTTCATCAATAAAAAAAGAAAGCGATGAAATTAAAGAAAACAAAATTAAATCTGAGTACCTACGCCACTGTACATACATAATACACAATCGTTACTATAATTCTAATCTCATTTTATTAATCATGCGTGCTTTAATTATCTCAGCGACATATTTAAACAATAATTGTTATTACTGTTTATTATATTATGCACTACAAACGTGATTTTTGCTACCTATGCGCACAGCTTGCGCCAACCATGAGTAAATCTTATTTTTAACTTCTTACATCACAAAATCAATAATCTTATCAGGGGCGATGGCTAGCTGTTACGGTCAGTTGATTCCGAAAATAATCAATTTGTGTTGTGGCCATTTTGATAGCGAAATTTCGCAAATAGCGTAATTAAATTTTTTTATAATCAATATCGTAAAATGTAATTACATTGATGCCATTATTATTCTTATGTAATTATAGATTTTGCAGTATTATGCAGAAGACGTGAGATGAATCTTTAGTTTTTGAAATTATTTACTTTAATTCTACTTCGACTTTTGACCTGACATTGATAATGAAGTTTTTTTAATTCACTTTAGAAAGATAAATTCATGAATGTAGACAGAAATAGCTCTTGTTTAGATACATATATGTATGTACATAAAAAACTATATATTATTGTTGTTATTTAAGTTAGATTATGTAACTAATCGAGGTAATATTATTAAAACCTTTCGTTTACAACGAATTAATCGAGGGAGTTTATGGATATAATAGAATGTCGAATTATTTATTGTTTAAATAAATTAATATCAACAAATTTCATAGTACAATAACACTATCTTAATAGCTACCGATTACACTTGTCTGGATTTTTTTATGAGACATGATTTAAGAATTTTATTTTATAATATTGTTTAGTGAAACTGACGTTGATTTAATTATAATTATCAGCTAATAAATAAAGCAGTTAAGAAGGTTCTATTACAACGTTTTATAAACGTTACAATTTAATGTTAAAATAACAGCCAGAAATACATTTTTTTATAGACGTTTATTACAATATTTCGTAAACATTACATGTTTGTTTCAACGTTTTATAAAAGTGAGATGGCATATTTAGCGGAGACAGCATACCGCTTAAATTTCGGAACACACAATAGCAATAGTGCAGTTTAATGCAGCGCCATCTGTGAAACAGTGCGTAACAAACAGTTTTTCTAAAATGGAAGAAGATTTCCACGCAAATCAAAAGTTATTCTACAGAATCCTTAAAACTGTAAGGACGGGAAACAAACAAACCGAAACTAAACAAATTAAAGATAAAGAAGGTAATATAGTGCGGAACAGCCAAATGGAATAAATTCGATAACAAATAAATGAGAGTGTATTGGGAAAAGCGCTTGGACACGTCGATTTGTATTTTTAAATGCGCATTTTTTTCAAAAAAAAAAATTATACAGGGTGTGTCATGTGACAGTGGCCAATACCAACTTTCTTATTTTAAATGGAAATCCCTGCATATTATTTATTTTTTGGGTTCTTCGGAAAATTCTAGACATAATTCATGTACAACGTCCCATACCTATCTTCAACTGTTTCGGAAATATTAAGTGTTTTCAGATTTATTACGAAAATTAACATTAAAAAAAGAAAATTATTTTATTTCACAAATTCGCTACATTACACTAAAAACCTAATAAGTAATACTGATTATTTCTTAATAATGTAAAAAAAAAAAAAAAAACATTAATGTTAATGTAGTAAATGTTCAAAATGCTCGCCGCGAACGTCTTGGCAACATGCTAATCTGGTATAGAAATGTCTTCTAACATTACTCAACATCTCAGGCGTGACTGATCTAATCGCAAGCGTGATTCGTCTTTTTAAGTCATCTAAGTTGAGGGGTTTACTTTTGTATACAAGACTTTTGACATATCCCCACAAAAAGTAGTCTAATGGCGTCAAATCAGGAGATCGTGCTGGCCATTCTATCGATCCGCGTTTCCCTATCCACCGATTTGGAAGAATTTGGTTCGGGTACTGCCGGATATTGATTTGGAAATGGGCCGGTGCTCCATCTTGCTGAAACCATACTGTATTGGCAGCAACTTGTGGGTTTGCTGGATTAGGATATAAGTTTGCGAAAGTTGGCACGAGATTATTTTGGAGCAGTTCTAAATATTTATCTCCATTCAAGTTACCATCAATGAAAAAGGGACCTACGATGTGATTTCCAACAATTCCTGCCCAAACATTCTCATTAGACCAATAGCAGCAATTTTGACGATTAACGTGGCCGTGAAGTGTAAATGTGCTCTCATCAGAAAATAAAATATCTTCTAATTTGATCACATTGTTATCTAACATTGCCATCATCTGTTCACAAAAATACGTTCTCCTATCGAAATCGTCTTCCATGAGCTCCTGAGTTGGCATCATTTTATAGGGATGCATTTTACTTTCCTTTAATACTCGAAAAATTAATATGTGGCTAATGTTGAACAGTGGGACTGCTTTTCGACCAGAATTATGTGGGTTTTCCTGAAATTCAAGCATAATATCCAATTTCGTATCATCACTTACTGCATTGGCAGCTACTTTTTTAATATGTCTTACATGACCAAGCTCGAAAAACTGTTTTTCTATTTTGCTAATTGTTCCTTGGGATACAGGCGGCAAATTTGGAAATTTTTCGTGAAATAAGCGAGAAACTTCCATTTGTGTCCGTGTGTTATCTCCATAACCAATCATTTGTAGAATGGGTATTTTGTGCATTTCTGTTAAATGAACCATTTTCCTGATATTATTACGTACAGTTAACGAAATTCAAACATCAATAGCACTGACACTGATCACTACTGTCATGCAGGCAGACAACATGTTGCTAAGGCTATGAGTTATTACGAAAATAAACAAAACGGTCTTTGTATTTTTTTAATTTCATATCAGTAAAAAGGAACGCAGCAATGGTTTTTGCTTACTTTATCAATATCAAGAGCTAAATGGGAAATAGATTTTTAGTGTAATGTAGCGAATTTGTGAAATAAAATAATTTTCTTTTTTTAATGTTAATTTTTGTAATAAATCTGAAAACACTTAATATTTCCGAAACAGTTGAAGATAGGTATGGGACATTGTACATGAATTATGTTTAGAATTTTCCGAAGAACCCAAAAAATAAATAATATGCAGGGATTTCCATTTAAAATAAGAAAGTTGGTATTGGCCACTGTCACATGACACACCCTGTATAATTTTTTTTTTTGAAAAAAATGCGCATTTAAAAATACAAATCGACGTGTCCAAGCGTTTTTCCCAATACACCCTCATTTATTTGTTATCGAATTTATTCCATTTGGCTGTTCCACACTGTATGTACTTAGAAGGAAACACAGGCAAGTGGTGGTGACCGATTTAAATGAAATTTGGTGGGTTTGTAGACTGATGCAGTGTAAAAACAACGGTAACTGCCATAGATGACATAGACAACCCCCACCCCCTATTTTTTTTAACTATTGTCGCTATCTTTTAATACTCATAAAACGGTTATATATTTGTCTTAACTTTTTTTTGATATGTCATAGTTTTGGAGATATTAAAGGAAATATCGAACGGTAGGGTTGGCTTTAGGGCGGCCCACCCCCCGAAAACGGGCGATTTAACATCTATGGACCGTTGTTCTTACACGGCATCAGTCTACAAACCCACCAAATTTCACCACCACTTGCCTGTGTTTCCTCGTTAGTGACAGGGACCAAATCATGGACAGATGGAGACAGTACTTTGAGGAACTATCATTCATGCATGAAGCGGAGGGCATTGAAACTGTGAAAAATCGAACCAATTATCCTGAAGACCAAAGTGAAGATGAAATACTGGTAGAAGATGTTGTAGAAGCTTTGGGAATGCTTAAAAAAGGAAAGACAGCCGGCCATGACCGAATAGCCGGTGAAATGCTGAAAAATATGGGTCCTAAAGGTATCGAAAAACTGGCAGCAATATATAACCAAGCTTGGAAGCAAGGACAAGTGCCACTGGAGTGGAAAACTGGCATTATAGTACCTACCGATTTTTAAGAAGGGAAACAGAAGGGAGTGTAAAAACTATAGAGGCATAACACTGTTGAGCATACCGTCCAAGGTTTACGAACGCATTCTTGAAAAGAAATTAAAAAGCCAAACAAATAAATTCTTAGAGCAGTCGCAGACTGGATTCAGAAAAGGGCGTAATGTAAACGATCACATTTTTACACTCAAACAAATCGCTGAAAAGCCATCTCGTCTAACTAAGGCAAAATTTTGCATAAATGGTTAAATGTATTCGAAAAATGTGCACGTCAAAATTGGGAGGAAGGTGCAATGTTGGAAGAATGAAATGCAATAAATGATGGGCTGGCAACTCACAGCAAAAAGGGTTGCTGTTCCAGCTACTCCTTTACGAAGACGTGTAGCTAAAGCAAAAGGGCCAAACACTACTTGAAGACTTAATCAACTGGTCCTCATCTTCCCTAGAAAACAAAAAAAAAAGTCGAACTGCAAGCTTATAAACAATGCTCCTCCTTCTGCTGTTGCGTATTGTGAAGAATTAAGATGGATGACAGACGAACTGTGTCTTAAATGGATAAAGCAAATGGACATACTAGTCACAAAGATGTCAACATGTTAGAGTATGCCAAAAATAATGGAGTTATATAGTTTAATTTTCCTCCAACCATTGGATATGACTTTTTATGAACTTGGACTTATTACAATCAGGAAGTGTGAAAGTGGCTGGATTATTTAAACAAGTATATTTTAAACGCTGTGAGCGGATTTCAGAAAACAGGTATTCAGTCATTTCATCCCGATATGTTTCCTGAATGGATGTTTCCGCCTTCCGAATGTTCCAATCGAAGTTCAAGCTGAATTCCCAATCAAAGAAGCAACCATTTCTCATACAACTGAAGATCAGATCGATTATTTAGCACTATATAATAACAATGTAACGGATTATCAACCTACAACAAGTAGGTCAGTAATGATAGCTTCTAGTAGTAAGTAGCAGTAACTTGGTTTGATAGTTTGATATCTATCAGTAGTATCTTGCCAGTTGCACCTCCTCCTTTCCCCCGAAACAGTAAGGGCTTTCATACTTTGACAGTTTTCACAACTTGACAGCTGTCAGATGTATTGTGACAGTTATACCTGATCGAAACTACAAGATAAGGTTTATAATTTCATAGCCGTCACAATTTTCAGAAATGCTGTAAACAGTGATTGTTTTTATAGCAGTTTGGCAGCTGTCGGAGATGTTCTCAGAGGAAGTCTTCAGTTTAATTGATAAACATGCCACAGTAGAGATTTTGGTGCAACCAACCTCTGCCAATTGAAATTGCTCTCATGGTATCACAATTACTGCATCTACAGCTGCATTTAACATCTATCAAAGCTATTTTGACAGACCCAACAGACTCATTATAGTAATAAAAGTACTTTTTTATTATAATAATTTTACAGTTAGCAGAAATTTCGTTAATATTTCAGAAAACAGGTATTCAGCCATTTGATCCTGATATGTTTCCTGAATGGATGTTTGGGCCTTCCGAATATTCCAATCGAAGTTCAAGTTGAATTCCCAACCATTTCTCATACAGCTGAAGATCAGATCGATTCTTTAGCACTAGATAAAAACAATGTAACGTATAATCAGCCTACAACAAGTAGATCAGTAACGACAGCTTCTTAGGTGGATATTGCGGTTGTGGAATTAACACCTTTACCAAAAATGAAGACTAAATCAAATCGCAAAAACAGGTAGGAAAGGTATTTTTGGAATAATTATTTCTTCGCTTGCTTTGCTTGAAGCAAAAATCAAACAGGCAATTAAACAAACCAAACATATTCGCAAGGCTGCTGCAGCAGTAAAAAGAAATTTTCAAAATATGAAATTGCTCTGCTAGGAATGCAAGAAAAAAAAATGCACCAGGCCCACTACAATGATGCAGAAGACATTGAAGTGACTGAACCATTCCAAATCGACGAAGATGATGATTCTGCATGTACTGTAATGAGCGCTATTCGACTTCTAAACGTCGTGACTTCTGGATAAGGTATCAAGTCTGTTCTAATTGGTGTCAGCCGACCGAATAGCTAGCCCACCGACCAACTAGCCCACCGTCCAATTAACCCACCTATTATTATACTAACGCGAGAATAACTGAATTTTTTGTTTCAAAATGGCTGCTATACACGAGGAAGAAGAGAAAAAAATGGGGTCACTCAGCTCCGGAAACGACGCCATCTTGTTTTTTTAATCCAGCAAAAAAATTTACAAACTTTCTGGAGAATATTAAAAAGCCCTGGGAACACTAGTTTGATATTAAATTGGACATTGTTGGAAAGTATCGCGTTGGGTTCGGAAGGAGATAGTGGCCATCTTGATTTTTTTTAATGTTTGAGTCCTCATTACGATGAATACATTTGCTCATGGGTATTTTTTACGTAGAATGCACCGTTTGGGAGATATAGTTGGTTAAACATCTAATTTGCAGACATTATTCAATGTTTTTTAACGTTTTATAAACGTCACGGGTTCAAGTTAAAATGACGTTGCATTGTCCAACAGAAATAACAGTTTCATAAACCAAAAATTAATGTTTATTACATTGTTTTACAAACGTTACATGTTAAGATCAAAACAAAATTATTTAAGGTTTTATTTCAACGTTTTATAAACGTTAACTGTTACAGTAAAAATAACGTTATCTCAACCTAAAATAACACTTTCATTAACCAAGAATTAACAGTTTACTACAACGTTTTACAAACGTTACACGTACACGTTAAAATAACGTTAGGTATTTAAAGTTTTAGCCTAACGTTTTATAAACGTTAACGTTGCGACGCAGTTATTTTAATTCCTAGATTGTCCATATTATACTATAGGTTTACTCAAAAAAATTCGAGCTAATTCAATTAGAAATATCTTCAAAAGAAATTAAATCAACATCCATGTATGTATGTACATATGTATGACTTATGAATGTGCTATGTAAACATGGATGTATATATGTACATATATGCGGATTATAGGTAAATACATATATGACCAGAATGCTACTCGTTCAAGGTCGTGCCGGTAGAAGTTAATATAAAAGTTTTCTTTTTTTAATACATCGCACGCAATATGAATAGCAATACACAAATTATTCCATACGTTACTTGATCGTACTCTATGTGTGTTTTTTTATATCTTTTTTAAGGTTAAACGAATACCTTATTAAGAATATGTTGTATAATTTTTATTATTTTATTATTTAAGATCTATCGTTGAGTGTTACTGTTGCATTATAGTAGGCTTGAAAGTGTTAAACAAGTATCAATCAATAAATGAGATTGTCGTCAAAAATAGGCATTGCCTAAAACAAATCCTCGAAAAAAAAGAGTATTAATTGCCTGACGCATCGCCAGTTTTTTTTTGTTTCTGTGTTATTACGTAACAATTCATTTTAAATTAATAATTAATTGAAACAACATCCTCAGCCTTGTCCTTAACTGGCCATATAAGAATGTATGTAGAAGTAATTTCATCCTGTTATTGTAATGACATTCTACGTAGTACAACACAAAAATTACATGTTTTAGATATGGCAACGTCCTCTTTATCGCGTTCACAAATATTGTTGCTAATCCGTATGACTTACCACACTTTACTTAAAACATTATGCCATCTAAGTACACACATACATGCATATTTGCGATAAGTAGAACGAATTAGGTTAAATATTTTTTAAGAAATCTATAAATTCATTTTTATTGCTGTATTAACTTGGATTAAGGATTCGGGAAAAATACCAGATATTATCGGATAAAATGCCGTAATATTGCTAATCTGTCAATCGAATTTAATGTTGGTACTCACTGTTTGTCAACTGTCATAAACCAAAACTTTTTATTGCAACGTTTTACAAAAGTTACACGTCGACTAACTTTTGGGGTTGGATTTCAATTCATGGCACCTACATATGTTTTATGGGCGATAAAGAAAACAACATCGCAAATAATGTAAGCTTGCGTTCTTTTGTGGACCCAAAGGACCCTCAAGAGCAAATTTTAAATATTGTAGAAAATCATCCAGCAGTAAAAATAAGGCAAACTGCACGTTATGTCAATTTATTTTTTTAATTTTAAAAGAAAATATCTTGCACGAGAAGATTACTTGCAAAAAAATGACTGCATTTACAATACAGCACCTGTCAGAAATATTTGCGACGATAACGACATTCAAAATGGTGAAAAAAAATCTACTTTTATTATCGAACAGTCAGCATAATTTTGCAGATATCTGAATTATTTTGACAGATATACCTTTATAACCGTCAAAAGTAACTTGTTTTGATAGTTTGATATCTGTCAGTAGTGTCTTGACAATTGTACTTCCCCTTTTCCCCCCAAACAGTAATGGCATTTATACTTTGACAGTTTTCACAACTTGACAGCTGTTAGACATTTTCTTGACAATTATACTTGATCGAAGCTATAAGATAAAATTTATAATTTCATATCCGTCGCAATTTTCGGAAATGCCGTAAAAACTGACTGTTTTTACAGCAGTTTGACAGCTGTCAGAGGTGTTCTCAGAAGGAGTTTTCAGAATAATAACGTTAGCAAATTCTGGGTGAGCAATTTCAAACGAAAAAGGTTGGGAAATCAAATTTCGTTTAGTTGATGAACAAATGTTGCTGTCAAATAATGAAACATAGTGACTGATGCAGAGATTTTGGTCCCTCAATATATTTATAACAAAAGTTTTTTTTTTTATTATGATAATGTGACAGTTAGCAGAAATTTCGTTTATAAAGCTACTAAAGCACTTAGACCTTTAAAACCATAAAAAGTAACTTGTCTTGATAGTTTGATATATGTCTCTCTCTCCCCCTTCTTCCTCACTCCCTCCCTCCCAAACAGTAACGGATTTTATACTTTCACAGATTTCAGATAAAAATACAACGTCAACGACTATTTTTACAATTTGACAGCTGTCAGATATATTGTGACAGTTATACCTGATCGAAACAATAAGATACATTTTATAATTTCATATCGGTTTTTTTTTCCATTTCGCAATTTTGTTCGTAGTTTGACAGCTGTCAGCTGTCAATAATGTTACCAAATACTGAGTGAGCAATTTCAAACGAAAGAGGTTGGGAGACCAAATTTAGTTTAGTTGATAAACAAATCTTGCTGTCAAATAATGAAACATATAGTAACCAATCTAAATTTCATGCCACAGTAGAGATTTTGGTTCAACCAGCCTCTGCCAATTGAAATTGCTTTCACGGTATCACAATTACAAAAAAGCTACTGCATCTACGGCTGCAGTTAACAGCTATCAAAGCTATTTTGACGGACGCAACTATGAAAAATGTAAAACACATTTTGCAACCGTGTTTTACAATTTTATAGCTGTCAGAAATAGTTTGATAGTTACAGTTAGAAGAAATTTCGTTTATAAAGCTGTTTTTACAATTTTCCACCCGGTTAGATGCATTTTGACAGCGATAACTATCAATTTTGAAAAGTTAGTTTTTACAATTTGTATGCTATTGAAAATACATATTTTGACAGTTACTGCACTACTATTAAAATCGTAAAAATTATCTCTTTTTAAACCTTTAAAGGTGTCAAAATTGTCGAAAACTTTGTAATTTTTGGATGTAAATTGGTAGTCACAAAAATTGTCAAATAATTTTGACATTTAATGGAAGCTCATCAATCAATATTATATTACCTATCAATGTGACAGCGATGATTGACAGTTCATATGACAGATCGAAAGCCATTTTATAATGCGAAAAAGAGATTCTCTTTGCTTAGCCAATTTGCAGCTAGTTTTGTTTGATATCTTCGGCAACACACATTTTGTATTGCATATTTTGACAGCTCGTACGTAAAAGGACTTTCCTGCTTTCGTATTTATTATAGTCTCGCAAACTATAAATTCTACTCGGCCAGGAAAATCCTACTTAAAAATAGTAACGCCTGCAAGTTCAGAGTTTAATAACTGTCAAATATGTAATTGCTGTAGTTACAATTTGACAGCTGGAAGAACATTTTTTGCACGCATGGGCGTCTTGCTTATATGACGTGTCCAAGACTTTTGGCCGTATATTAACTTTTCAAAACTTATCCTACTGTTTCGAGAAATTCCAAAAAGATTTGATAAATGGAAATACTGGAAATGTCTGTGGTTTATTAACCAAAATATCTAGTTTAAAAAAATCAAACATAAAATTCTGAATCTGACCTCTAATAACTGCAATATGGTTGTCATATTCGGACTTGCTCCTGAAGTACTCCTTGGCGACGTGCTTCTGCTGAAAGCTCTGCGTTCTATATTCGTTGTACCATTCAGAAGAAGATGACGTAGTCATCTTACTGCTATTACTATTAGAATCCCATTCGTCTTTAGATTGTTCCCTAGACGAAGAGACCCTGCTCAAGCTCTCCTCAGAAGGGAATCGCCCCGTTAACGAGGTAATACTGGAAGATTTCGAGTACGGTAAGCCATTCCCGAAAGATTCAGTATGATAAGCTGAATCCTCGATTAATTTCTCTTCGGATGGGGTTCTACTCTTAACGGATTTCCTAACGGTGACTTTCTCAAATTTTACCGTTTTCAAACCGGTAGCGGCGTCGCCTTCTTCCAAGCTATGGATGGAAGTCTCTTCGAAGCTACCATCCTGCCTTTCCTGTTTGGTCAGCCTTTTCTCGATATCTTCCAGATCTAAGATGGAATCTCCTCCACCTTCAAAGCTGCCGGTCTGTGAGCCCGTCCACACCTTCTCGTAGAAGGTGACCCGATCCGTCAGACGTTTAGACGGGCTTGCCTCAGGGGGCCGTTGTTTTCTCGTGGCCCCCTGTTTTTTATCTTGATGGTCACTCATTTACGGTGTTTTTTTCTCATAATTTCGTATCGCGAATTAATTAATTAATATAAAGAACCGATGGGGAAGAATCGATATTATCGCGCCCGGTTATGCACAGGAATTCGTCGTAGACGTTCGCCTCGTACGTATATAATATATATGTGTGATAGCCTGTTTCGCGGTCGTTCGATAACTAAACCGTATCGCGTATTGTGTTGGTCTCTATCTGTTGTAGCCTGGTAGTAAATATGCTCTATGTACGGGAGAAAAGCCGGTATCGCATTCGGGGAAGGCGGAGTGTGTAGTAATACGCAGGCCGGAGTCGAAAGAAGAATTGATCGGTTCGAGAGTAGTCGTTGTCGACGACGGCGACCACGACTATGAGTCGCCCGTCGGTCACAACTCCCATGACCTCGTATTAAGATTCCGTAGGCTGTGTGAGTGCGTCTCTCTGTGTCTGCATAAGGTGGATTGGATATATTGAAGATTTTAGGACTGCAGTTTTAAGATGCGGATGGGACGTGATATCAATGATGCAATTCTGTTTTCTTTTCTAGAATCTACTTAGAATGAAATAAAATGATAATGGTATTATCTTGTGAGTTGAATTCTTAATCGATCGCTACCTAAGATGTTTGAGATTGTTTGAAGTTGTTTTTTTTATTATTATTGAAAACGATCTTTCCTCACTGCAGTTCGATATCATAAGCTCTAAACAATTCTTAACAATATTTGAATATTCAGAAATATTGTCCCAACATTTTGTTTATTTCATTCATTTCTTCTATGTGCAAGAAACCAGATCAGTATTACCCAAAAACTGGCATCCACTACTTATTGCTCCAGCAAGTCCTCAATCAGTATCTCCTTTAATCTCGCTAACGAAAGCTGCTGATGCAGATTTTGGCATAAATGGTATCTGATAATAGATTTGTCATCTTTCATGTTTAGCAGCAATGGCATTGTTTTCTTTGCAGCTGAAAGGATTGATGCACACCCTAGATCATTCATAAGTAACAGTACATATTCTGGAGTGGGTCGCTCAAGTATCTGGTTAAATTAATACTCTCGCAGGTGTGACGAGCTCCATAGTTACAGGATGGTTGAGTCTTTATTTGAAACCATAGAGGAGCATAAACCTTAAATATAAATTCAACTAAAGTTTTTAAGTTATCCAACGGTCCTTCTGTTCCAACATACACTCTGAGAATTAATACGGTTGGCAGTCGTTAGCCATCTTGCATGAGACAACTTGCCTGGTTCCCCTTTGAAATAGCTTGGTACATGTCCCAGAGATTCTTCTGATTTTTGCAGCTACTTGCCGATGTCTCCAGAAAATGTTAGTGGTCCAATCGTGCTGCCATCAAGGTACTTACTGAAAAAGATGACGCAAGCAAACTTCATTCCCATGTAGTTGGCAAATAAACCACTGAAAAGGAGGAATCAGTTCTAATTCTTGGAGCAGATGCTCAAGACTGATATCATTGGTTCTGAAAAAGTTTAGGACGGCTTCTTTAATATTTTCTGCAGAACCCGAAGACGGAGTAATGTGCCCTAAATATTGTGAACCTGGGCTCTTCAATCAACGACAGATGTTCTTCTACGACAACACGACGATGGGTCTTCCAATCATGTACTTCCATTCCAAGAGTCTTATCTTTTCCTCCGCCAAAAAATAACGGACAAATTAGTTTGGGCTTATCTGTTGTTTTCAATTCACTACGAAATTTTACTCGTTCTCTTTGAACTTTACGTGTATCAATTACCGTTGATGTAATTATAGCAAAATCTTGTAAAACGGCAGAGGCAATGGCAGCAGCAGCTCGATTGGAAGCTTCAAATCTATCACATGTTTTGGCAAATGTTGGTAATTTATTTCTCATTTGAGGTTGTGCACGTTCTTTGGTTGAAGGTCCACGCTCATCGAATGGTTCATCAGTATCAGCCAACTTTCGTTTTGGTGTATGCTGCAAATCATTGTCACTTTCTGAGGAAAGTGAGGGTCGCCTGTTAAGACTAATAGATAATTATTATAAAGCGACAGTAAGAGATTTCGAAATGTCAACAGTCGTTTTCTTTTACTATAATGGTAATGCTTATAGTAAATCCTCGAGATGGCGTAAGATATTTGAATACAATGCTAAAATATGAAATTTTGGATTGTTTATTGCATTGCAAGGTCAGTTGGAGGAAGAGGATGATGTTTAAAAAATCTGGAAAAAATGTAGTTTAAAGAAAAGTTTTGAGATGTAATAGTATTTGCATTTTCGAAAAAGGCCGATAATTCAACAGAATGCTTAAACACGTAATATTCAAACGTAAGGTATAATTCAAGGTCACGTTGGAGGTAGAAGATTATATTAAAAAAATCTAAAAAAAATTGTTGGTCACCACCACCCCCAAAACAAGTTTTGAAAAGTAATGCTATTTGAATTTTTGAATTTAATTTTTTCGCCCCACCACAGTCTAAGAGCATCTTCAGCTCTTCATTGTTATTTTGTAATGGTATCTTCCACTTTGTTCTTTATCAGGATTTTTTAATTGCTCTCGTTTTAGGTAAAAATCCTCTCTGTTTTGTGTGGTATTCTTGCTTGTTTTTGACACCACGATAATCCGAGGGTAGTGTTCGTTTTTGCAGTAAATATCAAACCTTGGCTAAAGCCCTATATCGTTGATAAAAAAGGAAGGAAATGTCCAATATCCTACCATAATTCTGAACACGACGTTAACTCCTTGGCAGCACTTTTCAGCAATTTCTGCAAAGTTTTTACGTGTGTGAGGACGTCTCTATCTCTTCCCTTGTACTGGAAGAGCCCTTTAAGTGTTAAGCTCAGGATCTATAAGTGTTTGTCCCAACTATTTTAACTTATTACCTGGTAAATCTCAAGTGAAAAGACTCGACGTTCTACGGATCCAGATGCTGGGCATGATAGTCGAATTGTTCGAATTTTGACAGAAGACCATGCAATACTTTTGTTTGCAAACCCCAACTTACATTCTTGGAACATGTTTGTTTTTCGACTGCAGGAACGGCACAACCCGGAAAGGCAAACTCGACCAACAGAGAATCCTATTGTGCCCCCATGCCGTTTTAATCCTCACAATCAGCAAGTGCATTCTAGTAGGCACAATACGTAGTAGCAAGTTCAGATCTGACAAAGCCTTTGATACTGGCATAAGAACTCCCACAAGTCGGTTCTGGATCTATGAATGGTCGTTCGTTGGCACCTCTTGCTAATTTGTCAGCTGTTTCATTCCTACCACCTCGGAATCAAACTTGACAGACTGTAGTGCTCTGAGAGCAGCCTGCAATGATCAGATATGACAGGCCTGGATGGCAATTATTTCGACCTGGAAGATGAAAAGGAAGGCTTCATAAGCTGATGGTCTCACCATCAGGTTCTCCATTTCTATCAAAGTTCCAATTCCCATACCATTCGGCGTTTTAGAAACATCCACAAACGAGAGGGAAAATCCTTGCCTCATTTTGCGAATGAAGACTTTTGAAGTGTCCCTACTGGAGATGTCTACATTGTATCATATCTCCTACTGAAATTGAAGAGAACTTGTCCGCCTTTAAATATGATTATCGGAGAAATCATATGGCCCTAGGATTACCTCCGACTACAACACCAGCTACAGCGGAGGAAGCCCAACGATCATCTCCATCGCTACATCGTCCTCGTTCCTCTATACCTTTGGACAGTTGTACTTGTTGCAGCTTTTAACTCTAAAGCTACTGGTTTTGTGGACAGACCAGGTGTAAGATTTCTCTTGTTTCGTTGACAACATCCAATAACTGTTCATGATAATTGTTGACTAATTCATTTTGTTGTACGCCCAAAATTTGGACACCTATGTATATATTCTTTCGTTCATTTTTCTAGAACAAAATCGTCTTAAAAGGTCTAACTTGAACGACAAAATCTAAAAATGGATTTTATATTTTAAATAGCACTGCTTCCACTGCAGTCATTTCGTTGTAACAGTTAATAAATTGCAAATTTATTTAAATATATAACTGTAGGCACACTATATATACATACATATATATATGCACTAAAATCAATACTTGAGTTTACCCGAATTTTACGTGTAAAACAACGCAGACAGATCCAAACGGAGTTTGTCGAAAATTATATTCCTTACGTGGACATTGTAAAGGAAATGGTACTAAAAGCGCATGGTCACTGGTCACAGACGAAGTATATAACCCAACCCATGTGTAAGAGTCTCTCAGAGTTCTATAACGCTTCTTTCTACATTCTAATAGACATTATATAGAAGAAGTCTTATGTATGTACTATATACGTGAATCGATTTGCCAATAATAAAGTAATCATTGACGTCCTTAATGATCATTTTATCATATTCAATACCTATCGTAATATTTCTTTTATTGAATTCACATTCTATTGATGTAAAGAATAATCGTATGACACACCAAAGTTTCCATTTGTGGAAAGCATTTACACCAATTAAAGTGGTGACGAATTATGTTTGTATATATGTATGTACTTACATAGTTAGATTTGCATAATTATTTGAATTATGTAAAAGGTCTTTGCAACAGCTAAGGGGGAACCTTTTCATATCTAGATGTAGATAGTGCGCCCCCTAAAGCAACTTTCCGAATGGGTAAAATGTTAAAAATTCAGTCGAATAAAGTAATAATCTCTATAGTAATAAATTAAAAGCGTCGGCGTCGCTAAACATGTAATATTTAATATTAATATAATATAAGAAAAAGCTTCATTCACGGCCGAAATAGCTCAGTCGGGAGAGCGTTAGACTGAAGATCTAAAGGTCCCTGGTTCAATCCCGGGTTTCGGCAGACTAAATTTTTTATTACTCCAAAAACATTTCTTTAAACCTTCCTTTCTCTGATTTTAATAAAATTATCAAATTTTAAACAAAAATAATAAAAACTAAACATTTTTTTATATATACATAATTTGAATGACTTCAGATTACGTCGACACGTGGCACAACTATAATAACGTCATAATCTTTCAAAGAGAAAACATTCAGAGTGAAAAGTGGCAAGCTAGTGCCAGGATCGTGCCTGCCTCGCATCCCCCGCGGTACCAGTCCGCTGATGGGTACCGGAACATTTCTGCCGACATCTCCACAATCCTGACAGGAAGAACTGATGTGACGTCACGGATATCGTGCATACACACACATAACTTGCACGACACGAAATCCATTCCTATTAATTTGCGAAACGGAACGTTAACTGTTTTGATGATTACGTAGAACTATGAGGTCAAAGGTTAATTTCGAGAGTTCACCGCTGCAAATTAGATTTTACGTAAATACGATGTAGTTTGTTGTTGTTATCAATTAAATTGGTTTTTTTTCTTCTCGTAGAAATGAATTGGTTCAAAGCGCCTGATGTTTTGAACCAACAACAAAAGTAACATGGACATACCGAGTTAACAAAATTTGTGTTTTGTTTTTATTATGATGACAAACTAAATCTGAGTTTGGAACAATAACCAAAAGAAGAAATAAAACATGAAAAGTATTTAATATTTCCATTAGAAGATGAAATGAAAAGAAAGGGCAACAATAGGGCTTTGGCCTAAAAAAAAGAAATTTTATTTCTTCTTGAGGAATATGTCAAATACCATAAGATGCACACACTTTTTCAAAATGACATTCAAGCTGCTGATTTCCGCCAACGCTTAAAAAAAGTATACTTAACCTTAGCCAAAAAAGCGACAGTGTGTGTGTGTGTGTGTGTGTGTGTGTGTGGAGGAGGAGAGGAGAGGATGGGACGTAAAAAAAAACGAAACATCGATTCATGGTTGAAAAACATTTTGGTTTAGTTCCAACTAAGATTAAAGTTGTCGGTGAAAAGGAAACTGTGGCACACAAAGTGATGATCCGAATTAGAAGAGACAACATCTCTGTCTTGTGTAGTAGTGGGGTGTAACAGTACAGTAGCAGATAAATGTCCACCCCCACTGATTGATGGAGGTTGAAACATATTTTTTACTTTATGAACTCGTTTTTGAAGAAATTTGGCAAAGAATAAAAAGCTATTTTCACACGTAATTATAAAATTGATTGAGAGAATCAATACAAGAAGATGTTATTAGATTCCCAAAAACCGAATTTCTGCACATCAATCATCCTATTTTAATACCTGTAGGTCCAAACCTAATAAAAAACGGTTTAAAAAGTTGGTATTCCAAAATAATAACTTTGATGACCCAGAACTTTACAACAGATCAATTTCAAACAATTCAATTCGATTCAACAATTTAAACAACAACGAACAAACCAAACATCTCATACTAATAAACTTGGAATTACTATCTCTTTTAGAACGACTAAGGCTCTAAATGTTAGAAAAGAGATAGATCCAGATCTCTCTCTTTTCTAGCTGGCCTTAGTCGCTCTAAATGTTCTGTATAATCTTCGACATCTCAAAATGTACAATTTTCGTTTTCAATTTCCGCTGAGAAGAAAGTACATTTTGAGTTTCTGCTACTACAACAACTAAAAAAATTTTCCGGAATCCAGAGCATAAGAAAACGTGTATGTTTAGAAAATAGAAATCATGACTGCATTTGCAGAAATTGATATTTTAATAACTTTGAACAGTACCTAACACTCTCAAAACTAATGATTGTATAATCACAAAATTTTGTTCTGAACTAAAAACTCGAGTAAGAAGCAATTTTTTATTTTTTCCTTATTCAAAGCAACTTTGTCCCTTTTGTAATTTGACGTCTGTCAATATATTGACAGTTACATCCACTAGAACCATAACAAACTGCCACCGCCCAAAAAAAGTTTCGCTATTTAAAAAAATGTGTGTATATGACAGCCATACGACAGCATTTTACTGTTACAAAAAGCACGGTCGTCAAAAATAGTTTGACTTGTTAGTTGAAGAAGTGCTGCTTTGTCAGAGATGTGTTGACAACTTCATTATAGTTAAAATCATAAAAATACTGTCGTGAGCAAAGAAAAACGGGACACTGTTTTTGCGTCGGTTTAATTGTGACTGTCTTTACTCGTAATACCTACTAAATCAAGAAATGTCAAAAATGCGTTTCATTGACGTTTATCGCCAAAATTATAATACATACTAAAAAATTAAGGAAATTGACATAACGATTTTGACACTGTCCCGATTTTTTTACTTACAACACTAGGTATACTTAAGTGCTTTTACAGTTTGACAGCTGTCAGAAAACTCTTAACCATTACTTCCGTTTAAATAATAAGAAAACAGGCGCATTTCCAATTTGATAGTTTCCAAAAAGTATAAATAGAGTAACTGCAAAAAATGATTTTATTATCCAATGATCAGAATTATTTTGACAGTTGTAACTGTCATCTGAAAATAACTGCTGTTTTTGTAATTTAGATCTGCCTCTTAGATCCACTAAAGCAGCAAAAAAGTTTGACATATCAGAAGCATTTAAATGTTATGCTCGCTAGAACAGTAAAAAAAAAACTAAGATTTTTTTACAGTTTGACAGTTCGTAAGAAACTAACTTAACAACAATTACGACTTTTATATGAATGTCAAATCTGAGAATCTGTTTTTATAGTTTGATAACTTGACCAGTTAAAAACGTCGAAAAGTTCTTGCAGTTTGACAGCTGTCAAAATTATTCAACGAAATATGTAATTGTTTTTACAAATTTACGGCTACCAAGAGTATTTTAACATTATTAATTTTTTTTTTTTATGTGTGGTGGGTGCTTAGTTGCAGTGACTCCGTAAGCTGTATCGCTTGTCTGGCTATCACTGCAACTCTCGCGGTGTAGTTTGTGTGCGTAAGTTGTGTTCAATGGCTTTGTGACAGCATCATATCGCCTTTTATGATGCCGCGCTGTTAATCACTTTGCTCCCAACAGCGAATGGCAAGTCGATCCGGGATTAAAACTCTCTGAAAAAATGTCACCGTCCCTCCAGAGAATTGAACCCCGGCACCTATCGTCCTCCCACAACGATAGTCAGCCGCCTAACCACTGCGGCCATCGACACCTTTGCTGTAACATTTCTGAATTGACACCAATAACAAACATTTTGACAATTGGATCTGTTAAAACCATAGAAAACAGATTTTACAGTTTGACAGTTATCGGAATGTTACTTCTACTACTTTATTGGCTTTATTGCTAGTGTTGTTGATTTGACATCCGTGTGGAAAATTTTGACAGTTGCGTCCGTTAAAATTTTAAAGAGCAACTCATTTTATAGTTTGACATTTTATTGTTTCAGATGTTTCAATTGCTGTTTTTGTAATTTAAAATCTGCCAGTCGATAGTGTGCATCAATAACTAGATCCACTAACACAGCAAAAACGTTTGTTTATGCTCACTACCATAATGCGAAGCTTTGAAGTGACAAAATGAATCGTTACTATTGCCAATTCTCACTTCTCAATTGTCTTTTAGACAGCACTTACTTTTATGGTTAAGTAACGTTTCCGACGAATAATGACCAAGTAAAAAGGTTGTTTACCTAATGTAACAACAAATTGTTCTTCCACACTTTGAATTGACATTTTATAGTTTGACATTTAGATTCATAGTTTTCAAATTTTGTTTTTTACCTGTCAATATTCTGTAATCTGTCAAAATTGACACCTTAACAATTGACAGACAGGTTTAGAAAACACAAAGTTTGAGAAATTTGAACGAAAATGGAATCAATAACTGCAATTGTGCGTTTAATGTTTTCAAATAAACCGACTAAGAATTAATTTTACCACTAATAAACTTGACTAAAGCATCAATCACCATTAAATAATTATTAAATAATTATTGTAATGCCCCTTTTAGATAAATACATCTTTAAATTATCCATCGATCTGATACAACATACTAAATTAATTTTATTTTTCGTGGGTTCATTTAGCACTTGTCGGGAGTAAAAAAAAACATGTGATCCGTTCTAATTTACAACCTGTGCGACACAAAAATAAACTATATCTAAGCAAAAACAAGCTACGAAACAGAGTAACGAAAAAAACAACCAGCCAACCGTCAAACAAGCTTCAAAGACAGCGAAAGTTGTTTTATTTTGATTCGATAGCGGCGCAGCAACTTTTACGTAATCCGCCGGTGATGTTTGATGATGAATACAACAGAATTATAATGCCCAAACGGCTAGTCGCCACAGCTCGGGCGGCAAGGATGTCAAGGCCGTTTTTAGGAAGCGATTCACAACATTCATGCGCTCGAAAAAGAAACTAAACGGCTAGGCGCACCTGACCTCATCAAGCTGCCCAAATAATTGCCAGATGAGATCATTATGGCAGCCACCAGACTAAAGACTGGGTGGGCGCCATATTTTATGCGTCTGTAATCGCGTTACAATCTAGTTGACTATGTTTTATAATGATTATATATATATAAATAGTTCGAATCTAAACCTGTTCATCGTGTGAATCTGCTTTAAATTTGCAGATTTTTTTCAGATATAAATAAGTAGTAGTAGTATACGTAGTTGGTCGTGGAATTTTTAGATTGTGTTAGGTAATGGAATGGGATGTGAAAATGAACTGGTGTGTGCCAATATATTAGATTTTTAAACGAGCACACGATCAAATATTGCCCATTTATTAATATTCGTTTGGAAAATACAGCATCGAATAATTTCTAAATTATAAATAAAAGTTGCTAGTTATGCTAATTAAAATGAGACTTACATCATCGCAAGACAACGATCAGAATTTATTAGATTATTAACTTCTATCCTATTATGAAACTAGTGGCACCAATAACTGATAAATTAAAAGTTACAGCTGCTAAATGTAGGCGAAAAAAATGACTTGTTAACGTTGACAAGAATAGATTTGGCAAACCATCAAAGTAGTCGGTGAAAAACTGGAATATAATTTAAATTTTTTCCTCCATTAATGGAATAAATTTCTACACAATTCTTGCCTAACATTCGTAATATATTAGAGATCGAAACCAATATTTTTTTTCTCAAAACGAGATTTATATCGCTCGAGAGAATCGCCCACGATAGTCTTAACTATGCAATATGTATTTTTAACTATTGCTAAGCTGTCTGTTTATTATTTTGAACGACGACCAAATGATTTTTTGTTGCGTACATCAGTAATGTCCTGTTTAGTTGTTCTAGATATAGTACGGCTCTAATTATAATAAAATGAATACGATTACTAAACTTTTGAAAAACTAATGCATGAAAAATGATAATTTTGACAACTATTAAAAATGCTTTTGTAATTTGACATCTGTCAATATATTGATAGCTACATCCGTTCGAACCATAACAAATTCCCATTTTTACTTTGTCACAGTTGTAGAAAGTTTCTTTTTAACTGTTACACCTCTCCCACCCCCTCCACCCCCAAAAAAGGTTCCACAATTTAAAAAAATATGTGGGTGTGTGACAGCTATAAAAACCAGCATAAAAATATCTTTTTACAATTGTCAAAACTAGTTTGACTTATTCGTTGAAGAAATGCTGCTTTGTCAGAGATGTGTTGACAACTATATTAGTTAAAAATCATAAAAATATAATTGCATTTACAGTTTGACAGCTTTGACAGAAAAGCCTTAACCATTACTCTCTTTTAAATAAAAATAAGGAAAGAAACGCTTTTCTAATTTGATAGTTATCATAAAATTGTATCACGTACAAATGTCATAATTACAAAAAATGATTTATGATACTATTATCCAGTGATCAAAGTTATTTTGACAGTTATAACAATCTGGAAAAAAACTGCTGTTTTTGTAATATAAGATCTACCAGTCGACAGTGTGTGATTGTTAGATTGTGTGTCGATTGTCAGATTCACAAAAACAGCAAAACAGTTTGACATATCAGAAGCATTTAAATATTATGCTAACTAAAACAATAAAAAAAACTAAGATTTTCTTACAGTTTGACAGTTCGCAAAAAACTAAATTAACAACAATTACGACTTTTATATGATTGTCAAATCTGAGAATCAGTTTTTATAGTTTGATAACTCTACCTGTTAAAAATGTCGAAAAGTTTTTACAATTTGACAGCTGTCAAAATTATTCAACAAAATATATAACTGTTTTTACAAATTTATAGCTACCAAGAGTATTTTAGCAGTATTAGTAGCTGTAACATTACTGATTTGACATCAATAACAAAAATGTTGACAGTTGGATCCGTTAAACCCATAGAAAACGACAAATTTTACAGTTTGACAGTTGTCGTTGAATGTTGTTTTGTTGTTATTTCTTTATTGCTAGTTTTGTTGATTTGACATCCGTGTGAAAAATTTTGACAGTTGGGTCCGTTAAAATTGTAAAAAGCAACTGATTTTATAATTTGACAATTGCGAAAATATTACCATAACCACCCTCCGACTTCCCATAAAAACAATACGAAAATGAGGGCTTTTATAATTTGAACAGATTTCGCACGAATTGTAACGCTTCAACAAACAACTGATTTTACAAATTTATATCTGATTAGATTGTTGAATCTGAAAAACAATCCGTTTTCATAATTCGTTTGTTGTTAAAAGTAGTTTGACAGCTTTTCTTATTAAAAAAAACATTTGACATTGGATCCGTTAAAACCATAGAAAATAACAGATTTTACAGTTTGACAGTTGTTGTTGTTGTTACTTCTACTAATTTATTGCTGGTTTTGTTGATTTGACTTCTGCGTGGAAAATTTTAACAGTTACATCCGTTAAAATTGTAAAAAACAACTGATTTTATAGTTTGACAACTGCGAAAATATTACCACAACCACCCCCCACCTCCCAATAAGAAAATGAGGGTTTTTATAGTTTGACAGTTTTCGCGTGAATTGTAACGCTTCAACAAACAACAGATTTTGCACATTTATATCTGTATAAATATTTTGACAGCTATAGTTAGTTTGTTAAATCTGAAAAAAAAACTCTCTTCATAATTCGATTGTTGTTAAAGGTAGTTTGAGAACTTTTCTTATAAAAAAAATGTTTGACAGTTGGATCCGTCAAAACCATAGAAAACAACAGATATTACAGTTTGACAGTTGTTGTTGTTGTTACTTTTACTAATTTATCGCTAGTTTTGTTAATTTGACATCCTTGTGGAAAATCTTGACAGTTACATCCGTTAAAATTGTAAAAAGCAACTGATTTTATAGTTTGACAACTGCGAAAATATTACCATAACCACCCCCCACATCCCATAAAAAACAATACGAAAATGAGGATTTTATAGTTTGAAAGTTTCAGCGCGAATTGTAACGCTTCAACGAACAACTAATTTTGCAAATTTATAACTGTCACAAGTATTTTGACAGCTATAGTTAGATTGATAAATTTGAAAAAAAATCCATTTTCATAATTCGATCGTTGTTAAAAGGAGTTTGACTGCTTTCCTTATTAAAAAAAAATTTTGACAGTTAAATCCGTTAAAACTGTCACATAAGTATTTTGACAGCTTTAGTTGGATTGTGAAATATGAACAGAATTTCCATCTTCGCAATTTGATTGCCGTTAAAAGTAATTTGACAGCTTTTCTCATTAAAAACAAGCGTTCGTCCAGTTTGACAGCTGTCAACAGTATTTTAATTGTTACATCTGTGTGCAAATATTGAAACTATGCAAAATGACAGCTAAAGACTAGACGTTTTTTTGGTGATTTTAAAACATGTTACATCGCATTATTACTATAATTTGTCCGGTACTATACAACCTTAGTGTTCATGTAGTAATGCAGGAACGATGTAGATACCTTCAAGATATATTTTTTAAAAAGTTGTCATGTAATATGCAAATTAATCACGTTAAAAGCTCAAGAACGGGTGGATTTAGAAAATGGAAGTATAATCAATCAAAAATTCACGAGTGTATTCTAAAAGAGATCCTGTTTTAAAACTCTGACATTACCTATATACGATACTGTAACGATTATATACATTCATACTATTTTTAAAAGAGTAATTTTATCAAATTAGATGATAAGATAAAATTAAACGCAAACGTGCAACTTATGATTCAGTCCATAATACCCGTTCTTAGCTAGCTAGACTTTAAATTAACAATTATGACAAATGAGTGCACCGATCCGATAGATTTATTTCGTACTGAGGCCTACCATGATGACATACAGGTTATTTATGCTTTTTTTTAATTATTTTATATGTTGCTGTATATGTAATCAACTTATTTAGACTTCTATATAAATCCTAATTTATATGTATATGTAGAAAAAGATAAGATATATTTATAAGTGTTTATTTCTTTATATTTTTTACATATGACATTTTTAGATACAATTACGAGCCGTTAAAAAATTACCAACGTTAGCGGTCGCTTTGGACGTCGATAGGACAAGACACGAATTAATTCCAACGTTAGAAGATTTTTTGGACGTTATCTATTTCAATAACGATGAGGTGCTGTTAGTTTTGGCGGAGCAATTGGGTAAATTCGTACCATTTATCGGGGGCGTCGATTATGCTTTTCTACTTCTACCTATGCTGGAAAAATTGGCAGCTACCGACGATACTTGCACCAGAGAAAAAGCCGTCGAATCTTTACAACACGTAGCATCGTTAATGAGCGGTAACCAATTAGAAGAGCATTTTTTGAAAATTATCCAAACGATGTCTGAAGCTGAGTGGTTCACATCGAAATGCTCTGCGGCTGGGTTAATTTCCGTAAGTGTATGAGATTTGATCTAGAACCCTCCCTCTATAATTACTCCTTTCAGATTTGTTATCCTAAGCTGTCGGATGAAGGTAAACGGAATATAAGACAATTATTCTTGTCACTCTTAGAGAATGAATCGCCAATGGTTAAGAGGGAAGCTGCTAAATATTTTGCTGACATCATTAAAGTCGTGGAAGTTCAATATTTGAAAGAGGAATTTATACCGAGCTTTAAGAAATTATCCACGGACGATCAGGTTAGTTTAAAAAAAAATTATAGTTCAAAATAACATACCAATACAAAATATATGACGGTAGTATAATAATATGAAGGAGCATTTCGTAAAATTTTATTGCTGAGCTTCGTTCTTGGCAATAACATTATCTCTATTTCGTAAATTGCTATTTCATAAATATACACTGACTCAAAATGTAAATGATCGAAAAACACATACCGATTGGGGATTTAATGTGTGTTTGATCTCTTATTGGTATACAGGGTGATCAGATTTTGCAATTTTATTCTCTCAATCTCAAATACAACACTTTGTTTTGTATTATTTCTGTCATATTCAAGCATTTCCGATTTTTTTTTTTTTTTTGAAATACGCGATTCAATCGATACCTATAGTGACAAGCCACGTTAAGAATCTAAACGAATCAAATTAATTTTTCGCTACCTGTCAATGCTCTACTAAGCATTGACAGGTGACAATCAAGTAATTAATGTCATTTTGTTCTACGAGTTTACTTTTGCAGGAGTTGAAAATCTGTGGTTTTCATTTTTTGAAAAATATCTATTCTTTCGAAAGTAGGAACAGGTGCACTTGATAGTGCAGAGGCTTTTCAGCGTTGCTCCTAACATTACTGCAGGAGATTCTATAGATGTAACTTTAGAAAAAAAAACAGTTTGTAGAAGTTGCAGTGGGGGCTGGGAAGGTGTCCGCGCTGTATGACTACTACTATAAAATGCACTCTCATCTAAATTAATTTAAAGATCATATTCGACTTCGTCGCTACGTTTTGCTGACCTTAAGTTATAATTTTTTGTTTTTTTTATCAAACATCTCTTACTCTTATTAACAACACGCGAACATCACCCTTGCATGTCCATAGGTGGACTCTCCTCAACTCTCTCTCCGTTTTCCTACATTTAGTCTACAAAATCCTACAGAAAATCCTGCAGAATTTTCAACCGAGATCGACATGTGATTCCGGAAATCCCGGGGCAGATGCCGATCACCACCCGAGACAGACAACGTCTTTCCGGTCGAATTAGAATTGATTTGTGACAATAGAAGATATGTTACTTCATAATTTTCCCGAAGAAATCACAGAACATCTATGGTTCCAACAAGATGAATCTCCATCCCACTGAAGAGGTGGTCTAATTGCTTCACCGCCACATTCTCGAGATCTCAGCATGTATCTGTGGTCTTCTGTCACTCCTCTAGGGCCGGACGGGGGTTCTTGAGCCCTTTATTCCTTTGTGATAGTCAGTAGCCTGTATCTATTGGATGTTCGAGTACGACTAGGGTCTGTTAGAATCGAAATTGGTCAGTAGACTGATAAGTGGATTATTGGATCTTTCAAAATCTTTGTAGAGATTTTGTTGATAAGTCGATCACAAACTGCTTTAGGGATTGAACACCTAGATCGTCGCAGAGTTGTTGGTTTTGTACAAACCAGGGCGCCCCAGTACTGAGCCTTAAGATTCGGTTTTGCAGAGTTCCCAGCTTCTTGTAGGTGATGATGGGTCGCAAAAATGACAGTTTGATTCTCAGCGACAGGATGCTTTTGGAACATACAAAGTTCCAGGACTGAATGCACACATAACACAGAAAATTTAGGTATTTTTAATATCATGCTTCTACATAATCCCCCTGCACTTCAATACAACGTTTAGATCGAGTATAAAGAACGGTGAACGCCTTCTCGATCGTCTCGACTTCAACACTTCGCAGTATCTTTGTCACCGCCGCTTCGATCGCCTCTATCGACTCGTATCGCTGTCCCTTCATCTTCAATTTCAACTTTGGAAATAGAAAATAGTCCGAAGGGAACAAGTCGGGTGAATATGGGGGGTGGTTATAGCCAGCCTTCGCGCCAAGAATTGCTGAACAATGATGAACTTGTGCGACGGTGCATTGTCATGCAAGAGACACCAATTTCCGCTGTCCAACATTTCGGGTATCACACGCCGCATTCTTTTCAGTAGTCGGTGTAGGACATCTTTGTAAAAGACACCAGTGACAGTGGACCCTTGTCAAAGGAATTCTTGGTCGATAATTCCTCGACTGTCGAAAAACACGATCAGCATCGTCTTTGTTTTTGATTTTAACGCACGAACTTTCATCGGTCGACCCTTTCCCGGACTTGTCCACTCCGCACTTTGGCGTTTAGTTTCCGGATCGTATTCGAGACACCAAGACTCGTCTCCGGTGACGGGTCTTAATCGGCCGTGGCAATCAAAGCTTCGGAAGAAGCGATTCGGTGATCTTTTTGCTCCGTAGTGAGACTGTGTAGCACAAAACGCGCACAGAGCTTCGTTTTTCTTAAATCGTCCGTCATTATCGTAAAAACAGACCCTACACTCATGTTTAATGATTCTGCAATCATTTCTATCGTCATTCGACGGTCTGACCTCACCAACGCTCGCACTCGCTCGACATTTTCATCAGTCCGACTCGAACGTGGACGACCTGACCTCTCATCATCTTCCCTCGATTCTCTTCCATCTCTAAACCTTGCAAACAACTCAAACATACGCGAACGACTCATAGCCTCGTCACCATTAACAGTTTTAATCATTTCATAAGTTTCTGTGGCCGTTTTGCCCAATTTAAAACAAAATTTGACACAATGACACGATCACTCAGACACACTTTACTCGAGTGAACGCTGACAAGTTGAAACTCGTCAGAACGGAATGAAACTTTGAGCGTGCGTAGAGAAGGTTGTTGCTACGCGTTCCCTTAATTGCGTAGAGATAGTGCCACCTGTACTGTTTTACGAGAGGCAGTCCTGGAACTTTTTGAATACACTGTGTAACATAGTTGAACCTCTCGATGGATCTGTTGACGTGGAGCCACAGGGTAAGGCGTGAATCGAGTCTCATTCCTAGGTACAGGACTGAAGGTCTCTACGGGTGCCTGAAGTTATCGACGTAGACTATTACTGAAGCGAATTGCTACGCATTTAAATTCATTAATCTTCAGTCTACATTTCCGTTTTCATCGGATGACATCGACTCCTTCAGCTTTTGGTATATCCAATATGTATACCAGAATAAGTAACGGTACCAGAAGAGAGTACTGCAGTACTCCAGCTGCAATGAGCTGCTTCGTAGAGAGCCAATCCCCGTGTCGAGCGGAGAAAGATCTATTGAGGAGGTACGAGTAGATGATCCTCACCAGGTTCGGATTGATGAGTTGGAGGACGTTTTGTACACGAGTGTACTGTATCGAACGCTCTTGATGATGTTTAAAAAGATGGCGCCCAAAATCTTCTCTAAATTCGTCATTAACTGTGTATCCTAGACTATTTCATTTATGAGATCTCTGCATCTGTGTTTTCTTTTTCTTCGGGAATACGGAGATAGATAACAAACTTGATGACAGTACAGAAAAATCTAAACACCCTGTATAATCGAAAATATTTTTGAAGGATGCAGGAATCCATGTTAATAATCTTATTTATGTTGTAATAACTAAATATTAAGCACATGGCTGTACAATTTAACACCTAAGCAACAGTTTAACGTCAGTTTACGAAGAAATAACGGTTCTGCAGTTACTATTTTCCGCACATTGTATTAACGTCTAATAATACATTCAACATTTGACTGCAGTATTATTTATAAGTACATAATATGTGCATTAACTGGTAAGTTACTTGTTTCCTAGTTTCTACTTCAGTTATATACATACATACACTGCAGCCGTACTTTGTAAATAAAGCCGTTATAAAATCATCTCTGTTTTGAAAACATGCCTAAAATTAACGGTAAATCCGATGTTATGATGTTTTTTTTTCTCAAGTTCTTCGCCACAAAGACATGCATGTTTTGAGTTCTATAAATATAGAATGGGTAAATACTGTCAAGAATAAGAATTAATTAAATTTTTTTTGTAGGTAACAAGATTAAGAGTTTAGGACAACAATGAAGTGTAATTTACAGCAATCTAGAGTGTCACCGTGAACCACTTCCAATTAATCTTTTTTGGATGGTGAAGTCATTCGTTTTCCAATCATTATAATTGAGTGCTTGTGTTTAGTTCTACGAGGGAGCGTTTTTATATTCGCGGAATGGGGGATAAGGGGTGGAAATAAAAAAACCAAATTATTTTTCTTTTTCAATATATTCACCTGCAAGACGGATACATTTTTCACATCTTTCAATTAATTTATTTATACCCTCATAAAAAAATGATTTCTCTTTATCTGCAAAATACGCCGAAACTGCCTCCTTGACTTCATCATCGGCAGTAAATTTTTTACCCCGCAGCTCTTTTTTCATTTTCGGAAACAGGTAATAATCACTCGGGGCCAGGTCTGGGCTGTAGGGTGGGTGATTCACAATTTCGAAGCCCACCTTATGCAGGGCAGCTAACGCAACGCGGCTCTTGTGGACGGCGCGTTGTCGTGCAAAAGCAGCACACCTTTCGTCAATTTTCCCCGTCTTTTCTCTTTAATGGCTTCTTTTAGTCGCTCTAATATTGAAGCGTAATATTCTCCGGTTATAGAAACACCTTTATCTTTATAATCAATCAACAATATTCCTTCCGACTCCCAAAATACCGTTGCCATGAGTTTCCCAGCTGATTGTGACACTTTAAATTTCTTGGGAGGTGCTGTGCCCTTTTTATGCCACTGCATGAAGTCTTGTTTGGACTCAGGTTCATAATGATGAACCCAAGTTTCGTCTCCAGTAACAATTCCACTCAATACACCATCCTTGTCTTCATTACAGAGGTCCAAAAATGCACGCGAACACTCTACGCGCTGTTGTTTTTGCGGCGGCGTGAGCATTCTCGGCACCCATCTTGCGCTGACCTTAGACATGCCGAGATGATCGTGTAGGATTTTAAAAATTGTTGTATCGGATACTCCAACCGTTTCTGCGAGTTGTTTCTTCTTTAGTCGAGCATCTTCGAGTACAATTTTTTCAACTTTTTGGATAAGTGCTGGCGTGGTCACCTCAATGCTCCTGCCCGGCCTCGGGTCGTCTTCAAGGGATTCCCTTCCTTGTTTAAATAAACTATGCCACTTGTACACCATGGTTTTCCTGGACAAGAGTCGCCGTAAACCAATGACATCTCATTCATTATGGTCGCGACTGATTTTCCTTGCCTGGTAAGGAACTTTATAACGGCACGATATTCGATTTTTTCCATATTTCACTTTTCACTCCTGATTATGTTACTTGGTTGACGATAGCTCAAAGACTAACTGTCTAATAACAATGAAACTTCGTATTTATACTAATTATGAGTCGTTGCACAGGCCACGCCCCCAATGCGCCTAACCACCCCTACAACCCGCTCATTCCGCGAATATAAAAACGCTCCTTCGTATGATACAAAGAATTTATACCACTTGTGGATATTTGGCCCGGGCATTACGTCCTGTGTATTTCCTCTCATCATCTTATCTTTGTTTTTCGCTTCATATCCTTGAATTGAGGTATTTAGTTGGATAGTAGAGGCGCCTTATATTGCTCAAACATAGCTGGAACATCATGCACACATAACTTGGACTAGCGATTGACTAGCTTTACTCAATTTGTTGACAGAATTTATACCTTTAAATGAAAGTCATTTTAAACATATTTATGCCTGTAGTCTAATGTCAGTTTGCAAATCATGCCTTCTTAAATTATGGAGCATTCGTTCAGTAAATTTGGACAGCTTATGAATTTAAAAGAATCTTAAGAACAATGAGCAAACGTACTAAATTTGACACTAGTGTTCTGGCGCTCAATACTCAATAAAATCTCATATACCAGTAAATATTGAAGCATAAAATAATAGTATTCCTCTGAGTCTTGCCTAAGTGACCCTATCTCCTTTTCTCTTTCTTTCGAAATTTTCCAAAGTTCCAGATTCTTCTAATTTGTTCTGAATATTGTTCCAAAACTTTAGCCTTGTACCATGTATGTATAGTCCATGAAATAATTGAGATAAATGACATCTACTTAGCTCTCCTCTTTTTTTTTGGAATTCGAAATTTCGACGTCCCAGGTTATTGTATATTGTCCCAAAGTTTCAACCTCCTCGCATGCATGCTTTGTGAAATAATGAAGAAAAACGAAAATTTGAGAAGACTGCTTCAAAATTTCCGAATCAAAACATGAATAAACTAGAAGAATAAAATTCTCTCACCCTCCATTCTTCCTTTAACTTTTTAAGGTTGTTCTCTTTATTTTGAGTTTTGTTTATCTAAAAAGACAGTTTCAGTCGTCTACCATGAATAGTTAGACCTTCTTCTAGGTTGTCTTGGCTATTAAAAGCATTGATTCAAGATTTCAAAATCAAAACTTGACTTGGTCTTAGGAGTTGTTCCAGGCTTGTTTGTTTAGTCTAACACTTTGAACGGTTATTCCAGATTATTCTAGAAAAATTCTACATCGTGCTAAAGTTTTGACTTTCTTTTTTCATGTATGTAGGTATAGTTCACGAAATAATTAAGAAAAATCACAACTCACTACCTCCCTACCTACATGATGTTGCCCCATTTCTTTTTTAGAAATTCTGATAGCTGTTCAAGATTGTCATAATTATTTTAAACATTGTCCCCAAAATTTTAGCATTCTACCACCATCACCCTCCCTTCGTTGCCAATGGAAATTTCGATTGTTTCTCTAGCTTGTACTGGATTTATTTGTAAAATAATCAAAAAGAGAATCCATTTTGTAAGCCACCTCCTCCAAGTTTTTTTTTGAAAATCATAACTTTTGACAGTTATGTCAAATTGTTGTAGGTTTATTCTACGTCATTCTAACGTTTGAGCCTCCTATGACCTTTTTTTTAATCGACCACTTTTCAAAGTTGTTGTAGGTTGTGTTTTCTTCATGGTTCCAAAATTTTAATCTGCCACCACTAGTACTTCATGAAATAATTTGAAAATGAAGCTCCTGTTTTAAAATTCGAAATTTTGAGTTGGTTCAGGTTGTTCTAACTTTGTTCTATATTTTTCCAAAGTTTCCGCCTTTTATCGTGCATATTTCGTAAAATAATCAAGAAGAAATATATGCCCCAAAACTCCTTTTTTTTTAATCCAACACTCTAGACAGTCGTTCCAGGTACTTCTTATTGTCCTGTTTATTCTAGATTGTTCCAAACTTTTATCTTTCCATGATAAATACTTCGCAAAATAATTTTAAAAAATTAAATTTTGCTGGCCCCTTCCCGTTCCTCCGCCCGCCCGCCCACTCCCTTTTAACAATTGTTTGAGATTTTTTTGTTCCAAAGTTTTTACCTTCTATGATGCATACTTTATGAAATAATTAAGAGAAAATAAATTTTCCTAGCCCTCCACCCTCTTTATTAATTCAGAAAAATTAAAATTTTGGACAATATGGAATAACTTTCAAAATTTCAAATTTCCCAGGGGGAGGGAGGGGTCGGGGTTGATGACCTTGACAATTTTTTGGAATTATTTTGCAAAATTTTGCTAATCGTTAAGTTTTGTTACTCTACATCTAAACTATTACATTCTAGGATTCGGTTAGACTCTTAGCCGTCAACGTGGCGGTAGCTTTGGCTTCAAGACTATCACCTGCGGAGATAGAAGAACATATCTTAGACACCCTAAACAGTCTTTGTGGTAATACCTCTTGAAATAACTCGAATTTAAATTTCTAATTTGGTTTAATTCCAGCTGATTTTTCGTGGAGAGTTAGATACCAATTCGCCAACGAGATCAACTCGATACAAACAGCAGTAGGACCCAGTATAACGCGTAAAAGCATAGTACCACTGTATCAGATCCTCGTGAGGGATACCGAAGCTAATATAAGGGAGATATCAGCCAGAAATATCGTCCAATTTTGCGAAATTTTACAAAAATCCTATTTAGAAACGACCAACGCTAAAAAAGACGATTTAGATCCTGTTATTAAAGACGAGATATTACCTTTAATTAAAGAGTTAGATAAAGATGTTGTCGAAGACGTACAAGATGGATTATACTCAGTAATTATATCGCTAAGCTCTTTGCTAGGTGAGACTAACACTAAAGATTTCCTCTTGCCCTTAATAACAAGCTCGATTGAGAATGATTCTTCGAAAGTTAAAGAGAGTATCGTTACTAATTTAAATAATATAATCTGCGTTATTGGTATTGAAGAGCTTAGCGGAACTGTGCAGAAATTGATGACTGATCTTGTGAAGACCTCAATCTGGAGAACCAGAAGGAATTTAATAGTGACCTTGTGCCATATCGCCAGGCATTCGAAAAAGGATTATTTCGACCAACACCTAAAATCTTTATACGTCGATTTATTAAACGATCGGATCTATGGCGTTAGGAAAGTAGCCACTTTAATCCTGCCGGTGTTAGTGAAATATTTCGGCATGAAATGGGCTAAAGCGAATATGATCCAAACTTATCTGGAATTTTCTAATAAAATATCTTATTTATTGAGGATGATATGCCTCTTCGGAATCGATGAATTAATATCTCCTAGCTTGGAGAAAAAGGAATTCCGATTATTTATACCTGGATCTACTCAAGGATAAAGAGGATGCTAATTCTTCGAAAATAATCAATAGGATTAAAAATTTAAACGAAGTCTTAGCGGTACAACTCGAGGAAGAATGGGTTGGAATCGTTCTGGCCTTCATAGAGGATGAAGATTATTTCAATGAAGACATCAAAGTCTACGCCGAAGAAACTTTAGACGCTTTCACTAAATGTGGCGACTTAGTAGTCGGATCGATCACCAATAATGAAATTTCGAAACGAGATATCGAGGAAACTTATTTAGAAGGGTTGCTATTTTTAATCTTAGCATACTTCTTAGATAAAATCCACATATTAGCGCAAGATCCTGTTGTAAACATCAGAATGAGAGCTGCAAGCACTCTCCAGAAAATATACAATTTCAACAATGCTTTGAGGAAAGAATTGGAGGAACCATGGGTGACAAAATTGATTAATATTACATCGGTGAATGATAGAATGACTTTGATGCAAGAATGTAGGAATGAATTATTAGAAGCTGTCAATCTAAAAAATAAATTAACCGATGTTAATAAACAGGAACTTCCTCCAGTTCCAGCAATTCCTGCAATAGATGATGTGAAAATTGAAGACGTCACTGCGAATTCCCCCACTCCAATGGAGGTAGATCCACCTCAGGTATCGGAAATACCAGGAAGTGAAATAATTGAAAAGGTGGAAGAAAAAATGGAAGAAGTCGGATCACCGCCAGAATCAGCGGTGCAAGAACAGGAAGCCAAAGTTGAAGTTGTTGAGAAATTGGAACCACCACCAATGGAATCCGGGGAGATTGCGAAAGCTGTTGAAGAAACTCAAGAAACGTTAAACGTGGCAAAATCGGAACCGGTAATTGAAGCTGTTACTTCTGAACAGGTCGTACAAGCAAATCCGGATGAGAAGGTCTCGGAAAAAACAGAAGATGCCAAAATGGATGTGCAAAATGTGTAATTTTTTTTTATTTATGTCAAGTGAATGAGTGACTGTATATAAAGGTGTTGAAAAGAGACCGGAATAAATCTTGTAAAAACATATATAATATATAGAATATTTTCACAAAAAAAGAGTCTTTTCTTTTCTAACCCTAAAGGATGTGTTCCAGGTCAGATAAGGCTAACAAGTATCAACAATTTGCCTTCTTAATTAGGCCTATCATTTTTATGTAGCCGTTAGTTGTGGGGTTCTCTACGCCCATTGCTAGAAACCTTGTCCTCACTAGGCCATCGCAGTGGCACAAAACCCCTGAACTGGGGTTTCCTCCTCCTCTTGACAGAATCTGCAGAGACTATCATCTGCCAGGCCGATGCTAAACATATGCCTATTCACTCTGCAATAACCGATCAACAGACCTACTATGACTTTGACTCAGGCCTCTGTTCCCTTAGGAACTCCTTTGCCTGTCTTTATCCTGGTGATGTCCAACTATCTTGTAATAGAGTATCATTGTGACTAGATTAGAAACAATGTAGGGCTAACCCTAGCAAAAGATATATCAAATTGAAACCGCACATCTATCTATTCAAAAATTTGATACCACACTCTACCAAAAGAACGATGGCACAAGATTAGTTATAGCTCCAAAGTAGCATTCGATCTGGCTCGTACTATGGAGGGTGGCCACTATTACAACTTCCAAATGTTTAGTTGCATTTATAACCAAGACAATAGATTCCAAAATATCATCAAGAAGTTTGCCCAATGCAGAGTTTGGAGGGGATTGCTATGGTTCTCCTGTTAGATTGTTACCGGATTGTATCATCGCCTTAAGCACTACAACGTAATTCGGTGCAGGTAGAAGATCATTTCTGATCCTAATATCTCTCGAGTTGAGTGCTCTTGGAGCTCTTAGGCCAGCCAATTAGTTTGGTTTGAGGACCATAAGATGTTGACGCTGTTGAGTCGAGAAGAAATTAAACGTAAACAAGATGATCGTAGAGCTAGTGGGGTTTGCACCCAATTTTTTATTTCTCTAGAGAAGACCGACCCTACGGTGGTAGTATTGTAGAAAGCCAACTTAGTGGTAGGATATTGGAAAAGTAATTTCTTGATTTTTTTCAGAACAATATGGTATGTAAGGGAATTTTACATATTTATATTGAATGTTGAGGGTGACTGATACACTATAGATTTAGCCAATTTCACGGTGTAACCATTATGAACAAACAGCTCAGCAAGACGAGTCTTTAAGTTACCATGAAATTGTGGATGGACAATTTTGAGAATTCTATTTCTTAATGCACGTAAGACATTAAGTTTCATTTGTATAAAGTGGTTAGAATGGTAATTCAAGTAACAACCAGAAATGGTAGGTTTAGTGTACCAATCAAGAAAGGAGATGGATCTGTTCTATTCAAGTTCAATGGTAAATTGAATGTGCTCGTTGAAGCTATTGAAATGATAAAGAATGTTGTCTTCCTCGTTCAGGGGAATGGAACATATCAGGTCATCAACACATTTGTAGATCAAAGGTAAAGGGAAAGAAAGATGAGGTATCACCTGTACAAGGAGGTGATCCATAACTATTAAAGCGAGTATGGGGCTAATAGGACTACCCATAGGAGTGCCGAATGTTTGCTTGTAAAAACTACCATTAAAGGAGAAAGTGCAGTTGGTCAGCAAAAACAAACTCAAAAGTATCCTTAATATTAAAGTTAGTTCTCGAACTTAATGCATTAGAAAGCACCTCAGAGAGATGGATAGACAAATTATAGACTGGTGACCCACAAAAGGACACAATACGTGCAGCTGTCACAACGTTAACTAAACGTAAACAAGATGATGTTTTTTTGCATTCTTCCTATTCCTTGTTTCTATTCTTCTAGAGTTACTGAGTTCAAGATCAATGTTGGTAAAGAATTAGTCAGCTGCTTCGATGAATCAAGGCCAGCACAAAGTTCTCCCAAGATCTATTAATAAAATTTCTACCATGCGAACTTAAGAAGACTCAATTGAAGACGGTTGGCCTGAAGAAGTTTGGCTGCACCAGAATTCCTGCTTTGGAACAATTTTTTGACAGAAGTTTAAGTATTAAGTATTGTTGGGATTAACATTTGTTTACCAAACTCTAATAACTACAACAAAAAATTGCTCCGCCCAACCTCTTTCGTTTGAAATTGCTCACCCAGTACCAACAGAAACAAACTAGTAAGTTTTGGATTTTGGAATCCAATTGCAAGTATGATCTGGTGATTGAAACGTCAAAACTCTCCATGATACTGGTTGCATCATATTTGGACTTAAGCATCGATTTCGTTGTTAATATCTCAGTTCTTATTCTTCTATCCATCAGAAGCTCTGCTGATGAAGGTAGATTATTCTTTGGTGTTGAGCTGTTGCTTAGTATTATCGACATCAATATCATATTTATTGGGAAAGTATTAAGTCTTCTATCTCTTTTATTATTAGCTGGTAATTTTCTGATAAACTTCTGGTGCACTGTCCAGATAGTCCGCTTTTAATTGTTGGTGGTGCTTTTGTAAAATAGCAGTTATTGATCTTCAATTCTCCATAACCTAACTGGCAGATGGAGCTGTCTTCCTCCTCCTTTAGACTCGATTCTCCCCTTTCAATCCATTGTTTTGACTGTTCTTTGATCTCAGGTGTGAAATGATAAACCCATGTTTCATCCATGGTTATGAATCGACGTCAAAACTGCCATCTATACTTCAGGTCGGCTACTTCTGAGATTATCCTCGTAAATTAAAGGAAATCGAATTCCATCTTTTCAAAAATTGCAATTTAATAGTATTAATATTTAGTGTTAATAGTAATGCATGTTTTAACGGAAAACATCTTACAGTCAGGGTAATGTTTCATTACGTATCTCTTATACTGTTTTGGCAAAAAAGCAAATCTCAACAAAGAATACCTCATACACTCATACTGATCTTTACTGCCTACACATCGTAAATCAATCAGCTTAAAATAACCCGCGACTGCATCAAATCAATTTTTAGAATTGTACGTATCCTCACGTTGGGAACGAATGTATTCCGACGAAAAAATCTTACTGCACCGTCCCTAAAATATAACTGAAGTCACATTTTATGTTCTTCCTATAATTATATCGATGATCTTGCTCTATTTATTAAGCATTACTTTCCTCGCTATTATACGTTTCTCGATATAATATTTTTACATATCAACTACATATGTTAAGTTTAAAAATGAGTTTAGACGCACAAGATTAGTCACCGGTTATATGCAGAGAAACAGTGCAAGCAAGGTAGTTATGTAGTTTACTTTTGATACGGTGCAAGATTCAAACAGGAAATGTTTACGAGATTTCACACCTTGTTACTACTATAGCGGTTTCTACGATTTTTCTATAAGTGATTCCTTTTGATGTTTCTTCACCTACTGTTTGTTTCTTTTTTGTTATATTTCGTAAATTGTTTATGTTAAAGTTTTTCGTTGTAAAAGACTTAGAATAGTAGCATTTTCTACTGGTAGCACTGAATGTGCACTGAGTTCAAACCTATAGTTTCTGCCCAAATGCTTAAAAATTTCAGTTACCAGTAAAATCACACCTTTAAGTCAGTTCTAGTATGTTACTTGTACTTTTGACAATTTTTATTTATTCATGTTCATACAAAATTAACATAAGCACATATTATATTTGATTCCTAGCAAAAGGAATGTTTTTAAAGTTTTATCTAATTTAATGCAATATCATACCTTCATATTACATATAATACTTATTTCATTAGAATAACCATTAATTACATCTAAATAATTCATTTTTCAATCGCTTTCTTTTTAATTAGCATTTTCATTATTGTTTATGATTGTTGAGAAGACATTATTATTGGACGCCATATTTGAACTGGACGAAACTGACTATGAAGATGAGTGCAATAAATCTTGAACTCAAATCAGTTGCCAGTGGAATGCAAAATTTAAAAAAACAGTGCCTGAATATTGCCAGTGGAACAAAACATTCGCACTGAGTTCATGAAAGTGCAACCAGTAGAAAACGCTATTAGAATAGTATAGTAAGTAAGCTTATTATAACGTTATATAAACCGTGTCTGCTATCTTTACTTCAGTCGATAAACGTTCGTCTTTATTTGAAATATGAACTATTCTAATCACATCTTTTTAAAGATTAAAATTAAATTAATTTCAAAACGATTAATGAGAAAATCAACACTAAATAATAAAGAAGCGAGTACTGACGTTATTTCGTCCCCGGTACGATATTGACGTCAATATGATGTCTTATTTTAGTGATTGTTGTGTCAAACATGACATTTGATATTAAGTTGATGATCAATGACATTTTGTATAGACATTTGACGTTTTGCGGTAGAATGCGGAAGCTACACGGCCGCCATGTTTACATACTTTGACACTTGATATAATTGTTGATTTCCGATCTTAATCAAACATCTAATCTTACCTAATGGTAGGTACAAAACAGTTTTGTGTGTCAGATATACAAAAACGCTTTAGTAGCTATTTTTTCGCTCGGACTAAAGCTTACTTTCCGCCCTTCTGATACAATATACCTTTTATTAATTACTTTTATGTTATATTTTAACGAATTTGCATGAAAAAATACAATACAAACATTGAATTTTCTTGAAACTTCGTCTTTTCGACTGCTTAGCTTCAAATTATTGAAACTTTTTGTTCAGAATTTTCAACTATAAAAAATATGAAACCCATATATGACAAGAGAATCATTTTATAGATGTTATATCGCAGGTCATTGACCTTTAGCGAGAAACGTCAAATTGACATTTAGCAAAGTTTGTCTTTGGACGTCTTCGACTAAGAAGTATCTTAAATAGACGTCAGTCTGACGCATCATTGCTGCCTTTCTATATACCTACAGTGACCTTCAAAGATATTCGAACACAACTCGATAGAGAAATATACCTTGCGCTCAATACTTTTTCCAAAGAGCCGCAGGGCCAGCTTCTAACTAGAGAAGAATTCTGGGTTTAATTTTGGTGTTGATTAAAAAGACAAAACTTTATTTTAGTTATGCCAACGTTTCGGACCCTTTATTTGTTAAATTACAAATTATATACCATCTTTGGTCCTTCATCAGGGCTATCTGTTAAGTTAAGAAAACAACTATATGCAACATACATATGTAGTTGTTTTCTAGTATCATTATTTCTTTAGTATCATTTCTCATTCTCTCATTCTTGTATCATTTAACCTCAAGTTCTTTATTCTGAATTATTTGCCAATACATACACACCATATACAGTGTGTCCAAGATAATAATGTACAGCATGGGGATCTCGCAAACGGTAAGAGATACGGGTCGATTAAATTAGGGAAAAGTAGCTCATTTACGTGGCTAATAATATGCCATTTAGAAAGTTTTAATATTCCGAGTAGTTCCGGAGATATCCGAGAAAAACCGAAATTCGAAATAAATAAAAGATAAAAATTATCGAAGGTTGTATAAACGACGTTAGTACCATTCAAAAAATATCTAAAACAATTTTAGTCCATATTAAAAAAATTAAGTTGATGGTGATTACTCAGAAACGAAACGTCGGATTACAAAAATTTGGACACCGTTGGATAGAGCGGAAAAAGTGGCAATGAAAATGTGCAATCTGTTTTGAAATTCGATCAAAAATAAAGTCAGGAAAAAAATTAAACGATTTTCCGAAATTTCGGTTTTTGTCGGATATCTCCGGAACTACCAATTTAAAACTTTCTAAATCATATTATTAGCCACGTATGCTGTACTTTTCATTTAATTATCTTGTTTTCGACATCCCCATGCTGTGCATTCTCATCTTGATACATGTATAGATACATACCTATAGCATTGAAATATTGGAATTTAGCGTCAAGTAGATGAAATTATTGTTCCTTATAGTAGCAGATGTCAATGATAATGAAAATAATTCATTTAGAATGAAATTAGGGTGAATAGTAGATAAATGCAGTTTTAAAATTATTACAGGTCATTATTTATACAGGTTATTTATACTGGTCATTATTTATACAGGTTATTAGTCATACTGGTCATTATTTATACAGGTTATCATTCATACTGGTCATAAATCATACTGGTCATTATCCATACCTGACATTATTCATACTGGCCATTATAAATACTGGTCAATATTCATACTGGTCATTATTCATTATTCATACTGGACATTACATTATTCATACAGGTTATTATTTATATTGTTGATTATTTATATAGAGAATATAAAATTCTCTATATATAAACATAAAGTTCGACTACCCTATTTTAGCGATCGTAAGGTAATGATTAGCAGCTGGGAATGTTGACAGCATTTTGTTATTTGTATAAATATCAAATGACTTATTAAAAATGTCAGGGTGCGCAGGGTGCAAGGTATATCTCTATCTAGGTCACTATACTCTCTTAAATAGAACGGAATAACCACGGTCTATTGCTGTAGATAGCTGCTGAATAATAGATTTTATGTAAAAATAAAATAGGTTTGAAGTTGTTGCATAATTCGACCAGCTAGTGACATCTGTTAGAAAATATTACAAGCTTGAATAATTAAGTTTAGAAATTTGTTAATCATGAACTACTAACCGAGCCATTATTTGTAAATTCTTAGTAATTACGCTTTGGAATAAGTGTTTTGGAGACACATCCAGTAAGCATTTTGTCCAACTGTATTGTAAGTATATATGTAAACAGTCAGTGATAGTCCAATCAAAAATTTCTACAGAAGCCTAATGACGTCTCTGAGATCGCATAATCCTCATACGTCTTGATCAACTTTTAAAGATGATACCTTAGAGAGTAATAGCCACTGAGAAGGGCACTTTCATTTGTTGAACTTTTTAAATTGTAGTCATATTATTTTTTTTAGGATTGCAGTCTCCTAAAATATACATCAGAAATGCCTTGTTTTCTTAGTAACATTATTTGGACATTCCTAGACTTGCTGCTAATATTTAATGCTGACAAGCTATTTGTCTTGTCAGCATTAAATTGGCAGTTTATAACAGTGTTAATCTGTATGGAGACTGGTACACTGACAGATTGACTGGAACTGCATTTTAAACTACACAATATAAACGTGAAATGAAAAAAAAAACGTTCGAATTTGTCCTGATGGACTGACGATGGTTCTACAGACCAAACGGTTTGTCGTAGAATCGCAAGATTAGGCACAACAGTCTGTTTTGATCTGGAAGCCTCGTTTAAGAAGCGATTTTTATTATAATTCTCTTACTTTTCAAATTAATCGCGATTTTATAGGTTTTTCTTTGAATATTTTTGCACTACAAATTTGTGCAGGTATCTCCCTTTATAGTACAAAAGTTGCCACGAATCTGACTGTGGTTTTGGTGAGCCAAATCATCAATCCATTTAAGAAGCGAGTTTGATCGCAAAGGAACTGTAGGAAGGAATTGTATCAAGACCACATGGTCTATTCCTAAGGCTACAGAGATCTTTTTTTCATTGCCTATTACAGCCATTTTTTTGGGTTTTTTTAAATATATTGTGGAATTTCTCGACGTTTTCATGGTAAGTCGTATGTGGAAGTGCTAACAGATCGAAACATCTAGCAGGACTGACAATTCATGAATTGCCCAAGCTAGAACGGTATCTATTGAACCAATGCGTGTAATTTAACATCCGGCGGTGCTACTTCCAACCTTGTTCACTAGATGGAATGGGGTTAGAATTAGTTCATTGTCGGGGGTGTTATTACAATATAGCTTGAGAGACGAAGTGCGATAAAATTACGTCTTGAATTTGAAGGAAGGCTGATGAGATCGTAAAGGTCGAAACAACGGTGATCCGTTTCTAATGCTTGCTAATGACGCTTATAATTATTTTCCTATCTTTTAACTCTTAATATTTTCAAAATCTAAATTATATCGATTATCGTTAGAGTGCTTAGATCAAGCCGTTTCAACGGTGATGATATGTATAACGGTGTATATAAAGGCGATTATAATATAAGTTGTTTCTTTAAATATTGTTTAGTTTGGCCGATATAGCATTTGTTGTTGTTTGCAGTCTAATTTATTTATTATCTCTCATAATAGAGATATATTAATTTTAAATTAATTGGCAGCATTATTAATTGTTGCCCCTGCATTAAAGAAGCTGTAAAATCCGAATTTTTTTACTACGAAATTACCGCATACTCATCCTTTTTGTTCGTTTGTCACTTCTGTGGAAACCTCGATATTTATAAACCCGATGTTTGTATATATGGAAACCAATCGTCAAAAAGCTAAATATATGTCAGCAAGCAGAAAGCCGGTCGTGTAGTTCCCTTTCGGTATAACACGCGAACATGTTCTAAACGAAAGTCAACGACCTAAGAATTAGTTGCCTAATGTTCCGCAAGATGTTACCCGAAAAGAAAAAAACTCACGCTGCAAAGCTAGGAGAGGACAATAACTCACCTTGTAATTGATAAATAGTCGCTTGGTATTCTGCCAATTTCTCGTCTATGTAATCCTGAGATTGATTAGCGATTATCTCGGCCGTGGACGGTCCTTGTTCCTCCTCTTCCGGCTCGTAATTCTGCGGTAACGGCGGCGGTTCCAGTGGAACACCGACGAATTCGTATTCGCGATTTGGACCGCTAATAACTTCTTGACCGTACGGGGTTTGAACCCGTTCGCGGTAAACGGGACCTGATTCGCACGGTATGTAAGGAGATATTCCGCGATAAAAATCGGGCGAAGCGCAACGCATCGGAGCTGGCGATGGCTGCAAAGTAAAAAGGACAAAATATAATTTTGAGAAGAGTTTGGTAAGATTCTAAACTTACTGGGTGCATTGGCATCCTGAAGGGCTTGGGACCCGGCGGGATCGGCGATGAAGGTGTCATGGGTCGGGGTGTGGGCCATCTAGGTCTAGGACAGGGCATGAATGGTGGTCTGGGACCGTAAACGTTCATTTCCGGTCCACCTAAACGCGGTGGAGGGGACGGGCCATAAGGAGAAGGTGGTCTGAAATGAAGTGGTGACCAACCACCGCCTCCATGGCCCCCTGGTCCAGACATTTTCGGATTGTTTCTTCGTAGATTACTAAGCTAACATAATTTTAGACGAACATCTGTAAAAGAAGATAAAAAACATGTTAATAAAATTGTTAAACTTAGCACAAAATCGAAGAACAAATCAAGGAAATTTCGTGGGTACAAATTGCTGCGAGGTCTAATTTTTCAAAATCCAAAATTTCAGGATAAGATTTTTCAACATTTTCTTATAGATGTTGACCTCCCAAAACAGGAAAAATATTCAAAAAATTCTATCACATAGGTTTTTATGTGTTTTGCAGTATTTATGTTCATTAGTAATAAACCTATGTGGTTTTGTTTAAATTTAATAATTGATAAAAAAATTAAATTAAAAAAATTTACAATGTTAACTATTCTTTGTTATCACTTCCTGACGGCGGGAGGGAGGGGGAAGGAGGTACGGTACAGTAGATTTTATGTAAAGTAGTTCAGAGATCGTGTTCATTCGCGTTGAAGCGCTTTTAATTGATAAATGGAGAATTTGGCTGGTGTGACTGAGCAGGTTTTAACGTGAACTCCTGTGCGCTAGAAGCAAATGCAAACAATCTTATTGTTCAGTTTTATCGTTTTGCGAAAGTCAAATGACGATTTGTATCTTGCATGAAATGAAGAGAAACTCTCAGTAAATATACCGTTATCCAAGTGAACAATGCTGTTGTTTCTGTGTAGTCATGGCTGCAAGAGATTGTGTTATTTCTCCAAACAGTTTTTGTTATATCTGTGGTGAATACACTATTAAAAGTCAACAGAGAAACATACCTAAGTGATTTTGTGAGGACAGTTTATTTTAAGACTAAAATAGTATTATTGCAATGCGGGTTGTAGGGGGGTGATTAGGCAATGGAAATAAATTTGCATAAATACTTTCATTGGGGACATTCTATGATAATCAGGAAGAAAACTATAACGATTTGGCCATTATCCTGGAAACAATCAAATATCAGGACCATCAATGGATGGTTTGTGGGGACTTCAAAATAGTCACGATGCTTTTGGGTCAGCAGGCAGGCTATACTAAATACCCATGCTTTTTATGCCTGTAGGATAGTAGAGCCAGAGAACAGCACTGGACTAAAAGTAATTGGCCACCCCGAGTAACTTTAAAACCTGGAGAGAAAAATGTTATCAATACTACTTTGGTACCACCAGAAAAGGTTTTGTTTTCCCACTCTCCATATCAAATTGGGATTGATAAATCAATTTGTAAAATCGCTGCAAAAGGATGGGGACTGTTTAAAATATCTATGTACAAAATTTCCGAAGCTGTCAGAAGCAAAGTTGAAAGAGGAAGTTTTCATTGACCCCGACATAAGGAAACTTTTAACCGACACCCTCCTCTCCCACCTCTTTGTGGAAAGTATGAATGAGAAGGAAAAAGAAGCTTGGGTATCGTTCAAGGATGTAGTGCGAAAGTTTTGGGGAAATACTAAGGATGCTGACTACAAAACCATTGTTCAATGGATGCTAGCAGCATACGAAACACAAGGCTGCAAGATGAGCTTGGAGATCCATTTTTTACACTCCCACATAGATTATTTTCCTGAAAACCTGGAACCTTACAGTGAAGAACAGGGCGAGCGGTTTCACCAGAATGTCTGTGATATCGAGAGACCGTACCAAGGAAGATGGAATGATTAAAATATCTATGCTTTCCGAAGCTGTCAGACTCTTTTCATGCTTAAGCGGGAAACTAAAGATGAAAACCGGAAAAGGATTCGGTGAAATATCAAGGAAAAATTGTTCGAATGCTAAAATGTTTCATAAAAAACATTAATAAGTAAGTCTTAAAATAATGTTTCATTGATTATAAAAAAAATATTATGTTTGATAATTTTGAATAAACGAGTGCTTTTACCAATTATGTGATAGAGAAAAATGGACATCACTTCTTCGAAATAAGCGCATTCTAAAATATTTAATTCAGTAATAATATCTCATGCATCTTTTTTGCAGACCTGTATTATCTGCAACAGCTTCGAAGTTATGTTAACTTCTGAAAACAGAAAGGTTGTCTTTCGAGCGGCATAGTTTTACGTTGGCCTTAGGGAAGTCGACTGACTTCGAAACCGTTGCGCATAATGAATTTAAAATGGAGAAATTAACATTAGCTTCAAGTGCATTACAGAACCAATTATTTCATTAAAAAGGTTTGGGATAAGGTAACTTTCAACACCATTCAAAACTGCTTTGCCAAAGCAGGTTTTTTAAAAATTTGAAGTTCAAGGAGTGAATATGGAATATTGCAGAAGATGATCTACCCCACCAACAGTAGCAGAAAACGTAGCAATTTTAATGAAATTCAACCATCTGAGAATATTCACAACGATCACCGCCACTTCCCTAATTTGGATCAAAGACTCTCAACTGAGGAACAATTTGATGAAAATACAGTCGAAAATGTAGTCGCAGAAAAAGCAGTTGTACAAAAGAGTGATGGTGAAGAAGAAGAAGATGGAGAAGGAAAGCAGAAAAGATAATGGACCTATAAATTCTTATACGTGGGCTATAAAAGTTGTTGAAGATTTAAAAAAGTTTGCAATAAAAGATTTTATTGCAGTTGAACACTTAAAAAAACAGTCACGATGAACTTCCAATTGGTCAAATATTGTTGATCTCATGCTGGAATCGAAAATTTTCAGGTGCTCATTGATGTGGAAAGAAGAATGATGGCAGTACATAAAGGTGTCTTTATTAGTCTTGTTTGTTAATTTAGTAATCTTACTGAGGATTTCTCTGATGAAGCAAATATATTTTGTGAAAGCTTAGAAGCAGTAAAAGCAAACATTGTTTTATTATTTGGAGGTCAAAGTCTTACCGAGAGACAAGTATACATACTGCATGCATCATAAAAACAGCAATATCTAACTTCACAATGCACCGCTAACAGATGTTTAATAACCTATCTAATCTTATTAAGAAAACAATAGTAAGATATTAAATTTTACATCATTTATTCCTTAATAACGACTTTATTTAATATATCGTATTATAATTTTTTTCTTCGAGGATTTACCGATATTTATCGACTATAATATGATTATATTAACGTTTAAGAATTATAAATTTCTTGTAATATCTTGTATAAAGTCGTACTTTCGCGTTTGCTTATAGGATTTAAAACATTAAATGTACTATAAATACGTCCTGTTTCCTAAAAATATCGCCCAAGTCTCGCCTACGGTGACTCTGTACACAATTACAAGCTTATTATAGATCATCTCGTATGTTGTAGGTAGTATATTTCTCGGACGCAAGTTATTACTTTGGCGAAACAGTATTTTTTTCCTTTTCGTTTCACCTTCATCTCCGTACAATATTGCTCTGTTTTGAAGTTTGCGCTTCACTAAATTTGGGTTGCACGATATAATTGTGTCATTTTTTTTTCAGTTGGTAAATCTGAACTGTCATAACAATTACCTGGTGTGTTATAATGCATACATGTTTATGATAAATGAACAGTATAGTTTCCGGGCTAGTTTACACATCTGTCAACGATTTATCAACAACCTGTCATAATTCTGTCAACTAACGAATAAACTTATTAAAAAAAAATCTTTTTCTTTTTATAAATTCATATAAGTTTCGTGTCTACTAATTATTAAACATAATCTAGCAGATGATATTGCTGATAGTGGAAGGGTAAGGTGGGAATCTAAAATGTTGTAGGAAAGTCTTGTTAAAAAGCTCACAGTATAATAAATAAATAATTCTATGATCAAAGAGACATACATAAACTTCTATGAGCTTATATACACCAAGAAAATATAGCCGAGACTTTGTGAAAAACGTCATATTCTATTAATATCTCGTGGGTCATCGCACCTTCGCAAATTTTTCTTAAAAAAATGTGGCGAAAATTGTGACACATTGAATTTTGATGTAGTATCGTTAGGAAATGAGGTAAAAGACACAGAGACGCCGAAACGAAGGGATAAAATTATTAAATTCGGTTTCTCCCCCAAAAAATACCACCATAAAAATGTTAAATTTTCAAAATTTCTTCTAAAATTAATCTAAACAAAAATAAAAGTTTGAATTGAAATATTTCTTTTTAAATGAATTCGCCGGGTTTTGATCTTTAATTTCCGCAAAATACCGCTTAATTTCATCTTATTTTTTTTAAATATAAGTAGGTACCTACATTTTACTCTGAGACAACACCTCGTTACTTATTCGAAATTTTCGCGATTAATTAACAAAAATAAAAAATACGTACCGAAAGTGATTACTAAAAAAAATACAACTTTAACAAGACGTTTTAAACACACTTCACTATTTTACACTGAAACTGCAAAACTCTTGGACACAGTTACGGCCATATTCCCCCTTCCTGGTGAACTGATTTAAATTTAGATTTGGAATCTAGACGTCACGAGACGCTTAGCGCCGAACCTTACCGTAGATCCGGTTAATTTTGGCCATCCAACTGGAGTAAAAAAAAAATTATAACATACTTTTTTATAACCCCGCCAATTAGTAGTAGTACTACAGGACGAATTAGGATCTGTCCTAATATATCTACCCTTTCAAACTTTAAGACCTAATTTAAAAGTTGTCTCTGTATCTATCGAGACAAATTTAGAATGTTTTATTTCGAAGTCGAAGAAAGGGATGTTTCAAAAATAACTTTTGTTTATGTCTGGATAAGGAAACACACGTTTCCAGAATTGTTATATCAACACTATAGACGAGGGTTTATAATTACTTAAATTTAAAAATCATTCTCTCTCTAAAAATCTTCTCACTTATTCAATTGGATTAATTCAAGGAGGATGACACTGTTCGATTATTTTTTCCTCGAAACATACTTCCACCGGTGTTATTTAGGCCACGAATCGCATTTCGAATTCTTGAAAGGTTGTTTGAACTATTTCCATCGTCTGTTGGATAAAGTCGATAACCCAAAATGTCTTCACGAAAGTTCTGATAAAAGCTCTTTGTCTCTAATTCCCTCATTAGAATCGAGTCTAATACCACTAACAACAAACGATTGTTACGATGTATAAAACTACAAGTATATTTATTCCGATGTAATTTCGACGCTCCGCTCCAGATCCACCTTTCGTGCGTCTGTAGGGAGATTCCTTAAAATTTACCGGTTCCACGGTATTTCGTTCGGTCAATATAGCTGGGGAATTTCCCCTGAAATTGTCGTCCGACCTAGTTTCTGCCGCTTGTGTTAAGTTATGATCTGCGATTGCTTAAGCTGTCTTTGAGTATTGGCAAACAGACATCTTTGATTTCAAAGCTTACAAGGAAACACAGGGAAGTGTCCCTCACCGATTTAAATGAAATTTGGTGGGTTTGTAGACTGATGCTGTGTAAGAACAACGGTAACTTTCATAGATGCTAAATCGTCCTTTTTCGGGGGGTGAGGCGCGCTAAATCCAACGCTACCTTTCGCTATTTGCTTGAATATCTCCAAAACTATAAGACACATCAAAAAAAAGTTAAAACAAATATGTAAGTGTTTTATGAGTACCCCCACCCCACAATTTTTTTTTAAATTTTAAAATTTTTTTTTGCTGGAAAAATACACAAAGTTATGCAGAATTCACCCATATACAGGGTGAGGCATTAGTGCGTCAAAGCTCAATATATCCCTTATTATTGAAGATATCAAAAAACTTTATGTACAAGAATCATAGACAGTTTTAAGCTACACATTTTAAAATTAATTTCATATATACAGTGTGTTTCATATCGCTAGGGTGAACCAAACATACATTTTCTTAAATGGAATATACTATATATTATCTCAAATTTGGATTAAGCCCATCTTCCTCGTTCTTTCAATATAAGGGTTCATTGAGTTATACCGAGTATTTCAGAAGTTATGGTCAATTTTGTGTGAAAATCGTTACGTATTTAACGTCCTGTGTATTCCATACGAAACAGCTTGAAATTATTTTTTTACTGGAATAACTTTTTTATACTGTTACACTGTTATAACGAAGTGGTGTTTTCCCAATATTACGAAAACTGTGTACAGGGCGATTCAAAACACAAATGCATTATTTTCTAATTTTTTTTTAATGGAACACCCTGTATTTTATATTAAGAAAGGGAAGAATACTTGATATACTTTCATTTTCATTAACTATTCCCTATATCTAAAATGGTTAGTTTCTGAGATATTTAATGATTTTTAAAGAAATGTGAGCATTTTGGCAGTAATTGGAATATAATACATTAGCCATGAAAATGTGACATTAGAAAAGTCTGAATCATATTATTTATCAGTTAATCAACTAGTTTTATTTGTTAGTATAGTTTGTTACCTAGATTTTGCAAATTTAATTACTCTTTAAAATGAATTTTTCTGTTGAGGGATTGACAGACATGATATGGGTACTAGGAGAGTGCATGAAAAATTGTCTACTTGCTAAATGAATTTACCAGGAGAGATATCCTGCCCGACGACAACCTGAAACAATAACCCTGGAAAGGTTAATGGATCGCTTTACTCGGACAGGTTCTGTAATATATGAAAAACATGAAAGAGCGAAAACTGTTCTTACCGAGAAAAAAAATTCAATGAGGTTCTTGCAGTTACGGACAATCCACATATTAGTACCAGAGAAATCTCGCGGCAACAAGATATTAGTCAAAAGGCTGTCCGAAGAATACTCTGTAAAAATAAATGCCATCCATATCGTATGCGATTGCATCAGGAGTTACTCGACGATGACTTGACCCGTAGAGTTGCTTTTTGCGAATGGACTCAACAACAAATCCGCAACCAAAGAGATTTCTTTAATTTTGTCTTTTTGGAGATGTAGCTACATTTCATAAAAATGGAAATGTAAATCGCCATAATTTTCATGATTATGCTACAAGTAATCCCTATTTTGTAGGAAATTATAGTCAAAATAGGTGGTCTTTGAATGTATGGGGTGGAATAATTGAAGACTACGTAATTGGACCACATTTTTTCACAGGCCGAGTGAATGGTCAGGTTTATTTAGACTTTTTAGAAAACCATTTACCATTATTGCTGGAAAATGTTCCCATCAATATTCTTCAAAATGTGTGGTATTTACATACGGGGCTCCGGTACATCACACTAGACCGATTAATAATTATTTAAATACACATTTTCCTGCAACGTGGATAGGAAGAGAAGGACCAACTACATGGCCAGCCCGATCCCCAGAGCTAACTAAAATTGACTTTTTCATGTGGGGTTATGTAAAAGAGTTTGTGTATAAAACACCGGCAACTACGCAAGATGATATGAAGAATAGAATAAGACAAGCGTTCCATAGCATTAATATCGAAATGTTAAGAAATGTAAGTCGATCATTCGAAAGACGGCTGCAATGTTGTATTGATGTTTTTGAAGGACATTTTGAGCATTTATTGTGAACCTTGTTGTATTTAAACTTTGGCTAAAATGCTAAAATATTAATTATCGGTATAAGTTTTTTATTTTGTAGTTAAAGATTATTTTAATTAATGACTTAGCGTTTTTCTAATGTCACTTTTTCATGGCTAATGTATTATATTCCAATTATTGCCAAAATGCTCACATTTTTTAAAAATCATTAAATATCTCAGAAACTAACTATTTTAGATATAGGGAATGGTTCATAAAAATGAAAGTATATCAAGTATTCTTCCCTTTCTTAATATAAAATACAGGGTGTTCCATTAAAAAAAAATTAGAAAATAATGCATTTGTGTTTTGAATCGCCCTGTACACAGTTTTCGTAATATTGGGAAAACACCACTTCGTTATAACAGTGTAACAGTATAAAAAAGTTATTCCAGTAAAAAAATAATTTCAAGCTGTTTCGTATGGAATACGCAGGACGTTAAATACGCAACGATTTTCACACAAAATTGACCATAACTTCTGAAATACTCGGTATAACTCAATGAAACCTTATATTGAAAGAACGAAGAAGATGGGCTTAATCCAAATTTGAGATAATATATAGTATATTCCATTTAAGAAAATGTATGTTTGGTTCACCCTAGCGATATGAAACACACTGTATATATGAAATTAATTTTAAAATGTGTAGCTTAAAACTGTCTATGATTCTTGTACATAAAGTTTTTTGATATCTTCAATAATAAGGGATATATTGAGCTTTGACGCACTAATGCCTCACCCTGTATATTAAACATCCTATAAAATAACTCAATTTATGAAAAATAGCAACATAACACACAGAAACGAGAAATAATTTGAAATATCTCTAAAACCATTAATTTTAACTGCATACATGCTTTATTCAAACTAATAGACAATTAAATTTCGCTTTCAACTAACCCATAAAAATATAATGTTTCAATTTGAAAAAATGAAGATTTTCGCATTTCAATTGTTTTAAAAAGACACTAATTTCTAGAACACTCTATATAATGTATTTAAGTCTACATCTGTTTATTGTCATCATAGGAGATGCTTCTAACGTTATGTTAAGTTTCATAATGTTACGTTTTTCCCTTACCAAAATAATGGCATTTTTCTGAAGAGAGCAAAATGTCAAAATTTTCAAACAAATGTCAATATCTTGTAAACTAATGAAAATAATTGAATATGATCCTGTATAAAATTGCCTTAAAATTCCTCAGTTAATTCAAAAATATGATCATATATAAGGTGTTCCATTTAAAAATGTAAAGATACTGATGGTTACGGACAAACTAAACATCCTGTATATCGTAAAATAATTTTACGTTATAAATTTCGTAAAACTAAACAACTTTTTTATTTAAATATTTGATGTATTTTGCATAAAAATGGAGATATGGAAGAATGTCTCACTGTATATGGGTGAATTCTGCACAACTTTGTGTATTTGTCCAACAAATAAAAATTTTAAAATTAAAAAAAAATTGGGGGGTGGAGGTTGTTTCCGGAAAACAAGAAGTATGACAGGTAAACTATTGTCGATATCTTTTAGTACTCATAAAACAATTATATGTCTGACTTAACGTTTTTTTGATGTGTCTTCAAGCAAATAGCGAAAGGTAGCGTTGACTTTAGGGCGCCCCACCCCCCTAAAACGGGCGATTTAGCATCTATGAAAGTTACCGTTGTTCTTACACTGCATCAATCTACAAACCCACCAAGTTTCATTTAAATCGGTGAGGGAGACTTCCCTGTGTTTCCTTGTTAGTGTGCTAATGGCACTAAATGTTGTGGCCGTATATGCTGTTTCTGTCAATTTTCTTTTTCTTTGATTATCCTCCTTTCCCAGAATCGCTATGTTGTTCCATCCTTCGTCGTCCTTCTTCTGTATTTTACCGAAGAACTTCATGGTAGTTGAACATCATATCGATGTGGATACTTTCTGAAGGTGCAATTCTTTTCCAGGGGAAAACCTTACTGCTATACATTTGTCTCGGTTGACCGGAAGGCGCCACTTCAGAAACCACCGCATATATACAGGAGACCACTGCTGATTGAAGTCTTGAGCATCAGACATAAAGGTCATGAAGATTGCCGTGTTATCAGCATAAAACGGCTAGCTCTGTTCCGGGGATCTTCGGAAGATCGGATATAAAAAGAAAAAATAAAATTGGGCCTAAGAAGGATCCCAATTTTAGTGGAAAAGGATCTATCTGACAAGTGAGATACTACCAAATTGATTAGATTGCGGTTGAGTCCTGCCACATTCATTTTATACAATAGGCCCCCTCGTGCTAGACAGAATCGAAAGCACCAACCACTACGTCCAGAAATACTACGCCTGATGTGGAGTCGAGCCTCTCTTTTTATATTTTTTACGATAAATTGAGAACGAATAGAGATATCCAGATGTGGTTTTTAGACAAATATAGGTAAATTAAAGCTGCTTAAGAATCCATTAATGCAACAGCAACGTTCCATTTATTTTTTAAAGAAAATTGTAAAATAAGTTACCGCTACAGAAGACGACCTCTAGTTTATCAGCTTGAAACTAACGAATACAGGATATACAACAGAGTGAGCCAATAAGTTTGAGGACAAGTTGAATTTCACGCTTTTTATTTGTTATCTTAGGTTGGTCACAATGACGAAAACGTATGTCATAGTTGGCTCGTATTTGGAGGTGTTTGGCGTTCTTATAAATAATTTTGTTCTATCCGGTTTATTCTTCAGTTTCTTCTGCGTTTTTTTTTAGTGTTTTTGTTAGATTTTATTAGAATTGTTTTTTTTTTCAAAACAAACAGTCAAGTCGTGTAAATATTTTCTTAATACTGTAACCTTAGCACCCGTTTTGAAATGTTCGTTGAGACGCCTATGAGTTTACGACAGGTTGGCCAATTTAAAGAAAATGAAAAGTGGCGGGAAATCCAACTTATCCTCAAACTTATCGGCTGTAAACGCTATACATAATTCTCTTTCAAACGAGCAAGATCGTTCGGATAGGTTTAATAGTAACGGATATATTGAACTTTAAAAGATTGACAAATAGATGGTCTTCGTTCCCTCTAGTTATGATGAAAGCAAAACAATGTCATTTAAAGAGATGTTATCAATATTATAGCTCATTATGCGAAATATACGCATCAAAAAACTGGGAGAAAAGATGTTGTACATAATAAACCGTCAAGTAGTCAATGATTAAATATAAAAAGTGCCATCTAACGTTTCACTATTGAATTTATTTGAAAAGCATGAAATCAACAATTTATAGAATGTATGTTATTCTGAAGGAATTGTAGAATAAAACTACACACGTAAATACTGAAACAAGCTTTATTTATATCTCTTTAAAGCATATTATGAAAAAGTATCATGAATTATAAAGATAATATGCTGATAATCGTTTAATTTTACTTTGTAAAAACAAGACTGCACGATCATAAAAACCAATTTATATAATAATCAATCCATAACACTGTAACATCTACAGATATGTCTTTCATGTCTTTATCTGTCAAAAAAAGATGATGAAAATGAATTATTCTATTGAATGCATAATACTATGTACTATAAATGCTACTATTTTGTTTAGATATTTATATAAATTTGAAAAGATGTAAAAACCAATTAATATAACTCGTATATCGTACACGATTCTTTTTTTTATTTTTCAATGATTAAAGAGAGCTGTGTTTATAAAAAGTGCATTAAATTGTTCCTCTTTTCATTTTTTGACACAAATTTTTACTAATCAACGAAGCTGTCACACAATTTTGACGTTTAAATAACGAATGAAGTTAGCTGTATAAAAATCTTGCTGTCAAACATGACATTCTATCAAACGACTGAAGTTAGTTACATCAAACACTTGATTAAGTTCCCTACAATTTAATTTTCCTTTTTTTATTAAAACTATCGATTCGATTTCAAATTAATAAAAACAAAAAAAAAAAACATGATTTTATAAATCTTATTAAACACAAATTAATATTACATATAATCAGAAGGTTTATGCTATTCTCTACTGATTTACACCAATTTTTTTTGCTCATTTCTCAACTTCCGTTACAGTTTTTAAAACTTAATTTCCATTTAGAACCGTAAAACTATTATTACAGATACACCAAATTATTAGTTCTTGCAACATAATTTGATTATATACATCGGTTATTTCCTCTTCTCGTACGGTGACCGTGATCGTGACCTCGACCGTGATTTTTTCTTCGTTTCAGGCTTAACATCTCCCCAATCGCTTAAATCATACTTCGATAGATCTCCATCTTCATCCTCCTCCTCCTCATCCTCCTCTTCATCTTCCTCAACCTCCTGCGTCGGTTTCTTCCTAATAACCTCGCGATCACGTCTATCACTTTCGTCCTCATCGTCAGTGCTACGTTTTTTTCTTTTTTTCCTACGGCCAAATTCATCGTACTCATCGTCGGAATCCTCACGCCTCTCCTTATATTCAACAACACCCCTATCGTTATAACCTCCTCCGAAACCTGTTCGTTCTTCAACCTCACCGAACTTTGGTGCATTACACACATTACATTGCTGTCGTCTTGCCCAATTCACGTTCCCGCATTTATTGCATTGCCAGTCGTCCGCACTGAACAAACCTCGACTCTTCTCGGCGGCAGCCTTACCGATTTCCTGCCCTAATTTCTTCTTTTTAATCGCCAAAGGTGTTCGTGCCTTATTGCATCGATTGCAGGCGTTTCTACGGGCGAAATTTACATTCCCGCAATCGGAACACGTCCAATCACCGTCGACCGAGTTTCTTATACTCGGCGGCGGTGGTGGCGTCAATTCTGCTTCTGCCATTCCTGTTAGATTAGCTGAAGCTTTCAGATTCGGTTTTTCATAACCTAAAAAAACGATAATCCTTATGTATCTTCATATTTAGCTTTGGTAGAAGCGGGTTTACGTTCGACATCAGCACATTTTAAAATCGTGGATGTATTACGTACAAGAAATTATTTAATTAATTCATACACACACATATATTAGCTCTAATAATTTTGGATGGTTTGACGTGTTGTATGTTGACAATTAGAAATCAGATCATACTGATTACTAACTTGTTTAGTGTTAAAAGGAGCAAATTTCCATTAAGCGATGAGTATTTCTTGTGTGAAAAGTGGATTAATTGATTAAATTTGTAATTTTGGTTATAAAAATAACGAGGAATTAAGATAAATTTGACACTCTTTAATACGATATCCACATCAGAAATCAAATATGGACGTTATCACTGCGCTGCGGACATTTTTAGAAGTTCTAGTAATCATAGGCGTGCACCTCGTAATAATGTGAATTCTTTGACTTCTTCAGAAAATTATTATTTAAAAAGAATTTAGATTAATGTCTGTGTGTGAAGTAATTCAAAATTTTGAATAATCATAATCAGGATATAATTATTTAAAAAGAATTTAGATGAATGTCTCTTTAAAGTAAGAATTACTTCACAAACAAACATTAATCTAAATTATTTTAAATAATAATTTCCTAAAAAAGTCAAAGAATGTTGACGAATTTTATTAAAGACTGAAAAGAAACAGTTCTACAATTATTGCATTTAAACTTGAAGCGTTCGTCAAAGAATGTTGACGAAATATTGAAAATAAAGATTTATTTTATTAAAGACCGAAAAACCCGCAAAAATTTTTATTGCATATAAAAAAAGCGTTCGAAAAAACATCACTATTAAAGTTAAAAATAAATCAGTACAAACTAATTAATCGCATCTGTAATAAAATATTAATAGATTTATTATTTAAGTATGTACGAAGTTGCAGTTCTCAGAAATTTAAGGTGATGATTGAAATTGATACGCCACTGATTTTTGCCGCAAATTCTACCACTTCCTAAGAGAGGGCGCTAACGGTCAAGGATATTCGCTTTTAATACAAGAGCGCCGCCTAACATGGATTTCGTTAATGATTTTTACAAAAATATATCCATCGCCGTATATTAACGTTCCTATAATATAACGGCTCCCTTATTTTTTTGACAACGCTTTATAAATTCGTAAGTTGTGTACCAATCGAACGGATCTGCCCCGAGCAAATCTTGTATGGGGCGCACAGCGTTCCTGTAAGTTATCCGATTGTTAATTGTTGCAGTGTAGTGAAGGCATTAGCTTAAACACGACGGTAGTACTCGGTTCTACAATGGCAGCCAGCGACTCAGCGGGCGACGATTCCTTATATCCGATCGCCGTCCTGATCGATGAATTAAAGAACGAAGACGTACAGGTAATTGAATTGCGAAATTTACTACGGAAACGTGCACACCACTAAATCATGTGTTAATTCGTTATTTACATTATATATACACGCATTTCATATGACATCACGCTTTATGACAAATACTGTCAAACTCGTACGGAAAATATTCATACATTTCCCTATTTTGTACGTTTCAGTTGCGTTTAAACTCGATAAAGAAACTCTCAACAATAGCTCTAGCACTTGGCGTCGAACGAACGCGAACCGAATTAATACCATTCTTGACGGAAACTATATATGATGAAGACGAGGTTTTATTAGCATTAGCCGAACAATTAGGGAATTTCATCACTCTAATCGGAGGTCCCGAACATGCATATTGTTTATTACCACCGTTGGAAAGTTTAGCGACAGTAGAGGAGACAGTCGTTAGAGATAAAGCTGTTGAATCGCTGCGAGCTGTCGCACAACAACATAATCCGCAAGATCTCGAGAATCATTTTATACCGCTTGTGAATCGTCTTGCCGGTGGGGATTGGTTTACATCGAGGACATCGGCTTGTGGATTATTCGCTGTAAGTAATCTAAATAGGATATACGAAGATGGAGTTAAATAATAACAATTTTTTTTATTCCATAAGGTGTGTTATCCACGCGTTTCAGCACAGATTAAAGCCGATTTAAGATCACATTTTCGCGCATTAGTACAGGATGATACGCCCATGGTACGGAGGGCCGCAGCTGCAAAGCTTGGGGAGTTGGCGCAGGTTGTCGAACTGGAATACTTAAAATCAGATTTAATCCCGATGTTTGTGAATCTAGCCCAAGATGAGCAGGTAATATCTTAACTGTTGGTTTCGTAGCATAAATTGAGTTCTGGTGTACGTTTTTCCGTGCAGGATTCGGTGAGATTGTTAGCAGTGGAGGCTTGCGTTAGTATTGCAGCTTTATTGCCGCAGGAGGATGTCGAACAGCTTGTAATGCCAACGTTACGCCAATGTACAGGTAATAACGTAGTTTTTATTTCAATTATTATTCGATATAAAAACATTTTCCTTTTAAACTAGGCGATACATCATGGAGAGTACGTTACATGGTCGCAGACAAATTCAGCGAATTACAGAAAGCAGTAGGACCAGAAATCACACGAACTGATCTAGTACCCGCTTTCCAGAGCCTCCTAAAAGACACAGAAGCCGAAGTGAGGGCCATAGCTGCGAATAAAGTTAAAGATTTCTGCTTGAACCTCGATAAACCGCACCAGGAAAGCATTATAATGACATACATCTTACCTTGCGTCAAAGAATTAGTCGCCGATCCTAATCAACACGTAAAATCAGCTCTAGCCTCTGTAATCATGGGTCTCAGTCCGATATTAGGCCGTCACAATACAATCGAACATCTATTACCTCTATTCCTCGCCCAATTAAAAGATGAATGCCCCGAGGTACGCTTGAACATAATCTCAAATCTGGATTGCGTGAACGAAGTCATCGGCATCCAACAGCTCTCGCAAAGTTTACTTCCGGCCATCGTGGAGTTAGCGGAAGATTCGAAATGGCGTGTACGTTCGGCTATCATCGAATATATGCCTCTGTTAGCCGGGCAATTGGGTCAGGAGTTCTTCGACGAGAAACTCAACGCTCTGTGTATGACTTGGTTGATGGATCACGTCTTCGCGATCAGGGAAGCCGCCACGTTGAACTTGAGGAAGTTAGTGGATCAATTCGGCGCAGAATGGGCCGAGAACACGATAATACCTAAAGTGCTCGCGATGTCGCGCGATCAAAATTACTTATATAGAATGACGTGTCTGTTCTGCATCAATGTGTTGGCCGAAGCTTGCGGCAGCGATATCTCCACGCGATTATTGCTACCGACGGTCTTGACGATGGCCAACGATAAAGTAGCTAACGTTAGATTTAACGTTGCGAAGACTCTCCAGAAGATAGCGCCGCAACTAGATCAGTCCGTCATACAGCCGCAGGTGAAGCCTGTTCTGGATAAGTTAAATGTAGATGCGGATGTTGATGTTAAATATTCTGCGTCGGAGGCCATAGCTGGAATTGCAGGTAAGCTGCTGATTATTTATTTTAATTAATTTAATTGTGTTCATGATTTATGATGAGTTTTTTTTAAAGCTATCGGTTAGTGTAAACTAGAATTCTATAAATTAGTTGGGAAACTAGAATAACATAAGCTAATAAGTTGTTATCTAGATGAAATATGTCGAGTACTAACGCAGGATAGAAATCATGTATCTCAACAGACTCGGCCCGTTAAAATTTCGAACCGATAGGCCTGATATGTTATGGAAACTGGCATTGAAGATGGAGTTTTGCGAAACCTTATTTTAGATCAATTTACGTTAAATCAAAGGTCTTTTTAAAATTCAAAAATATTGCTTTAAAGTGTGTTTATTTCATGCAGAAACAACCCTCACTATGACAGCCTTAAGGAGACAGTAAAACTTCGAATTTGTTCTGAGGTTTCACCAAAAATTAATTATAAATGGATGTCGATACAACCTTCAAACTTTTGGCGCTCAATTCGCACAAATCACAGACGTTCTTAACTAAAATCTCCACTAAATTGCTTTTTTCTTACATGAAGGAAAAACTGAACAAGCCTCATCAAATTTAATACCACCTCCCATAATTAGAGTAACCGACATTAAAGGCAATCCGTTTTTGCAGCCGTGTCAAAAGAGTTAAATGCGTTCAGCCATGATAAAAACGGTAACAGCCACACCTCTATCGCAACGAAAGTTCTAATGAAGTAGTAATTCCAATATAACATGTACGATCGTGGTTTCCTTATGAATTTTACAATAAACGATCTACAATCCACAATATATTAACCGATTTCTCTCTGGTGGAAGGTATTTTATATATCTAACAACGAAATTTAATTGGCTGGCCGCTTACGATCTTCAAAAGCAATATAAATCGAAAAACCGTGGATGGGGTAATTAAAACGTCGGAATTCTTTTATTTATTCGAGTGCCTCCACACCGACCACAGATCCTATTTTGCCATGATGGTCTCGTACCAAATCAACCATCAAATTCACTTGGCTAGCCGTTTACGACCTTCAAAAGCAATAAAAATCGAAAAATCGTGGATGGAGTAATTAAAACGTCGTAATTCTCTTATTTATTCGAGTGCCTCCACACCGACCGCAGATCCTATTTTGCCATGATGGTCTCGTACCAAACCAACCATCAAATTTATTTGGCTGGCCGTCTAGGTCCTTCAACATAAAGAAAAATCGAAAGCCCGTGGATGGGGTAATTAAAACGTAATTCTCTTATTTATTCGAGTGCTTCCACACCGACCACAGATTCTATTTTGCCATGATGGTCTCGTACCAAACCAACCATCAAATTCATTTAGCTGGCCGTCTGGGATCTTCAAAATAAAGAAAAATCGAAAATCCGTGGATGGGATAATTAAAACGTCATGATTCTCTTATTTAGCCTCTAGCGTGGTTTACACGTCGAGTTACCGCGACTCTAACTCCCTCCGCCCACTTTTGCCTCCTATTAGCAGCAAAACGTCGAGTAGACTTTATTTTTTGTTTTTTTGGACTGTATCATATGCGTTTGAAGGCAGGAAATAAAGTATAGGATGCTACTTCTTAGGCAATTGCAACCCTTACCTTCTACCTATGTCACTGCGATCTTCAATTGTTTTTGTTCCTCCTCCAATAACTGTTTTAGACTTCAAATTAAATGTACAAAGAAAAGCAGATTAGAGCTCTAAAGCGATACAATTGCGATATGTACACTCACACAAAAGAAAAAGAGGACAGTTGCAATGTCAATAAGTATTGTAACTGTCCCATTTCTTTGTTTTTTCAGTGTACATATAGAGAATTGGTACATACCGGGCATCGATGCCTTTCGGTTTTGAGGGCGAGGGAGGGAGGGGAATATTGACCAGAAACTTGCAAGGGTGAAAACATCACGTTCGATGAAAACGATGCAGACTTCTTAAATCGTATTCTTACTATGGATGAAACTTTAACCCAGAAATATATATAACAAAGCAACAATCGATGGAATGGAGACGTTCCAGTTCTCCAAGACTTAAGAAGCTTCGTGTTCAAAAATCTGTTGAAAAAGTTCTTGCTTCAGTTTTTTTTAGGATTACTATGGAGTAATCGTGATTGATTATTTAGATAAGGATGGAATAATAACTGGGAATTATTATTTGAAGAATTATTTAATACCTCCTCGTATATATGCATATATGTTTTAATATTACTGTTAGGATACAACCTTTTGATGTTTTCTTCTTTCAGCTTTAGGTTGAGCAGTACAAGACTCATTTCAGGTTGGTAACCCATCAATACATAAAACAAAAACAACAACAATACATCGGATAAACTACAGCATCAAATATATATATATAAAGCAAAAAATCATACCTGGAAGGAAAATCTCGAACCATTACTACAATTAAATAATAAATATATATATATATATAAATATAATCTAAATAAAATAGTTTGTAATCTTAAGACTACTTGTAACTGTTGTGCTGGAAAAATTAATAATAATAATATGTAAAATAGTGTCTTTAGTAAGAAAATCTTAGTATTATTGATTGAGAAACAAATTAATAATAATAATGATAAATATTAAAAAAATAAAGTATGTACATTTTGACACTATTTTGTAATGAAATTTTATTTATTTTCCACGTATTTTTTCCGTTTTTCATTTTTTTTAATCTTCTTTACTATTATTATTGTTGCTACCATAACATAAATGTTATTTTGTCTCGATATTTGCTATTTATGCTCGTTTTTTTCTTTTTAGTTTAAAATTTGAAATGAAATGAAAGCAATCTTGAATATAGTTTGGATAATAATTTAGACGACATTAAATATGTGTTTTTTTTTTAATCATCTATCTGTCTCATTTTCATCCACTCTTTTCGCATATATACATATATATATCCATAATATAATATATTGTTTCCCCTTTTTTTTATTAGTATTTTATTACAAAAAAAAGAAAAGTGTATAAATAAAGAAATTTGCAGTAAACGTAAATACTTTGTTTGTTCGTGCACGTAGTTGATGTGTTCTTTTTTTTAATATTTTTATTGCAGATTAACTTCTACATCGTAAAGTACAAAGTATCGTAATCTTAGCCAAATAAGACTTATTATGTTGTGCAATTTATCGCCTCTTTTTTTTTTTTTAGAATCACTAATTTTTCGGTTTCTCATTTCACTTTCTACCTCTTCTATTTTTATTTTATTTTTATAAATACTTTTGACGAGAAATAATGCGATCATGTTTTGTGTTTCTTTAACATATTGATATGACATATATATGCATATAAATATAATTTAGTTGTTTAATAAAACATTTTTTTATTTCTCTCATTAAACTGTGATATTCAATATATTCTTAGACGATAACGATATAAACTAACCATACCCTTTCACTTGCTCACAGTAATTTTAAATATATATTTTATGGAGTCGTCATATCAACAATGATACAGTCGAATCTTCAATTTAAAAGGTAAGAACAATATTATCTGCTATATAAAAGTTTTATTTTAATACGTCTATATCACAGGACAGCCGAGGGCAGTAATGAAAGTGATTATAATATTGTACAGTCAAAGAAAAAAAAATGGGACAGTTACGATACGGCGCGATATAGTAACTGTCACATTTCTTTTTTCTCTGAGTATACGTTTATTATCCAGGCAGGACGACCCCGAAAAGGCAAACTCTGCCAAAACAGAGACCTATTGTGCCCCCAAGCCGTTTTAGTCCTCTCAATCAAGTCGCACTTGGACAAGAGTTAACTGACTTACTTCGGGATCATCTAATCGATCGATCCCAAAGTATATCCGCCCCCCATGTTCTCTGTTGGGCAGTCAGCAAGGAGGTGGACTACAGTTTTCTTTTAGACGGTAGTTCTTATAATTTTCTTTTTATTTATTTTTCTCTCTGAGTCTTGTTCATTTTTAACAACTTGTGCCCTATTATTAATTACTGATTCTCTACATCTGGTGCCAAACTTTTGCCCAATTTTTGACTCATAATCATCACCGCTACTAAATTGTTGTAACTGACGTTTCATGGTTTGCCTTGACGGATTGGACAACTTATTCTTGGTATTTGATAGACGGTAAAAGATTTCGGTCCTATCTCTCTTAATAGCCGAGCTATTTAAAAAAAAAAACGAAAAAAATCTAACCGGGCATTTGTCGAATTTTTGATCGCCGAGTTTGTGGAAAAGATTGTACTCATCGCCCTGAGTGTTGGGCAGGTTGGTTCATCTTGTTAACCTAAACGAGAGGACAAACTACCAGGAAGGCACATTAACGCGTTTGAGCGCTGTGACCGTTAAACTTTCATAAATTTTCTGGACAACTTTTTCATCATATAAATATTACCTAGCTCGATAACCGTTTGATGGATCTGCTTCCCCTCGGCAAGTAGGTTCACCTTGTTAATCTAAACGAGAGGCCAAACTCCCAGCAGGGCACATTAACGCGTTATAGAGATAAATTTTCTCGAGAACCGTTTGATGAATCTACTTCGCTCTCGGCCAGATGGTTCATCTTGTTAATCTAAACGAGAGGACAAACCCCCAGGAAGGCACATTAACGCGTTTGAGCGCTGTGACCGTTCAAACTTTCATAAATTTTTCTGGACAACTTTTTCATCATATAAATATATTACCTAGCTCGATAACCGTTTGATGGATCTGCTTCCTCCTCGGCAAGTTTGTTCATCTTGTTAATCTAAACGAGAGGCCAAACTCCCAGCAGGGCACATTAACGCGTTATAGAGATATCGAATTTTCTCGAGAACCGTTTGATGAATCTACTTCGCTCTCGGCCAGATGGTTCATCTTGTTAATCTAAACGAGAGGACAAACTACCAGGAAGGCACATTAACGCGTTTGAGCGCTGTGACCGTTCAAACTTTCATAAATTTTCTGGACAACTTTTTCATCATATAAATATATTACCTAGCTCGATAACCGTTTGATGGATCTGCTTCCTCCTCGGCAAGTTTGTTCATCTTGTTAATCTAAACGAGAGGCCAAACTCCCAGCAGGGCACATTAACGCGTTATAGAGATAAATTTTCTCGAGAACCGTTTGATGAATCTACTTCGCTCTCGGCCAGATGGTTCATCTTGTTAATCTAAACGAGAGGACAAACTACCAGGAAGGCACATTAACGCGTTTGAGCGCTGTGACCGTTCAAACTTTCATAAATTTTCTGGACAACTTTTTCATCATATAAATATTTACCTAGCTCGATAACCGTTTGATGGATCTGCTTCCTCCTCGGCAAGTTTGTTCATCTTGTTAATCTAAACGAGAGGCCAAACTCCCAGCAGGGCACATTAACGCGTTATAGAGATAAATTTTCTCGAGAACCGTTTGATGAATCTGCTTCGCTCTGGCCAGATTGGTTCATCTTGTTAATCTAAACGAGAGGACAAACCCCCAGGAAGGCACATTAACGCGTTTGAGCGCTGTGACCGTTCAAACTTTCATAAATTTTCTGGACAACTTTTTTATCATATAAATATTACCTAGCTCGATAACCGTTTGATGGATCTGCTTCCTCCTCGGCAAGTAGGTTCATCTTGTTAATCTAAACGAGAGGCCAAACTCCCAGCAGGGCACATTAACGCGTTATAGAGATAAATTTTCTCGAGAACCGTTTGATGAATCTACTTCGCTCTCGGCCAGATGGTTCATCTTGTTAATCTAAACGAGAGGACAAACCCCCAGGAAGGCACATTAACGCGTTTGAGCGCTGTGACCGTTCAAACTTTCATAAATTTTCTGGACAACTTTTTCATCATATAAATATTACCTAGCTCGATAACCGTTTGATGGATCTGCTTCCTCCTCGGCAAGTTTGTTCATCTTGTTAATCTAAACGAGAGGCCAAACTCCCAGCAGGGCACATTAACGCGTTATAGAGATAAATTTTCTCGAGAACCGTTTGATGAATCTACTTCGCTCTCGGCCAGATGGTTCATCTTGTTAATCTAAACGAGAGGACAAACCCCCAGGAAGGCACATTAATGCGTTTGAGCGATGTGACCGCTCCAAATTGATAAATTTTCTGGACAACTTTTTCATCGTATAAATATTACCTAGCTCGATAACCGTTTGATGAATCTGCTTCCCCTTCGGCAAGTAGGTTCACCTTGTTAATCTAAACGAGAGGACCAAACTCCCAGCAAGGCACATTAACGCGTTATAGAGATAAATTTTCTCGAGAACCGTTTGATGAATCTACTTCGCTCTCGGCCAGATGGTTCATCTTGTTAATCTAAACGAGAGGACAAACCCCCAGGAAGGCACATTAACGCGTTTGAGCGCTGTGACCGTTCAAACTTTCATAAATTTTCTGGACAACTTTTTCATCATATAAATATTACCTAGCTCCATAACCATTTGATGGGCATTTGTCGAATTTTCAACATACGAGGGGTGGAAAAGATTGTACTCGTCGACTAATTTCTATGATTTGAACGGTATTTGAGAACTTTCAATAGTGCTCAAAAGAACTGTTGATGTCCATTGATTGAAGCTCATGACTTGCATTGCTTAGTAAGCAGTATAAGGTGATGCTTACCTTTTCAGTGGAAATGACAATTGAGTGGGCCAAATGGAGTTTCCCACTATCGAACATAAAAAATGTGCTTTTCTTTGAACCGAATTTTCAAGCATAATATAGTGAGGGTAGTAGGTTCATTTCCATAAGTTATTGCTTTGCATCCTCCTCTCCCGCCCCTATCACCCTCCCTCCTCTCGGCATTCTCTTTAATTTTTTCCTTACCAGATTTCCTTCTTTCTTTCTGCTTGTCTAATTGTTTCACTCCCATGGGTAACAATGGGGCTTGTTATCGTTTTATACCATTCTTTTACGACTGCATGAACGGAACGACTCCGAAAAACAAATTCGGACAAAAGACAAACCTGGTGTGCCCCCAAGTCGTTTTGCAGTTGTTAGCAAATCACAGAGGAAAAAGAAATACATTCCGACTGTTTTTTATCTGAAATCAGCAATAGTTGATGCGAACACAAATGGCTAGCTGTTGAAAATTGAAGGCGGTTTAAAATATTTTATACAATGCGAGCATTCTCAAGTGAAGTGTAGTGGAGCATAAAAAATCCCTGATTCGCTTGATTTTTACATTCTACAGTTAGCTACACTGAACAAATATGTGCTGCTGTATTAAAAATGCAACGATTAATTTTCAATTTCGAAGCACCTTGTATGCTATAGTGAAGATAATTGGCATGGATTGTTTAACTTAAGGTAATGTCATAATTATGCCAAAGAATCGTTGCAAAACAAATATTAGTACAGACGGAATTAATTTTCAAAGACAACCATGAAAATGATCTTTTTTCTCTTAAAATTGAAATATCTCGGAAACGGTTAATTTTTAGTACTAGGTTTGTCAGACAAAACTATCTTAATTTACAACGGGGAATCTGAAAATGTCATAATATATAGGTTGGTCCATTTAAAAAAAGAAAATTTTTTTACGCTCAGCCAAAACTGAACACCCTGTATACACTAAAATAATTTTACGATATAGAGCAGTTGATCCCGAACAACTTTTACTTAACACATTTTTTAATTAAACTAATAGCTAAGATATAATAGACCGAATTAAGATAATTGGCACACCCTGTATATTGAACATCTTCTTGGCCGAATCTTCAACAGACTTATTTTTCTAAAATATTTTTTTTGAGATGTAACCTCGAAAAGTGGTTGTGACATAACAGTCAGGGTTGCCATACCTGACATATTTAACGCTATAATGGTGGTTTTAAAGTACTCTTTTTAGTGACTTTTATCTCATGTGCGCACATCAGATAAATAGCTTTTCATTTTCTTTAGACTGCACGCAAAATTAGGGGAAAAAATTGATAATTGTAGATAGAATAGAATAGGATGAAATTTTACACAAATTTGAAGGAAAACGACCGATAACTCACCTATAGAAAACTGTAATAGTAAGACTCGATAGATGGCAGAAATCTTTCTATATTAAGAATTTTTTCCAAATTAGTGCTCAAAACATACTATAAAAACACAATTTATTTTGTAGAAAAATATTTATTTAACACAAAATAACAAATAAATAAAGTGTATTACACGATGTATGTATATAATGGCGATATACATTTTCTTATAAATATACAATAAAGAATTATTAAATAAAAAGTCAAACTTTATACAGATGTATCTACTGGCAAATAAAACACACAAAAAACCATCTTATCTTTACTGTTATCTGATAACATCTTCTGTGTTAATAGTTTGCTCTATCCAATCCACGTTAGAAGAAATTTTATCATACATCCTAGGCCTATCAACTTTCGTCCTCATACAAGCTATCCTCCAATTAGAAACACCCACCAAAGACCATTTAGGCCCGTTAGGTTGAAGACACAACAGTGGACTTCCAGCAAATTCTTCCTCCTAAAAAAAATCTCGAAAATTATTAACCAAAATTTCATCCATCACCAAGAATTCCTTACATTACAATCGTCATATCCATAAGCTGTTTCAGTGCAGATACTATTAACACTAGAAATACTTTTATTCTCGCATTTATCCATCCTACCAATCCTAACCTGCACGCGTTGTAATTGGTCTCTATTCTTAGTCCAACCTAACGTATTACAATACATCAAGCTCTCCTTAACGCCGAAATTCTCTTTAGGTAGGCATATCGGCCGTACGAAATCTGACATCACCAAAGGCTCCTCTAATCTAATGAGAGCTACGGTACTGCCCTCTACTGGCGATTTCACCATTCCGACGACTCGTCTTTCTTGTTGCCACGGTGACGATGCTGATAAACGTATTGTTCCTAATCGTACGATCCATTCGGCTTTAGGTTGTCCTTGAAAACAGGATGTCGTGGTTATGACCCATTCTGGGGATATCAGAGTGCCGTCGCAGAGATGTACGTCTTCTTTGAAGAGAGCCGCGTGCCACGGCCAATCGCCTTGGTACGCCATTTTGTTTAGACGTGAACTGGAAGAGCTGTGGGTTGCTTGGGTACCACATGCTTGAATAATCATAAACACAAAATTTAAAACGTATTTTTTGTTGTACTAATGTGTGTAGGTATATTTAATTACCTAATTCATCGCATGTTATCTTCATAACTTGTTTAGAATTACACGGTCCTCTAATAAAACTAATTTCAGCAGCTGTGGGGTCCTTCATGCTCACGTAAGGTATTCCATTTTCCGTATCAGTTTCTACGTGAACAGTCGATACTTTCCTATCCAAAAAAAAAAAAACAACAACAACATGATAAAACATAAAAGAAATTATACAATCATACTTATAAGATAAAGTCCTACAAAGCGAAGCTGCAACAGTTTGCAAGACAACTATCGTCTTGTTTGCGTTCAAACTTCGATTCAGGTTCTCCGTGCATAATTTCCCGACGTCCCCTTTCTCGTTGAAGATGACGAATCCGCTGGAATGGTATCTGGTAAGGTGTGGGCTCACGAGCCAATTCTTCGTGAGATTCTTGACACTTGGGGCGAGGTTCACTACAGAACATATACAATAATACTTTCTAATATAGTCAAGAAGAACAGTTGTTGAAAATATGATTTAATATTGTATGCGCATAACTTACAACAACTTCTTTCATCGCTACCATCAGGACAATCGATTTTACCATCGCAACGTTGAGATTTCCGTATACACTGCCGACCAATTCCGCAATGGACGTTACCGTTGGCACAGTAAGGGCACAACCTTTCGTCCGATAAGTCTTCGCAATCCGCGACACCGTCGCATTGTCTCGAAGAAGTGATAGTTTTCGATTGTATTTCCCTCAGGCAGTCTATAAGAATAAAATCCGCATTAAACACCTCTACTTAAGTCGAAATGTTTTTTTTTTCTATATTAGATGGTGATAAATGAAGTAAAATACCGGATATGAAAGCTTTTTATTGTTAGATTTACACGATTTTACACGGGTGAAAGTTAAAGAATGGTCAAGGAAAGTTGAATTGACGTTGTTGCTGTTTTTTTTTGTTTGGTCTCGTATTTGAAAAACGCTAAATGCCGTAAACGTGACGATATAATGGCTGGTAGTGCTTGAGTTGTTAACGATTTCATTCTAGGTAAATAAGAGCTGATTATGTTAATTGAGATGGAGCGATGCTGTGAAATTGAAATTTTAAAGAAATTGCGTTTAACTTTTGAAATGTCACGTTTTATGATTCATATTCCTATTACTGTTATCTAAGTATGTAAATAAAAATTTAAGAGGAATAAATTAGTAACGATTTAAATCAATCACGTCACATCGACGTTATTAATTGGGCATTTTTCCCAAAAGACGTAAGATATCACCAAAATGTTACCGTATAAAGACGTCACTTTGGCGACGAAACTTTTTGGACGAAATAATGTCGTCTTTTTGACGTCATAACACATTTAGTTGATTTACGAAGTTTACAGGTTAAGTCCATTGTATTGCAGCTCAAATTTGAAAATAATAATGTTCTCTATATGTGCATAAATGGCAATGGTGATTTTTTTAATTTTAATAAATATTTTAAAGTATTTTGGGTTTGTTTTATTCATTAAGACATCTAAGTTTCACGTGGCTGGTCTTTGACATAATCACGTGATCCTACCGTCATTTAGACGTCATATTTAAAGTTATTATCCGATGACCAAATTATGACGTAAAAGTGTCGTCACTGTGCTACCTGGAATGCTATATCTTTCTTAATGAGAATTGATTTCAACTGGAAGAGAAAGAAGAAAAATATAAAGATAAGAAAGTTGATATATGATTTCGCCACAGCAAACAGAAAAATTGTGCCTGAAAATACCAGACCAGAATCAATTTAAAATGTGAAGGAAACAGATTTGACAACTGTTCAACACACACGAAAAATCATCGCCGAAAAGGTTGGGAAACATGTTTGCCAACCCACCTCTGTCGAGAGAAGAATCTTGGTAACACTATTCTTCTTCGAGCAAATTTCAAGCTTCTTATTTTCCATCAATGCTCCATTAGTCTCTGGTGGTGGTGCTTATTTATCATATTTTCTTAAATTTGCTAAATCAACCACAGCTAATCGTATTATACAAGGTGGGCAAAAGTAATGTCATAATTTGAATTGGCTGCCATGTTTGCAGATGGCGCTAAATGTCACTGTGCTTTGACATTTATGATGTAGATATATAAAGAGAATTACACGAGAATTAGTTGTCAACAGGGGAGGCCGCACTAGATAGCAATTGTTTCTGTTCTAGTGACGTCACGATGTTAGTTGACGGATACATTTCAACAGATGACTCTGATAGTTGCATTATAGAAATCTTTCCTGAAAATGTTCCCCTACAAAGTGCTGTTTGTTGACCGTCGGACAAGGTTAACTTACTGCCATACTCTGTTGAACTTGGCGCAAGAAGAGGATGCGATTTCGTATCAAAAATCATAATGAGCGACGAAGCCCATTTCCACACTTACTTAAGTGGTTATGCTAACGAAAATTGCATTGCATGCAACATTGCATCCCTTCGAAGTGACTATTTGGTGCGGCATTTGTAGTGAAAAAGTGATTGACCCTTATTTTTTTGAAGACACCGATGGCACCAGCGTAACAGTAAATGGATGAGCGTTATAGGCAGATGCTAAACGAGTTTTTTCGTTGCACATTGCTGTATGGGATCTCGATTATTGTTGGTTTCAACAGGACGGAGCAATCGCTTACACAGCTCGGGCAACTATTGAGATTTTGAGTGATTGGCAGCAATGATAGTCGAACTAAAGACGCTCTTTAGTGACAAAATCTTACAGCAGAGTAGAGCGTTTTACTTTTCTACTGTTGACTACTCTGTCGCTTCCTGTTTTTGTTTATATACAGCTAAATGGCAGAAAACGGAAACAATCAAATGAATGAATGAAAGTATTTGTTCAATGTAGAAAATCATGTGGACCAGGAATCTTATTTATGCCACCATTACACTTCACTTGATAATGCTCGCGTTGTATGTAAAAAGATTGAAGAAAACTTTGAAGATTAAGTTGACATTGACATATTTTTACCAACTGCGAAGAAATTAAACTTCGACTGGATATAATTTTGAGCCTCATGATACACATTCAAAATTTTTGAAAACATTGGGAATGAATGCTCGTAGGCAACTTTGTAGAAACTAATTACCCCATTGTGTTTCCGTATATACTCACCTGTCCACTACGTTGATTAATTTTGATTTACTTCTATTGATTCCCAACAAACATGATCTGCTGGTAAATGACCGGGCCATTACTGGTAATACTGGCAGTACGCCGGCATAAAAACTATGTATTGGCCCATCGTCAAAAAAGCGCAGGTATTTTCCTTATTTACAAATGTACACAACATTGTACATTTTTTACGCTGGGCCACTACTTGAAGTCTGCAGAAAACGACTAACAGCATCCAGTGCATTTAGAGTAATGGCCCTTCATCTAAAAACGATTGTTATAAACACTTTTAAATTCGGCGCGCTTTGTGTACTACGACAGAAAATCACTGATTGGTGAATTTCATATATCACGTTATGGTTGATTGTAGCGTCCGCTTCATGTCCACTTAGAGCCGTTATGAAAATGGCGTAAGTCTTGTGAATTGTGAGGTGGGTAAAATAAGAACGGATTCTCTAGTGCGTTACATATACGTTAAATTAGTATTGAAAGTCACAAAATGGAAGACATCAACAAGAGGTATGTATTTGTTAAATTAATGTTCTTATTTAAGTTAATTATAGACTATAATTTTTATTCATGTAGCAAACAAAATGAAACGAACTGTTAGTAAACGAAGTGTTTATAGACAGGTTAATAAATCTGTGCAAAATATTTTTAAACTAGCTCAAGTTGAAGCTTTAATCAGAATTGTCAGCATACTAATTATACAGCAGATAGAGACAACATTGCAGGTATCGATTTAAAAGTAGATGAGTTTACAGTTACAGCTGGTGATATTACAGCTGATAATAATTCACCAAAGCAACACTGTAACTATGCAGATGGTAAAAGTCAACAAATTGACAGCGAGGTATTAATTAATCATCAAACTTTGCACTATGATTTTAATGGAGATATTGCAACAACTAATAATGAGAATCGAGATGACAATCTACCAGCAAATGGTATCTCGAATAAATCATCTGATCCCAACTATTTCTTAAAATGCTGGGCATTAAAAAATAATATAACTCATTCAGCACTCGGTGAATTATTAACGTGGCTTAGAACTAAACCCAAAATTTCCAACTTGCCTAAAGATGCCCGAACGTTATTAGAAACACCAAAATCAAACAATATTGAACAAATGGGATCAGGTCAGTTTTACTATTTTGGTATAAAAGATAATTTAAACAAAATTCTTTCAAATCTTGAAACAGTTCCAGAGTTTTTAGAATTAGATTTTAATGTAGATGGTTTGCCAATTTATAAAAGTAGCAATACATCATTTTGGCCTATTTTATGTAAGATTTATAATATCAAAAGTGATGTATTTCCTATTGCTATTTTTTGTGGTAGTAGCAAGCCTCCATTACATGAGTACTTTAAGAAATTTGTCGATGAAATAAAGTTATGCTTGGAATTAGGATTTAATTTTAATGGTACTGCCATTTCTATTATAATCAGATGCTTTTGTTGTGATACCCCAGCCCGTTCATTTATAAAAAATACAAAAGGTCACAATGCATATTATGGCTGTGACAAATGTTGTGTTCATGGAAAACTGGTAAATCACAAAATGTTATACCTAGACACAAACGCGGTACGTCGTACAGATGAAGACTTTCTACATCAGCTAGATGATCAACACCACAAAGGTACCTCTCCACTGACAGCATTAAACATTGGACTAGTTACAGGATTTCCCATTGATTTCATGCATAATTCATGTCTTGGTGTAATGCGAAAGCTACTATTTTTCTGGCGTGACAAAGGTCGTTGCTATGGAATAAATAAAATGAAAATTGCTGCTCTTAATACCAAAATTGAAACTATAAGCAAATTTTTGGCCACGAGACTTCAATCGAAAACCGCGTTCATTACAAGAGCTAGAAAAATGGAAAGCAACTGAGTTGCTGAATTTTATGTTGTATTCAGGTCTTGTTTGCTAAAAGATGTATTACCTAATCGATTATATTGCAACTTTGCTACTTTGAAGTTCGCAATGACTATATTATTGTCCAGTAATTTGAACAGTATTTACAACAATTACGCAAATCAATTGTTATGCTTATTTATCAAAGAATCAATTCAAATTTATGGAGAAGAATTTTGTACATACAATACCCATTCATTGCTTCACTTGGCAGGAGATGCAAAGAAATTTGGTTCTTTGTGTGATATAAACTGTTTTCCGTTTGAAAATTATTTAAAACACCTAAAATATTTGTTAAGAAAACCAAATATGCCTTTGCAACAAGTCGTGAATAGACTAGTAGAACAATGTAATATTCAAGTAAATTCAGAACATAGCACAACTAACATTTCTGTTTCTGGGTGTGATCGGAATGTTGAAAGAGGAATCAAAGACCAGTGGGAAGGTACTATGTATAAAAGATTGTACTGCAAAGAATTAACATTGACTAATTCTAATGGCGATACGCTGTTTCAAAGGATGGACAGCTTTTAAAAATAATAGCTATAAATAAAAACAACGAATCTATAAGTATTATTGCGTCAAAACTTGAAATTATTGGCCCTTTTGTGGGGTATCCTGTTGATTCTTCTCTCTTTATGGTATTTAAAGTTAAACAATCTGAAAGTCAAGTGTATATCTCTTGTGAAGTCGAAAATATACAGCAGAAGGGGTTATTACTGCCATATGAAGATATTTTTGTCTTCATGCCATTAACGCATAATTTATAATAGTCAAAAGTTTATATATACTACGATATTTTTACTGAACTTGTAAGTATTCTCATAGACAATTATCATCATAACTGGAACACAATATTGTGAACAATGTCTTTAATATATCATATTTTAGACCATGCAATCCGAATTTTAGTGTTCCACTTATGTTGAGATGTAGTATACATGTTGTACCTATTAATTATCTTATATACTTCTGTATACTATTATAACTACGAATTTATATTGTTTTTATGTTATAGAAAATTTGCTATTGTGGAATTTCCCGATGAAGAAGTTGGTGACAGTCTGCCGATGGAAATTATTGGTTCCTCATGGATTTTTTACCAAAACAATGAAACCTGTTGTTTTTGGCCTACACATATAAAAACACAAGAAGCTAGAATTAAGTTTATTGTTAAGACGACTTACCGCTTGACACTACAAAGTGTTCAGTGTGTAAAGTTAATGTAAAATTTACGGATGTAAGTAACTTTTAAAAGAATGATTGTTTTTTAATTTTATTTATTGTCGTGTTACAGCTACTTATGAAAAGACTGCAGAAAAAATTAAGCTGCTCTTAAATAATCAGAGCAGTGTTTCACAAAGTGACAGTGATGCTATTGGCAATATAGAGAATCGTCCTATTCAAAAAAGAAGAACAGTATGGAAAAAAATGCGTGAAGACTTTTTAGAAGATTTCTCAGATGAAGAGTACATACCTGAACCGCCAAAATTACCAAAAACATCAGTCATAAGTACACCGTTTAATAAATATTCAGAGAAAGTGCCTCAAGCCATTGATTTAGGTAATTTTAACATTACTTTTCTGTGCAAAGTGTTAATTTTATTTGGTCAATGAAGATGTACCAAATGTGGGTAGTTAACATATGTACATCTCGTCTTTCAAATATAACCAATTCAGATAAGACAATAACTAACAGCAGCAGCCATTCATGTAATTGTAACATGAGGGTAATACATTATATAAGTGTATGTATGTATGTAGTTATTATATTTTTTATGTCCACAGTTGTCTTAAAATCCGTGTTGGCAAAAGTTGAAGAAATATGTCGTCAACAGAATTATGTTATAAAACTTATTCAACAAAGTACACATTTTGACTTGGGTGCTAGTACCTCTACTCAAGACCAGCTTCCTGGTCTTCCTATTGAATGTGAGGCAGACTTAAATAACTTTGAAATGTCACTCAATGAAGAAACTTTTATGACTACTATGGTGAGTATGTTTTAAATATTACAACTTTTATTTCAAATTCTTAATTTTGCGGTGATTAATTTTTAATAATCTCTAGTGCTTAACATTGCAAGTCGTGGGAGGTAAAGATGTACTAGATACGTCACGAAGAATTATTTCAAGAATTATATCAAATAAATTGGCCTTACTATTGAATTGGTCTGGTTAATTAAAATTGGATTTTCAAAATTTACGAATATAGTACAGCTAATTACAGGTACTGCTGCGTTGAATTGTTTTGCTTTTGTTTTATGATGTGAAATTTGTAACAGTTGCAGTCAGGAAGAATCCATTTTCTAGGATGGCTAACTTGAAGGAGTAATAAAAATTTGGCTCAGGAATGCTGCAGATAGAGATGGGGGAGATCGAAAAGGATAAAAAAGAACATCACTTATAAATTGCCTATTACTTAAGTATGTTCTTACATTTTTCTTTGTTAATACATAACTACTATTTGAAAATATATTTCTCAGTTTCAAATTAGTGGGTTTCTTTTATTATTTTAAAGTTTAGATTTTAAAGAAAATTTCCGCAAGCAATTTTTCCATCTACATCTACAAATACATAGTTATTCTTCATATTTATTTAGATCTAACGCCTTCATACCCGTAAAATCTGCGTTTTCTATGTAATAATACTACAATAAAAAAATAAATAAATGCCTATAATTGTATGTTTTTTGTCAAAGGATTAATATCTATCGGTGACTTTGTTACTATAAACGCGTTGTAGTGAAAATTATATAAATTTTTTGCAGTGTAGATCACTATCGCTAAATACACAGATTACTGCACTGGCGTGGCATTGGATTTACTGAAAAGTATTATATATCGAGTAGCGGCCCAACATTCAATTTATACTCTATCGTTGTATCGTACCAACACTGGCAATATATCGGTCCAACAGTGCTGTTACGAATAATTTCTGTCTTAGCCGAACGTCGGCCAGTGTGACACTGCGACGCTGGGCCAACATCGAATGCCGTTAGTGGGCCAGTACCTCAAAAAAATTTTGCAGGCGCTTAAACAGTGCAGGCCCAGTGAATCGGTGTTTGTTGGGTTACGTCGTGAAAAAATTAAATACTTACGCTTTATTTTATCTCATGTTCCTACACATTACCTAACCTAACTTCTTTTCTAATATTTTCCACGTGTTAAACGTCAAATGTCATTCAAACTGTCAAAGTAATTTCAAATACTGTCAAAGTCAATTTCTCTCGATAAACGTCAACGTTTACGTCAAACATAAAAAAATCTATTATGTAAGACCTTAAAGCTACGTTTATTTATGTAAAAAATATACATTTCTTAAATAATATTAATACTATTTATGTACTTCTATGCGTATATATAATATACTACAATTAAATTAAGAAATTTTATATAGACAAAGTAGATTTACAACAGAAGGAATAGAAATTGTTTTATTCAGGAATTCTCATTGGAAGTACTACCGTTTTGGATCGTTAATGATGGTACTAGAGGGATTGTCGAGATAGTGTTAGTATCTATAGTAGAAATTGTAGTTATAGAAGGATAGGTATTATTAGATTCTTGTGTTGGTGAGGTTCCAATTTGCTTAGGCCGATCTTCCGCCTTTGACGCCACAATTGGGGCTGTCGTGCTTGTCAAATTGGATAGGACAAAGTCTAGAAGTAAAAGAAGAAAACAAAGAAGTAATTAGTAAACTTACCACCTCCAAATCCTTTTTATTTTTTACTTAAGAAAAATTAAAAAAAAAATTATTTTAACTTACTTGGTTTATGTATGCATGAGCCAACACCTTCAAATTCTGGGAACCGATTACAATCTAATGCTGATTTAATTCTGGGTTGTAACCTGCTTCCGCATCCTTGCATAAAATCCCTGCAGAAGCTTTTACATGGTAGAACCATTTCATCTTCTTTAACGCCTATTTTACATGAAGGTTGTAATAAACTACAAACGAAATCGTAGGCGTAATTGAAACATTCTGCGTCCACGATTTCTCTGAAAGTAATCATATCGTTTTGGACATCGTTTAGGGATTTATGCCCGAAAATATTGGGGTACGTCGTGATATTGTGAGATAATTTATTGCAATATGGTAGCTGCGCTTTCGAACATTTTCTCGGCGGATCTGGAAGTTTCGTAACAGGTTCTGGTTTTAACGTTGTTGGTTTCTGCGTTGTGGTACTATGAATCGGTGCGTCACTCTCTTTAACCTCCAAACTTTTAGCATCTATCGTTAAATTTCTAAAATATAACGATTTCTCTAGACTAATCTCTTTACTTAATAATTCTTTTAAATCATCAGCGTCGACGTCGATGTATGTTGGGTCGATATGAACGTTGAAATGGACTATGAGATCTTTACCTTCGATACTGGAAATAGAATTAAATGATGTGTGTGTGGATTGAGGAATTTAAGCGAAAAAAAAAAAATAGGGGAATTACCCGTCTAAAGCTAAAATTTCCGTGCCTGAAAATCCATGTCTTAAATAACTCCGCCTAAATAGCAGATTCAGTCTTTCCTTGTAATCACGCGCTCTAATCTTAAACCTTTCCGTGGAAGGATCCGCCATTTCCATTGAATATATATCACCTTCTATAACTTTGAAGCTGGCTCTGTACACTTGCTCTTGAGGAATTTGCGTGAAGAAATAGGTATCTGAAACAATTGATTTATCATTTTTTTTAATGATCACGTCAGTATCATCTATAAGTAACATGAGCTGTCAATTTGACGACACATTCAAGTCATTTAGCGTCCACTACTGACGTCACGAGAAACGTTAGAATGACGTTCGAAAAATTACGTTTTCCAACTTTTGAATGAAGGAAACTTGAATCAGGTACAACGCCGATATGATTCATGGCACTAACATCATCGACGCAATGTTGCCAAATGTCCAAAAGCGGAATTTTTGACATTTGACAACACCATTTCGATTTACGATTTATCAAAAAAGTTGGATAGCTTTTTTATTCAAGTTATTTGTTTTTCAATCTATATTAACTTTGTCCGAACTGCAATAGAACCAATTCAGAATCTTAGTGAGCAAAACTATAAGGAACGGTTCTATTTTAGAGCAATCTAACAATTCCCTGACTCGGTGGAACTATTTGAACGTCGTTAATCCTACCACAAGTTTAAATTTTACGAAATTTATCGCGAACTGCAAGCAGCTATCACAAAAAAAATCGATAATCTCAAATAATAAAAATTTAACACAATTATGACAGGAGAATGACAGTTTGGCCAGTGATCCGACATCTACCGTATATTTCGATAATTTAGTACAATAAGTCGCTAAGCTCAAAGCTATTTGAAAATCTATTTCTCAAATTTATAGTTCACGCTTAAGGTTGTGCCTATGTTTTCTAACGCGAGCTTGGGCTACATTTATTTGCCCACGACCAGGGGTTGGGGACTCTCAAATTGGCGCCATTTATTTTACGGTTCGAACAAAACCGGTTTTGTTCGAACGAATCACGTTCTATTTAAACAGTTTGAAATTGTCATTCATTCCCACTACAACAAGATTTGTGATCACGATTTGTAATCCCCTTTCCCCTGTGGAACATCACATTTTTCGGTTCAGTATGTTTAAAACGAACATAACCTCGTTATGTGATGGTTATGTGTGGTGTAAACAAATTCCCTTCTTCTTTTGTGCGTTCTTTTCGCAATGCTAGTTGCTAATAAACATTTTATCACGCTTTGCAAATCATGATCCAGAAATTTTACAAATAGAAAGCAGCTCTTATCTTAACCGGTAAGTAGGAGCAACTACTACACCAACAGTGATTTATTGACAATTTCCGAAGTAGGTAAACTATGGGGGAACGTGACCAGTCACTCGACGTGGACACGCTGTATAAGCCGTACTTGGCAGCTAAAACCTATGTAAAACCATCAAATTGTCATAATTATGACAGATTGGCAGGTTTTAGCTGTCAAAATACGGCTTATACACAGTGTCCACGTAGAGTGACTGGTCCCGTTCCCCCACAGTTTACCTACTTTTCGAAGACAGAAGAATAGTTCCACATACTCCCACGTTTTTTGGGTGTACATTTGTGATCAACATAAGTTCAGGTTATATTTTTTAAGATTATAAAATGAAATAAAAACTATCCGAAAATACATAAACCTTAAAAACAACGCAAAAAACAATTTAGTAAAATGTTGATGACAAATGTACACCAACGAAACGTGAGAGCATGTGGAAGTACTCTTCTCTCAAATTGTCAACAAATGACTGTTGGTGTAGTAGTTAGTGATGGGTTGCTACGAAGCAAACTGCTATTTTGAATCGTTATCGTTAGCAGTTTGTAGCAGCTAACGGATATTAAAAGAAACTGCTACTTTTTGTAGCAGTTTTCCGATGTAAATATTTCTGAGGTAGCAGCTCTATAGACATCATATGTTCTATCCCGTTGTAATAGCGAAGCAATATAAAACTGCTATAGGAGAAACTGCTACAAAAAGTAGCAGTTTTTTTTTAACTGCTAACGAAAAGTAGCAGTAGCAGTTTGTAGCTGCTAATGAAAAATAGCAGTTTTACACATCACTAGTAGTAGTTGCTCCTACTTACCGACTGTCCGCGTTTACTTACCGGTCAAGATAAGAGGGTGTGCAACAATAGTACATGGCGCCAATTTGAGAGTCCCCAACCCCTGGCGCAAACGCGGTAAGTCGCCGCAAAATGTCAAATTTTTCAATCTTACATCTGTCAAAACTATTGTGACAGTTACCACTATAAAAAATCAAAAAAAATTATACGTCAAGTGTTGAAATTGTGGAAAATCTCTCTCTGACAGCCATTAGAAACATTTTGACAGATGGAACTGTAAGAAAATTACAAATTTGCAATCTTACACTTGTCAGAAGTGTTGTGTTTGTTATCATATTTTGTTTGACAACTTTGTAAAAAAAATGCAAAACATTAAATTTGATGAGTATTTTTCATGTACATATGTATATCTATACAGCTTGACAAATATTCTTAAACAAAGTTTATCTAACTGTTTACACAAACTGTAATAACATAAAATAACAGGCGTTAAGTTCAGATTTACGAAGGGATCACTTTAAACTGTCTTAGGTTGGCAGTAAAAAAAGCTCCAGGATTATTAAAAACTATTCCGTGAATTGTCCATACTGGATTTACATGTTTAATGCAGTGTTGCCAACCCTACCGATTTATCGGTAGATCTACCGATTTGATTTTTTAAATTTTAGTCAGAAATTTAAGAATAAAAGATTGAAGGAGGTATTTTTTTGTAAAATAGTAAATTGGGGAATTTCTCGACGAAATTCAGTCATTTCCAGATAATCCTGTAGAATTTTGGCGAGAAGTTAAGAAAATGAAGCTGGGTGATGGGTCTTTAATGTGTAATGTTTTAGGTTCTTTTACTTTTAACATACTCTTTAACATATCTTTCCCACACTCTTCGGCTAATACCTATAGAAAGAGTATTCGCCTCCATCAATTTAATGAAAACAAAGCAACGAAACAAATTAAACACAGAATCAATAATAGGATTGTTACAAACTGAACAATATAGGTATGTCTAGGAAATAATAGTTGCTACAATTTTCCTGTTGAGCAAAAATTATTGACATCTAGTAGATTTATTTTTAAATTTTTGTTTTATTTTTGCATTTGTATTTTTCTGTAACAATGTTTGCCTTTATATTTCAAACCTACCGATTTTTTATGGTCGATGCTACTGACTTTTGGATTTCCAGGTTGGCAGCACTGGTCTAATGTCAAAAGCGATAGTATCAACACTTGTTTATTAAGATGTCATTATTTATGCGTATTGTATCGTATTAAGTTAAAAATTAACAGTATTTCATTCGCATTTATTACAAATAAAATGTAAATATTAAATCTAACTACTAAAATAAATAAAGGTGTTCGCTAATTGCACAGTGTTGCCATATTGAAATCAGTGTGGCCAATTTAAGACGCTGAAAAATGCATCATTGAATATGCGATTTTGACATAAATGTCATCATAAATGTGTCAAAATCAAGACGTAAATAGGATACCATAAAATGTCATTCTAGAGATGTCAGTATTTAGTGATAACATGACCCTTTTTCGTAATAAAATTTTATTGTGTTACCTGAGAATATTTTTATCACAAAGTTATCATTATTTATAAGATATAAAACACGAACAATTAGCTATGAATAACATTTATATTAAAAAGAAATCTAGCAGGTATTCTACTATCACAAACATTCTTTCAATTTAAAAACAAGGTGCGCACACCACAACCGACAGCAAGGACAATTTCCACGTAAAAAAAATGTAAGTCTCAAGTCTTAGTAGGTATTATATACCTAACTGTAATACACAGGCAGGTATAGGTGACAAACAATACCTTCTGGACAGGTTTCTGCTTTATTAATAATTTATTGCATTCGGCTATAAATATATTTTCTAATCGTGATTATTTGTACCATTAACACGATCGTTTCTGATCTACGTCAGGTGATAAGGATCGCAATTTTGTTCAAATTAGATGCAAGTAGAGTACACCGTGTGGTATGAATTAAAACGTGATTAATATGTGCTTGGATCGAATATGTAAATTAGCTATGTATATAAAAGGCCTTGTACAAGAAGCAAGGTCTATGTTGTCGAGAGAGTGTTATTCTTTTTTTTAGTAATACCTGCTCGTATGTATGTGCAGATATGGATATGTGTAACTATTTCTGTACCACCCAAACAAGATCTCTTTAAATGTTAATTTCTTGTTATTCTCTTTTACAATATCTTATTCTTTGCTAATTTGAACCGTGCAAAACAACAATCAATGGAATGAAGAGACTCTGGTTCTCCAACGCCTAAAAAGTTTCGTTTTCCAAAATCTGCTGCTAAAGTTCTTCCTTCAGTTTTTTTGGGATTACTATGGAGTAATCATGCTTGATTTTCTGGATAAGAGTGGAACAATAACTGGGAATTATTATTCGACGTTACTGCTAATACTCTACGAGAAAAAATTATGCAGAGAAGACGCAGAAAGTCCAAAATCCAAAGGCTATATGCTATAGCCAAAAACCAACCCATTCTAGTATTAAATCACCTAGGCATCTACACCAACGACATTCTGATATACTCCTGTTTCCACCACTTAGAAACTTCGCAGAAAATTCACAAACACATCTATACCTTATCAAATCCAAAGAAATTGCTACCACCTTCGAAAAGATCCAAAGAGATTAGAATGTCTACATCAGATATCTTGGAATCACGTTAAACTCAAGATCTTCAAAAAGCCTCGAGCTCACATCCTCTACAATTTCCCTTCCTGAGAGCATTGCTGTCTATCACTAGGGGCTAAATTTCAAAATAAATTAGCACCTTAGTCCTGGTGCTTCGCTATAATTAAAAGAATTTGTGATTTGTCATCGACATAGACTTTGGGGACTGTGTGCTCGTTCCCTTCCCACCGAATAAATTTAGCTAAATTTAAGCAGAACCCGTGACGACTAATAACGCATAAAAAACTACCAGATCCCGTCAAAATTTATAGGGACATCTTTCAGATATATTATATTTTTCTCCTGCTATTTGCCGGCGCCTTACTGTACCACTATCTCATTTTTAGTACGAGATATAGGATTAAGGTGTTTATACAGTTAAACATTAATTGTGGTTCAGTTATATAATCTATTCAAGCATATATAACTACATATTACATTAATACCTATTTAATCCGTCTAATTGAACATATCATTCCAATAATAATACATTTCCTGCAAACAATACCGTACATAATAACGCAGGAAAAAGCTAACTTTCATTGCACACTAATTCAATTTTAATACTTTTACAATAATGAGGTAATAATATCACTACAACGTCTCACTTACATGCAATATATACAGCAACACCTGCCAATAATAACAGCAGAAGAAACGAGGCGATGATGCAACAGCCGCATCTGTATTGCGAACTCAACTTCTTCCTTGTGAACCTTATATCCGAGTCCGTCGACAATATCGAACTGGCGGACCTCCTGTAATGTCTCGTACCAGTACTCACAGTACTAACTGACATCTGAAATTAAAAGAGAATGATTTAAATTATAGTTTGTGAATACATATTTGAATTTACCGCCATTTTTATAATGAAATGTCAATTGTCAATGTCAATTTGCTTCAAGTAATTTTTTTTAAATAATTATAAAGTTCCATGACACATAAGTTAAAAAAAGGAGCGAAATATACATAACATGTACATATATGCGTAGACGTATAGGAATAATAACGACAATGCTTTTACAAAAGTTAACGAAGGACATTCCACGAAATAATTTTTGGACAAGGCCGGCCAATTACTAATTTCGAATGTATAGATAAATGAACTTGTTTGGCGAGATTGCTGTAGTAATTATTGATGCCTGTATATTATGTAAATATCCGTTATGTAAATATGTAGGTATATAGATCATCATAGAAAGAGATTTTTAAATTAAAAATATCTTAAATAAACACTGTAACACAAAAATGTCATGAAAAACCATTTCCTCGATACTTTAGTTTTTTAGGGTTGGCTGACATGCACACAGCCAATTTTTTGTCCGAATGTGTCATTTTAAAACATCCGAACTTGTAAAAACAGTATCAGATTCGTACAGAAAACGTTTTAGTTTGTTCGAAATACAATTCGGTAATTCGTGCATATTAATAAACTAGATATGAATGTTTATTAAAGTTAATTTAAGTGTTGTTATTGTGGAAGGTGCGAAGCGAGCGATTCGAAAAGGTAAGCGTCTTGCGTAATTTACCACCGCAGTTTTTTTTGTACTACATATTTCAGATATTTCACCGCGTTTTTTGCACGTTTTTAATTAAAAATAGCGGTTTGGAATACTTTTAAAGTTGCTGTACTCATTTGCATGATTATTTATCACTCTAGTATTTCATTTTGATTTAACATAAAGTAACTGTTTTAAATTACTTACGCTAGTAAACGTAAGTATTGTATTTATGTTTATGTATCTAACGTAACGGTGTTTTAATATCGATGAAAACATTGAAAACACGTGAATGCTAATCCACGCATATTCATATTTATTAAGAATTCCAATAAAACGAGAAATATATAATTAATATTTTAAATATTGTCCTATCAAGTGTTGATTGATTGATAATTGATTTTTTCTTTAAATATAAAGGAAGAGGTTTTATGATTTTTGAACTGAAAAGTGGAGCTTGGAATCTAGGAGGCTTCCTTTCTACTTTTAACTTCCCTAATTTGAGGTAACAGTTGAATCTCGATAGTCCAATATTTGACTAGACATACAGATGACGCCTGTTGCAACCTGTCTTTCCCCGATCCAGCAGTTTCGTTAGTTGCTTGCTGTGTGTTGCTATATTCAGTAGCATTCAGTAGCCATACGTGCATATGTATGTACCATCTTTGGCAATTTAAATGCAATTTTTTTATCGAGGAATGTTGATTTTGTAAATAAAGGCTTTGCTTTAAAGTGAATTTAATTACTCTAAAGAAGTTTATCAAAGCAGTACTCTCCCACTGCCATTATGCCTGTATGACATTATGAAAAATAGGGTAAAAATAGAACATTTTATAAAATCGGTTGAAGACGACTCCAAGAGAAAAACCCTCAAAATGGGCGAATATCCCCAAGTTGAGGAAGCTCTTTATGCTTGGTTTAAACAGCAAAGAAACAGACAAGCCGCTATTTCTGGGCATATTCTAAAACAGAAAGCCCAATTTTTTTATAATGAAATCACAAGAGAAGATGATTTTTGTGTCAGCAATGGCTGGTTTGAGAATTTCAAAAAGCGACATGGTATTCGTTACATACAAATGACCGGAGAGAAATTGTTTGCCAATGAGACAGAAGTTTCTAACTTTATCAAAAAGTTGAACTCCAAAATCGTTGAACCAGGTCTTACGCCTGAACAAGTGTTCAATGCCGATGAAACCGGGTTAAATTGGCAGCGACTTCCAACAAAGACATTTGTAATAAAGAAAGAATCACCTTAATGGTATGTTCAAATTCTGCTAGTAATCATATGTTAAAACTGTTAGCTATGGGTAAATCTAAGTCCCCTAGGGCATTTACGAACACCAAGATTGAATCTCTTCCAGTACTATGAGTCAACGCCGAGCATGGGTAACTAAAGAAGTTTTCCTTGAATGGTTTTCCAACCATTTTGTTCCAGAGGTAAAACAACACTTGAAGAGTAAAAATCTGCCGTTAAAGGCCCTTTTACTGTTGGATAATCCTCGCGACATCCGAACATGGAGGAATTGTGGAGGAATTTTGTATTAGCCAAAAAAATACAACTGCTCTGATTCAGCCCATGGATCAGAATGTGATTAAGACATTAAAGGCACATTATAAAAAGCGCCTACTGATGGATATCGTCAACCAACCTGACGCAGGGATGCCAAGTCAAGCCTTTAACTTTAATAAAATCCTGGCCAGAAAACCCACTCGTCCCAAAGAAAGATAAACGGAAATAACTAATCTGAAGATAACGACTATGTCGTAGAGGATACGCTTATCTACACTTTGCGATGATATGAATGTTCCGCAAGAATCTTCAGGAGACCTGAGCAGATGGGTCTGAGACGACAACCTTGATCCTGACCTTACAGAAGAAGAAATAATCCAGGAAGTCACGTCTAATGTTGAACACGATACGATTCAGGAAACCGCCGTGGCAAAATATACTATCAGTAGTGACGAAGCTATTTTGGCTGCAAACATTTTAATACGCTGGTGCGAGGAACGTGAATTTGACTTTAAGAACGTTTTAATATTGAAAGACATTCAAGAAAAAGCTATGACAGACTGTAAAACGAAACAAACAACTATCACAGATTTTTTTTAATCGTAAATTTGTACACCGTAGGTAATTCTTTAGAAGATATGTAGGTAGGGCTACATTGAATGTGGAAGCCGAATCATATCGTGTTTTGTATTTTTTAGATACAATAAATTTGCTTTTTCATTTGTAAAAAATAACGCCTAAATGGATTATGTATTTTTTCTACTACCATACTTTAATTTTTGAATTCATAGTAGTGGAAAGAAAAGATAAATAATATACCCCTGTCCAGTTTAAAATGCAGTACGTGGAAATATTGGAAACTGTTGGAAATACAACATCGGTTAAATGGGAGAAAAGTTGCCTATTCATTTGTCTATGAATAATCCGACATCAGATTTTGAAATTTTTGTTTCATTAGGCAGATACAGGGTGAAAGAGAAAAAATGCATTTTTAAAAATCTTTCATATTTTGTTTCCTAAAAGAGATAAATTTCCAAAAGTTGCAGGCTAGGGATAACAAGTCATGAGGATTTTAAAAATGATAAAAAAAAAAACTAGGTCTACTAGATTTTGCGTGACAATAATCAACTTTTGTTTTTCTTATGGCAACCATATTGGATTTTGACATTTTTAATATCTTCAAAAAAAAATGCTATTCAATGATGTATAACATGTTTGTGTTCAAGATAGTAAAAACATATCCCCCAAAATTGGAACTATGGGCAAGGAAGGGTGCATAAACTTTTATGGTAAAATTAATTAAAAAATCCTATGAGAGAGGAAAGTTTGTTACAAAAAAATACAATATAATGTAAATTTACAAAATCTTTATTATACAGGTGTCCCAAGTTGAGTGGCGTATTAGAATATTTCCTAAAGTACACCAAAGAGAGCGCTGAAAATTTGGTTGCCTTGGTTTCCGGCCATGCTCTTTTTAAATAAAATAATTTTAAAGATGGCCGACTTCCGGTTATAACGGAAATCGATAGGAACTTCGTTATTTTAAATGAAACACCCCATATATTAGTGGATTTTTGGATTTTACGCAAAATTTTAGGCTAACTTTCTTAAATAAACCTTATGTCTAAAATGCACCGTTTTTGAATAATTCCACTTTTTTTTAATAATTCGACAAATCATTGCTGGGCGTCATTCGGCCTCTCTCAGACAACGTTTGACTTACAGCCTTCAAAATTTTTATGATGAGTACTAAGGTCTAATTGTAAAGCGTTGTTGGAAAAAAAGTCTAATATCTTACACAGGATGTTCAAAATACACTTGCCAATGTAGACAACTTCGTACCTTGGGAAGTTGCTTATTTCAAATGGAACACCCTGTATTTTATTGGGCCAATAGTTAGGACTTTTTATTCTCTTTTGATCTGTATTTACATTCCCTATACCTAACTCTTAAGGTTTTTGAGTTATTTATAATTTTTATAAAACAGACTGAGATTTGAAAAAAAACAAAGTTGCCATGAATCATAAAATGACATTTCCAATAAAACAAATACTCTAAAACTAATCTGATAATTACGAAGAGTGTTATTGTTAAGTTAATAGTTGTTCCTTTAATTTGTTTTTACTGTTTGATTACAATACACTGAGTAATAATAATACAAATAATAATAATAATAATAACCATAATGGATAATTACAATTATTGAAACGAAGACATTTTAAATTTGTTTTTTATTCATGGACAGTGTAACAGAATGGCTGCTCGAACATGCAGAAACTTTAATGAAACTTACCCTCAACTACCACCGATGACAGAAAATAAATTGAGAAGGTATTTGGCCAATTTTCTAACAACTGGTAGCGTTAAAATAAAGAAAGCTACATCTGCTCCGGTTACTGGGAATGAAGATAATGAAGTTTCGGTTTTGGCTTATTTTGAAGCGTTTCCACGAGCGTCAACCAGAGCCGCTGAACACGATTTAGGCATTCCACGCTCTTCCATACACAGGATTATGAGAAACCATAAGCTACACAATTTCAAATTTGTAACTGTGCATGCACTACAACCTACAGACAGATTACTTCGAGTGCAGTTGTGTGAAATGCTTATGGTGGCCCAGCAAGAAGACGTAAATTTTTTACAAAAGATAATTTGGACAGACGAATCCAAATTTTCTCACGAAGGTGTGTTCAACAGGCATAATTCCCATTTTTGGTCCCACGAAAATCCCCACGTAATTAGGGAAAGAGGATTCCAAAATAAATTTAGTTTTAACGTTTTTTCTTGTTTGATGGGCAACAAATGTTGTTATTTTATTTACGACGACAATCTAAATTCAGAAATGTACATAGAAATTTTGCGGACGGTTGTAACGGAGTTCTTAGACAGCTTACCGCTAAATGTCTACAGAAATTGCTGGTATCAGCTTGATGGAGCTCCGGCACATAGTTGTAATGGGGTAAGGCAGTGCATCACTGAACTTTTTGAAGATCGCTGGATAGAACGTGGTGGGCCTTGGGCGTGGCCACCGAGATCGCCCGATCTCACGCCAATGGACTTTTATCTGTGGGGAAAAATAAAAAATGAAGTCTATTTCGACCCTGTTAATAGCAGGGCAGAGCTTGAAAATAGAGTGCGCAATTGCTTTGGGACTTTACAGGGAAACGAAATTTTACGCGCTACAACAGATGGTGTAATGGGTCGCTTAAACCGCTGCCTAGATCTAAATGGAGATCATATTGAACGATTTAACTAAGGTTTCTGTTTTCGTCTACTTGTAAATGGTATATGTACCATGCTGTTTTTACCCATTTGTTGCTTCAGTATCGTATTTGCTTTCTAATTTGACATTAAAAATAATAGTCTTCCTCATACCTGTTTTTATTATTTATGCCTACTTTAGTGTCACTCCGAAAGGTGTAAATCCAACAGTTATACATGACAACTACTGATAAACAGTATTAAATTAGCTTTAGTGAAATAGTTCCCTCTAAATGTCATTTTATAATTCATGGCAACTTTTTTTTTTTCAAATCTCAGTCTGTTTTATAAAAATTATAAATAACTCAAAAACCTTAAGAGTTAGGTATAGGGAATGTAAATACAGATCAAAAGAGAATAAAAAGTCCTAACTATTGGCCCAATAAAATACAGGGTGTTCCATTTGAAATAAGCGACTTCCCAAGGTACGAAGTTGTCTACATTGGCAAGTGTATTTTGAACATCCTGTGTAAGATATTAGACTTTTTTTCCAACAACGCTTTACAATTAGACCTTAGTACTCATCATAAAAATTTTGAAGGCTGTAAGTCAAACGTTGTCTGAGAGAGGCCGAATGACGCCCAGCAATGATTTGTCGAATTATTAAAAAAAAAGTGGAATTATTCAAAAACGGTGCATTTTAGACATAAGGTTTATTTAAGAAAGTTAGCCTAAAATTTTGCGTAAAATCCAAAAATCCACTAATATATTGGGTGTTTCATTTAAAATAACGAAGTTCCTATCTATTTCCGTTATAACCGGAAGTCGGCCATCTTTAAAATTATTTTATTTAAAAAGAGCATGGCCGGAAACCAAGGCAACCAAATTTTCAGGGCTCTCTTTGGTGTACTTTAGGAAATATTCTAATACGCCACTCAACTTGGGACACCCTGTATAGGGATTATATAAACCAATGAAAAATAGAAGCCTATAATTTTAATCCTTTACGTGAAATTTCTTAAAACATGCCTCGTGCAAATTTACATTTGTCACATGCTTTTGTACATTTTTTTGGAACAATGCGCTCCTATTCTGTTTCTCTGCATTCACTATCAAGTGGTCAAGTCTGTCGTAACGGATTTCACTAAAAAACCGTTAATTCTTTCCTTGAAGCAGGTCTGCCGACATTTGAAATGGGTGTACTATATTTAGCAAAATATACCTGGACAATTCTCCTCCGGAATGCAAGTAAATCATATTTGTCACCGTAGCGTGCTTTATAAACTTGTCATGCATTATGAACAGCCATATCAATTCCAAAAGCAAAGAGAGGCCACCACCACTTTTTTGATCTTATTGCCACTCTGTAATTGGCTATATTTTCGTCCATTCTATCAACACCCCCCATAAATTTATTATACTGTAATACAACATCTGGTTGAGTGACTGGAAATTGTTTCTATTCTTTTGACACCCATCTATTCGTTGGTCGTACAGGAAATGTAATAATTCGAAGCACCCCGCTATACCATCCGGAATTTGATCATTTCGAACAGAAAATGAAAATATTGGAAAAGTTTGTGTCTTTCGTCCATCTTCTTTGTTTGGAGTTGACAATTTTTCTTTATGGTTCTATTAAAGGTATATTATATTCGTCATCACTGTCACTACTTTCTCCAATATTAAATGTACGCCCGTGATGAGATACTTTGGCTACTGCTTGAGATTGAGCTGTAGACCATTCAAATTATTTATATTGGCAATATTGCCATCTTCATCGCCACTATCCTCTGCACTATCATGTCCATTATTTGGAGGAGTCATAAAAACCTCTGCCTTGCAGAAGTCCTCATCTTCTAATAATTGTGCCAATTCTTCAGTTGTATAAAATCTAGAATACAGAAAAATTACCTGTAGCCTTTCATGCCCATTGTTCCAAAATTGGCACTTGTTAATAACGCCAATAGCTGCAATCCCATTCATTTCCCTCTACAAATAATTATGCTTAAATTAAAAGTGTAGATGATCACTGAATTTACCCTAACATCTAAAAACTTGCATGTTCCATTATTGGAACAATGGGCAAAAACGAGTTAATGATGTCAATTACGATACAGATTTTCATTATGATACAAATTTAGTTATAACCAATAGGAATATCGATTTTTCATTACGATGCAAGTTTATATCCAACAGGAATGCGACATTCCAATATTCAATATGTCAAATATATAGTCAATTTGACAGATCTATTTAAATATAGTAAAAATTAAAGAAATAAATATTATGGGGTCGTAGAAAAAGTATTGTATGCAACTCGCATTTAATGGCTATTAACACACTCGTATTCATTACAGTACTCGGCTTCGCCTCGTATTGTAATTTTCATACTCGTGTCTTAATAGCTATCATTAAATGCTCATTGCATAATATACTATTATACTAGTCAAAAAATACGTAATAATATGTACAGTCTGTTCCAAAATTAATGTCACCCCTTGTGCCGAAAAACACGTTATAACTGCTCATGCAAATTGGATGCATGAAGTTTAATCGATATTTGGTTTGCACCTCATTTATAAGATTAGTATTCACTAACGAAAAATCGTATTGGATTATAGGAAACATCATTTTTATGGGGTTGTTTAGCCTTGGAAGCGACATTAATTTTGGAACAGACTGTACATACATCATAAAATGAGCTTTCTTGTCTTCTACGGTTAAATTCAGTGAAATAAACCTTTAATAATCCGTCGTTTTCGGTAATTCGACACCGCCCCGGTCCCATAACTGTCGGACTATCGAAATTCAACTGTATTGCTTTTTTATTTGCTTTTCAGTTAAAATAAGGTAAAGGCACCAGTAATTGCCACATTAAGACGAAAAATGTACTGATATTTTTTTTATATATGAAATGTTTATGTTTGCAGCCAATAAACATTTTTATAAATTCGATAACAAATAAGATCAGTTGTGTAGCTCTTTCAAGCTAGGTACTTGCATTATGATAGGTGAGTATTTTTTCTTTTGCTGTTTTCAGTCAGATTTATAGCATTAGGATCCCAAGGACATAGCCCACATTTTCGGAACCCATTTCTTATTTTGGTTTTAAACTTTCTTGCATATTATTTTTTCTTAATTTTTCGGATTTTTATTTTTTTCACAAATTCTGCTACAACATCTTTCCAAAAACCTAATAAGAAATACTGATTATTTCCAATAATGTTTCCAAAAACATTAATGTCAATGTAGTAAATGTTTTCTCTGCATCGCCGCGAACGTCTTGGATAACAAACAATCTGCTCTAGAAATGTCACTAATTTTGCATTAGGACTCAACATCTAACGAATTTGACTGATTTGGAATCGGAAGCGTCATTCTGTTTTTTTAAGTCATCTAAGTTGGGTGGCTTAAAATCCAACTCTGCTGAACTTGTAGACTGGCAGAAGAAACAAAAAGTCTTACACCTACTTTAGATTTAAGCGCACTTGAAATGTGTTTGTTACTCCATTCTATTGATGGTTAAACCTCAAATCCAATGGGTGTATTTGAATTTTAATTTGGTTTAAGCCCTGGAGGATTATTGAAAAGAGAAATTGGGCGGTGCTCCATCTTGCTGAAACTAGCAACTGTAACTTTGAATTTTAACATTTTGGGTTTGCATCAGGATTAGGATATAATATTTGAGATAAGTTGACAGCATATCAATTCATTATTATTATAATTCAGTTCATTATCTTAGACCTCCAATTCACAAGAAATAAAAAGCCATCATTTGACTACCCAACCCCCCAAAAAAGATTTTAAAGTTCGTCGCACATTTCACCAAACGTTTAAATGCTGAAAATGTTGCTGCTTAGCTGCCGTGATTGTTTAAATAAGGTACGAAACAAAAAGTTGCAACATATTCAGCCACCTTCTAAAGTTTTTCAAAAAGTTGAAACTTTTTTCCCTAGTCTGTGCTCTCTTCTTGCCACAGACACTCGTGACAGACGATCAAAAATATTAGAGAGTTCAGCATTGCAAAAACATGTTAAAATGTCTTAAAAGAATCCGGCAAGCATGTCAGTCATTGTAACTGGTGATGAAGTCACCAGAAGAGCCAAAAAAGAAGAGCAAAATCAAGACAATTCTGACCGTTTTCTTCGATTCAAAAAGGAATTGTTCACAATGAATTCGTCCCAGAAGATCAGACGGTGAACGCAGAAGAGGGGGGGGGGCATCAAGGCATCATTGGCGATGAAAAGGAAATCAAAATAGAGAAGTCCCTTCACGATTCACGGCCTCGTCGAAGTAGTGGGTCCACAAGGTGGATGTGTTGCATTATAACGTCCAATTTAACATGATGATTATGTGGTAGGTAGGCAAGATATTGCAACAGAAGCATTGTTAAATGAAACTACCTCTTCACATTATCCAAAATTGGTAACATATATTAGCTTAAGCTGCTAATATGCTAATTATTTAGCAATAATACCAGGATAAACTTAAATTTTAAATTGATGATAATTACAGAAGTAGGCTGGAAATTAACTAGAAACGTGCTCTGTTGTAATTCCAACAAAAAAAAATGTTTACTCAATTTAAAAATTTTAAAATCTTTTATCGTCATTACAGATTGATTGCGTTAGAGAGACGTAAATAATAAATTTAGGAATAATTATTTTGTTCGATTTAAGCGGTAAAACAACCGACAATGAACAGTTATTTTATTTAACGTGAAAGTTCCAGTAATCTTAAAAGCAATTATTATATCCTGTGTGTCCTACAATTAGTGTATCCACAATCTAATTTCTTATGTTTCGCTTGAATACATTCAAATTATTATTATTTTAACTTCCAACGTGTTTTATCTTAAGTTTTGTGTTAAGCATTCAACCACAAATATTTTTTTTATCGACTACAACCTGTTCATCGTGCATGTTTATATTGATTACAAGCCAAAAACATATGTAAATATTTCGAATTAATATACCCACACTTTAATATGTATCCGAACCCACGAAATACCAATGTAACCGATTAACAAATCTAAAAATGACTTACAACATTGTTATACACATCATTATAGTTAAACCAAAGCCTTAATACATCAATCTCATTCCTACGAATACAATAGTTAAAAGAGGATGTAAAATAACAATTCCGATGCAGTATTTGGTAATATGGTTCACACGCAAGTCTACTGGGTATATATCCTTTTGTATGTAAATTCAAATTCAGTTTAACATTCGTCGTAACTTTGCAACAGCCTGATAATTATGAAAGACGACGGATAAGTTAGGATTTTCTCGCTTTAAAAAACCTATCACGTCGTATCGAATTGTATTACAATCTAATTTACATACTGTTACATTTAACGGTATGTCGTGTATTATTGCAATGCAGAAGCTACTTCGGTACACAGGCGTGCCAAAGAACGTCACCATTGTTAATACCCATTAACCTACTAAACTCACAATCAGAGTATGTAAATATGGAGTTAAATTATCGCGAAAGAAAACAAAAATAACTATAATTACCGTAAAGAGAAATTTAAGGGGACATCTAGTGATTAAAATAAATGTAGCACTACAATATTGGAGGTGAAAATAAGGCCTTATTTTAAAGCGATTTCTTTACATCGCCAATTTCAGTTTGGTCGCACGGAGCCAAATCAGGTGGATGATCGATAACAATGATACCTTTTTTCGGTCAATAATTCCCCTACTATGATTGCTTGGTGCATTGTCGTGATGCATTGTCATGCAACAAAAACCAACTGCTTGGCTCTCGATATTCCGGTCGAACTCTAGAACTCCCAAATAATATCAGCGTTTACCGTCTTGATTTTGAACAAATTCATTGATTATTCTTGGACTTCCAAAAAAACGCACTTGACGTTTTGTTTTTTTTGATTCTTCTTGAAAACACCACACCGCATTGCATTACTGCATTACTTTGGGATATCGTTACAATGCTGAACTGTCCAATATTTTTGATCGTCTGTCAGAGTGCATGTGGCAAGAAGCGAGCACAGACTAGGGAAAAAAGTTTCAACCACCCCCTTGCAAAGATAAACTACGAGGTGGAACAAAAAAAGAAAACCCGAAAAGAGAGTATAAAATCAAATTTTTGACATTTTTTGTATGGAAGACACAAAAAATCTAAAATTATTGTTGGACCACCCACCGACCTTGAAATTTCATTTAACAACGTTTTCCAAATCCTTCGAACTTAAAAAAAAAACTACATTTAAACAAGCACGGCAGCTAAGCAGCAACATTTTTAGCATTTAAAAACTTGGTGAAATGTACGACGAACTTCAAAATCCCTTTTGGGGGGGGGGGGGGTGGTCAAATTATTTTTTATTTGTTGAATTGTAGCAATCTTGTTCAAGTTTTAAGAAGAAATACTGGGAGTATTTGTAGACTTCTCAAAGGCCTTCGATAGAATAAATCACAACATACCCTTAGAACAAATGCACAGAATGGATTTCAGTGGAAATACGCAAGGTCTAATTAAATCGTAATTGGAAAACAGACAACAGTGTACTTTTGTGAATCAGAATGGACAACAACCAAACAAGGCATCCCCCAAGACTCAATACTGGGACCGATCCTCTTTCTCATAGACATATATGAACGATTTGCCTGACATCCAGATCAACATAATAGTGTTTTATGCAAATGACACTTCACTGATCATTAGATCACCGACCAACCCCTCACTCCTATCCAAGTTCATCGGCACATTGGAAACATTAGACAGCTGGCTTTTTCAGAACTTCAATAAAAATATTTATTTATTTATTTAAGTAGACGTATGTACATAAGATTGTCCAGAATAAATTGATATGATGAATGTTATGATATTTGTTATCTCAAAGATAAAAGGGTACCTGGAACTAAACAATCATTTGATGAAAACAATAAAATGGAAATTTTTGCAGTTCGCAATTGAAAATCGAAATCTAAATTTATTAAAATTTTATTTTCTAAAAAATATTACAATCGCTAGACAGAAAAATTTTGAATCTAATCCTTATTTCCGCTATTTTGGCGGATTTTTTCGTCCTGTCAAAATTTGGTCGATATTTGTGGTGAAGCAAACGATGCTGATTTGATAATTGGAAACACAAACATCATTTAAAAAGTTTATTTTCTTTGGAGATTTCAAAAGAAAATTTTTTGTCCGAATATCCTTCGTTGTTTTACCAATATTTGAAATTGACTTTGGCAGATTTCAATGAAATTTTTAGAATGTTTTGATATGACATCATGTAGAATTCGTATCTATTTTGTTGTGGTTAGACTGCAAAATTTGTCGTTCAAAGTTTATTTTAACAAAAGGAATAAACAAACTAATTTAAAAAACGCTCTAATTTAATTTTGAACTAATTGTGTTTGTTGCAAAATGCTAATCAAGTACAAAACAACAACACAATATTATTTTTTTTACATTCCATTTTCGGCATAATTATTTAATTCCCACGATACGCACACTATACTTATAATCACTGCAAATTGTTATAAAAATAATAGAACCAACAATTAAGACCTGTAATTCTATACAGCGTAAAATACGATTTATACCACAACATATTTTCTTCCAAACAAATTAAAATACGTGCATATGTGATGTTAGTAATTAGTTCTTAGTTCTGTTTACTAGACTGTAAAAACTCATTTGCATAGGAGGCTAATACCCATTCCTATACATGTACCTACTTGAAAACAAAAATTTCATGCTATGTAGAAGAGAAGTTTTACGTCTTGTTACAGTCTGTTGCGTATGAACTTCATGTTTAAAATAGTTTGGTGAGTTTTTCCGGTTTCAGAACCCTTGAACTTTAAAAAAGTCGAAATATGGTATAGTCGGCTTTGTTTAAAGGCAGTACAGCATTACTTACGATTGATTTAGTTTAGTTTTTTTTTCTCTTATTGAGGAGACAAAAAAATAATAATTTATATCGTTTTCGTTTGTGTATACAGAGTTATTTAATTTCCGTAAAAAAACAAAGGAAATTCCGGGAATTTTTATGCTGAGATGAACATAGTCATCTGCGAGACTGACACTTGTACAATGACTTTTAAATCGTTGTCACCTTGAATAGAAGAAAAGGAATAGAAATTCTTTACTCTCTGAGAACAATGTTTTAATCGCAGATATGTATATTTAAACTTGTAGGTCAAATAAAACAGGTGTTAAAATTAAAAATCAATTTATTCCAGAACATAAATTATTATCAAGATATTTACTCCAACTTTTACTACAATTCCGAAACATACGAGGTGTGGCAGAAAAGTAATGAGACTGATGTTTTATTTACCAAAGTTTTAATTTTTTTCAAACATCAATGTTATGCCCTTCAAAGTAGTTCTCTTGGGTAGCTACACGCTGATGGAGACGTTGCTCCCACTGTTCCCCAATGACGTCCTTTGACGACATTTTTCAGTTTAGGAAAAAGGAAAAAGTCACAGGGACTGAGGTCAGGTGAATAGGGGGGCTGGGAAACCATAGGAATGCCTTTTGAAGTCAAAAGTTCTATTATGGAGAGGACAGTGTGTTGTGACGTCTTTATAAAAAAACTAAAAGAAACAAATCAGCATTGATTTAATCTTCGATTTGCTCATTCGAGCTTTCTTTGGTCGAGGAGATGCGTTTGCGGTGTGCCACTCTTGACTGTGCCTTTTGGTCACAGGATCGTATTCAAAAATCCATGATTCATCACCTGTCACACGACTAAAGAAATCTTGCTCATTAGCGATTCTGTCGAGAAGATCAAGGCACTTGTTTTTTCGAATGTCCTTCTGCTCAATTGTGAGGTTTTTCGGCACAATTTTGGCACAGACCTTTCGCATGTGCAAATGTTCAAGCAAAATTTGATGAACGGTAAATCTGTTCAAATTTAATTGTTCGCTCAACATTCTTAATGTTAAACGACGGTCTAGAGTGTTGACATGTTCCATGTTTTCATCGGTTTTAGAAGTTGAAGACCCTCCTGAACGGTGTTGATGTTCAACGTGTTCTTTGTCTAACGTTGCTCCAAATTCCGCTGTCCCATTTTGCGTGACAGACAACCAAAACACAACTTCGCCAATAGCAGTCACAAAACTCACATCGTTAACGAAACAAGTTGAAACTCGCACTAAGTTAATTGGAGGGTACTGATACACGAGGGTCTATCAAGGGCAACAGCGCAGCATTGCCAGATCACTTGCAGTGTTACCAGTCTCATTACTTTTCTGCGACACCTCGTACATTCGACGAGATTCACCCTTGAAAGCTGCTTCAAATTGTGAACAGACCTGCTTGCAATCTGACACTTCATGATAGCCCACAAGTTTTCGATGGGGTTTACGTCGGGAAATTAGGAGGGCCAATCCATGGTGACAATGTCATCTTCCCCCTTCCAGGTGCAGCAGAGACGGCCCCGATGCTTCGTATCTTTGCTCTCTTGAAAAACCTACTTTTTTCAAAAAATGGATACAAAAATCTTTTTGGCTGACTTCAAAAAACGTTTATAAATCTTGAGCATTCTGATTGAAGTATCCAAATTCATGCACTGAGAAGCATCCCCCCAAACATTTATTTTTACAGAGTCATGTCCAGAAAGTCGCTTTATCTGAGAAAATCATCTTCGACCAATCGCGATCTTTGTTCTCGCTTGTCCAGCTTGTCAGACGTCTTTGCATGTGAGTTACACTTAAAAGAATCAGAGCTAATTATCTCAACAAAGACGTTGTAGACGGAGAAGAAATACCTTCTCTGGTACCATTACAGTTGTTGCAGTTCATGCAAAGGGGGCACAATATATTAACAGGTGGTCTTCTACACTTAGTAAACGTTTCGAACACGTAAAGTGATATAATAAGTTAAAGGTCACCTGATCGTGTTGAGATTATCATAAATTTTCATTTTGGCAAGTTTGATCTTTGCTTCGCGTAAACGCAGAGTGGGATGATTCCTGAACAACTGCACAATCACTTTATCGTGCTTGCTGAATCTTCCAAGTCCTAATTCTTTCGATTGCTTTAATATTGCAATACTTTAGCTAACACCTTTTTATTCCCAATTTTTTTTTTCTAATCACAAATGTAGAGTCACATGTCTCTCAACATTCTTGAGTGACAACTTACAATTTCTGGAGTCGCAAATTGTTTCGTCCCGATTTTTGCGCTCCAGATTTTGATCACTTTTTCATTCAATTTCTTAAGTCATCAATTTTTTGAGCTAAAAATTTCTAGGGCAACGTTTGAGACAAACATTTCGCTCACAAACTCGAGGCAATTTTTTTGGGCACAATTTTTTTTCAGTCCCAGTGACAAATTTTTCAATTACAAACTTTGGAGTAACAAATTTTTGCATCAGAAAATGTTTAATCACATTTTTTTGTCCGGTCAGATATCGATCACTTTTTCAGACAATTTCTTAAGTCATAATTTTTTCATTCACAATTTTTTGAGCTATAAATTTCTAAGACAACGTTTGAGACAAACATTTCGCTCACAAACTCGAGGCAATTTTTTTGGGCACAATTTTTTTTTTAGTCCCAGTGACAAATTTTTCAATTACAAACTTTGGAGTAACAAATTTTTGCATCAGAAAATGTTTAATCACATTTTTTTGTCCGGTCAGATATCGATCATTTTTTCAGACAATTTCTTAAATCATAATTTTTTCATTCACAATTTTTTGAGCTATAAATTTCTAAGACAACGTTTGAGACAAACATTTCGCTCACAAACTCGAGGCAATTTTTTTGGGCGCAATTTTTTTTTTCAGTCCCAGTGACAAATTTTTTTTATTTTGATTTTGAATTAATTTCTATTTAATTCAAATTAATTTAATAATCGAATTAATTAAATTCTTAAATCATATTTTTTTCATTCACAATTTTTTGAGCTATATTTCGATTAACGTTTTCAGACAAACATTTCTTAAAACTCGAGGCAATTTTTTCATTCACAATTTTTTTTTCAGTCCCATAAAATTTTTCAATTACAAACTTTGAGTAACAAATTTTTGCATCAGAAAATGTTTAATCACATTTTTTGTCCGGTCAGATATCGATCACTTTTTTTTCTTAAATCATAATTTTTTCATTCACAATTTTTTTTAAATTTTAAGATTTTTTCGCTCACAAATTCGAGGCAATTTAATTTCTATTTTTTTTTAATTCTAATTAATTTAATAATCGAATTAATTAAATTTAAAATGAAAATCTTACCTTGGAATCCCAAGATGATTTTCTTCCGTTCTTATGTTCCATGGTAACTGTCATTTTTATTTCACTAACACTTCGCTGCAGTCGATCAAGTCCTCGTTTGAAATTCACATATCACAAAAAGTTTGTTTTGTTTTTATATTATACGAAACTACCGCTTTTCTAACCGTAAAAAAAAGCTATAACGTAAAACCATAGGTCACATATAATGCGAGTGCTTGCACAACCGTGTAATACATATACACTTCTGGGTAACTCTTTAAATAAATACAACTCGATGTGTCGCGTTGAAAATCTGGTCCAATAGAGGAAGCAATGACCCGTTACCGGAGCCGCACAATTTATTACGCTTCTTTTATTTTTCACGATAAACGGCAGAAAAACTTTTGATATCCTCCTTATCTGTACCGGACAATTGTTGAGTGTGACACCTTCGTGATTTCTCTTACAGCGCAAACTTTGCGTTTGATTCGATCTTGTGCGCGCCTTGTCTCTTGTAATATGTAGCACTTTCTCTGAGCTGTGGCAAGCCTCTCACTCGGTTGATATCTGCGAATAAAAATAAGAAAAACATTATTATTGAATGCCCGCTATAAATGCTTTCATAGTGTGTTATTAACGAGATCAAAGTCATGCACTATCTTTGATGTATTGTAAATTGAGTTTTGTCGTGAGATAGAAATTCGTTTTTTTTAATAATATGTAAAAATAAGCTTTATTTACAGCGAGAGAAAGTTTAAGAAATCTACGTGTAATAGAAATTTTGATGGGTGATCATTAAGACATAACAGATTGTTTTCGATGTAATGTAATGACATCTGGTCAAATGTGTGGCTCTTAAAGGATGTTGCAAAGATTGTAATGAATGGTATATCGGTCAAACTTAGTAATATTTAAAGAAACGATTTTATAACCATCAATCAAGACATTTTTATCTGGCTCTGCAAACCAGACCTCCACAGCTTCTATAATCTCTTTGTTGGAAGAAAATTTCCGGCCTTTAAACTTTTTTTTTCAATTCAGGAAAGACGTGATAGTCGGACGGGGCAGATTTGGTGAATAACGGGGATGTTCGAGTAATTCGAACCCTAAATCACGAATTGTTTGCATGGCAATATGCGATTTGTGTGCAGGGGCATATTCCTGCAAAAACAAAACAGCTTTGGACAACTTTACGCGTCTTCCTTCCCTAATGTTTCCTCGTAGAGTGGTCAGTAACGTCAAATAATAATTCCCAGTTAATGTTCCACCCTTATCCACAAAATCAATCACGATTACTCCATGGTAATCCCAAAAAACTGAAAGCAAGAACTTTTCCAGCATCATTTTCAAACGTAGCACACAGAACGTGAGCTTTTAACTTTGGACACTTTTGAACAATATTCAGATATCTTGGGAAAACATTTATCCAAAAAATTGGCGACAGGAACATTTGTCCCAAATTTATGGTTGAAAAAAATGGGTAGGTACAAATTTATGATTAAAAATTGTATCAGAAATATATATAACTCCAAAATTTGTGAAAAATTTTTCGAATGAAAAATTATGGCTTATAGGCCAATCAAATTAATATATTTTGAGGAATTAATTTCCAGCAAGCTGAAAATCATTTTAAAACCTCTATTTGGTCCTAAATGCGTGTAATCTGAGTTTGCACCATCCCAGGTGGTGAGCTTAACGTTTAGTAGCCGAAAAACCGCACCTTTTTTTAAATTTTTTGCTTGTAGCTGGAAAACGATGCGTCGAACGGAAAATGTCATTCTATTTAAAAATACAGAGGACTAAATTCTGCGTCGACTGACATTTAAAAAATCAAATTCGGTTTAGTGGTATAGCCAAAATTGAATGTTAAAACGGAAAAAAAATCGTATATTGGTGCAACCTTACATTAAGCGGCTTTCCAAGACCACATATCTTGAAAACAGACACTAGTATTGGAAAAACACGTGGAATAAAAGTTGTAGAGAATAAAATTCTACGTAATATAACTGCCTCAGTTTTTTAATTCAGAGAATTTTGAAACACTAAATTTTGCATCAATTTAAAGTCTGTTTTTTTACGTTCAAATTGGTGTGAGTGAAAAGTTGATTATACTTATTATAATTACATAATTATAATTACATGATGAGGCCTCAACTACAGTAAAAGAAAGAGGAATAGAAACATTGATAAAAAGAAGTATAGCAATGAAGGATGAGAAGCACTTTCAACCTCAAAGTCTTGCTTCAGTTGTGATTCACGAAAGATGCAGGAAAATATATTCAAAGGAGAAAAGATGTGATGAAGAAAACCCCAAGAGGCATAGAGAGAGGCTCCCGACTTTCGATTTTAAGAAGAGATGTGTCATATGTGGGGAAGACGCATCACAGGAATTTTTGGCTAAAGAACGCAAGAAGCCTCTGAACAGGCGAGTTAGATTCCCTCTTGCAGCTGAATGGTGGCAAGATGAAGAGATACTTGAAAGAATTCGTCTTGAAAATGATCTTTTGCGGTAGAGGCCAGGTACCACCGCTCCTGCAGTATCAAGTTCCTGAAAAAAGATGCAAAAACTGGATTGTCAATTGATCGACCTGAAGATGAAGATGTGTCTTTGGCATTCAACTATATTTGCAAATACATGCAAGAAAATGAAGACCAATGCCAATTCACTTTGTCAGAAATTTTGGAAGACTTCGAAGGCTTTGTCCCAACTCATAAATCCCTGATGAAAAAGCTGAAAACAAAGTATGAAGACTACATTATTATCACTAGCGGAAGGGGTAAAAATAAGCCACCTGTAATATGCTTCCGAAATACAGATTACAGTCTTGGTATGAGTCCAGGAATGTCGACGAAAATTAAGAGCGACTTCGCATAGTGAAAGCTGCCGCTGCCATTATCCGTGAGGATATTAGGTCAGTGATTTATCCCCTTGATACTTACCCCAAAGTAGACGAATTTTTGAAGGACGTTGATGATGACATTCCAGAAACCCTTAAGGTACTTATAGGGTCAATTGTAAACCCCAAAAACGAAAAAATACCTTCCGCTCGCCCTAAACAAAAAACGAAAACCTGTGCTATTGCTCACGCAATAATTAATGCTGCGAGACCGCGGTCCTTCCTGTCCCCACTGCTCGTAGGACTTGGTGCAACGCTTCATCAGAAGTACGGATCAAGAGATCTCCTGGATGTGTTATCAAGTCTAGGGTTTTCTTGTTCATATTTTCAAGTTCAACTGTTTCAAGCATTTGTCTTTCAAGACCCATCACAGGTCGTTCTGGAAAATTCTTTCAACCAGTGGGTGCGTGACAATGCTGATTTTAACGTAGACACGATTGACGGCTCCAACACATGGCATGCTATGGGTGAGCTCCAATGTATAACCCGTCACTCCTCAACCTGGTCAGAGGCAAGAATTAAAAGATTGAAAAAGGTACCTAAAGCCAAGGAAACTGGAGAAATCGGAAACATACTCTTGGTCACCTTTCAAAAAACCAAGCAGGATGGCCTTAAGTCAATTTGTATCTATGATGTAAACGTACGAAGCCCGATCCATGAGATAAAACCCTCAGCCAGTGACTTCTCGTGGTTGTATGGGAAATGGTGAGAGAACCCAGACGTCCCAGGGTGGAACGGATTCATGGACAAGATGACCTCTGATCAGCCATTTCAGAAATCTCGTACTTTGTGCCTACCATTCCTGAATGCACCTCCAGAAGATCCTCATATTATATACTCTGTTCTACTTGATTCAGTTAAACGAAGAAGTGATAAATAAAAATGCGGACGTTTGACCAGCCTCTGTATTACAAAGCCAGAGAGATAGTGGCTTCTTGCAATTCTGAATCTCCATTATCATCAGTAATCGTGCCCTTAGGTGGCTTCCACCTCCTGATGTCTTTTATGGGGGCTATTGGATACATAACGTCAAAAAAAAAACGATTTCGAATTGATGCCAAATGGACGAAACAGGATAAAGCTTGAGTGACATCCAGCTAGCACGATAAAGTGACTTTGCAGCTGTTCCGGAGTCATCCCACTCTCCATTTGCGTAAAGCCAAGATCAAACTTGCCAAAATGAAAATTTATGATAAGTAATCTCAACACGATTAGGTGACCCTTAACTTATTATATCGCTCTACGTGCTCGAAACGTTTACTAAGTGTAGATTACGATCTGTTAATCTATTGTCCCCCCTTTTGCACGAGTTGTAAGCTGTTGGGATTTGCCCGCTCCCCATCCAGTCGAAGAGCTTTAATAAACTGCAATAACTGTAATGGTTCCAGAGAAGGTATTTCTTCTTCATCTACAACGTCTTTGCTGAGATAATTGGCTCAGATTCGGCTAAATGTAACTCGTCTGAGCTGGACAACGAGAACAAAGACCGCGATTGGTCGAAGGTGACTTCCTCAGATGAAGCGACTTTCTGGCTATGGGTTTGATTAAAGCGTGCCCGATTAGGAAGTAGTACCGTTTTCATTTAGGGCACCAGCACCATCCTTCTTTTCAAATTTTATTGCTCAACTTTGATTTGCCTTTTTGATGTGATGATCTAGGGTAACTAGATATCAATACATCCTCGTACATTTTCTCAGAAAGTCAAGCAGCATTACTGCCTGCTCATCTTCAAAGGTCTGTACCAAAACGAAACAGAATCATACTGATGTGGATACAAGGTTACCCGGGGGATGTGAGAGTCTTGTCTAGAAAGGTGTACAGTCTCGATTAATCGGACCATTAATATAAAGGCTCATCTTCAACAATGGAAGATTAGAAGATTCTAAATTTGTTTTTCAAGTTTGTTGGAGATGTCCCGAAATGGTTTAAATAAATGGTCTTCAATAAAATCTAATTTTATTCCGATCTGGTAGAATAAAATTAAACAAGATACATAGATATAAAACTCCTTATTAAAATGTATTACACAGAACAGAGAACAGCAACAAAGACCGACTATACCATTATCGTTTAGAAAGCGCGAATTGCACCTAGATATGGTAGAATTTAATATTTCGAATCAATTAAGAACGATTCCATAAAGCCAATCTCGCAATAATTATAAACCGATCTTATTTAGAATAATTTCACTCATTATATTCGATTTCTTCTGATGATGATGATTTTTATTATTATTTGGCCATTGCATGGTTTAGCGGTCATACGCCGGCCACCAACGTTTCTTTTTATAGTTTTCGACGTATACCTATAGTATACATATTAGTTTTGTGCTGGTATGTTTGCAGATAAATGTCAATGACACACTTTCAAGATTTCAGATTATCATGCTAAAATATTCAGCTCTAAGCTAATAATAATCAGACAGGAAATATAGAAAGTATTGTGCGTAATTTAATTTATAAATTTGAACCTATTGGTAATAATACAAGATTATATTTTTTTACAATTCCTTTCTTTGTCACCTTTCTCTCAAATCTGCAGATATATTTCTTAACTTTCTACTATTAATGTCTACCTGTACATAATATATAAAATTACTTCATTTAGATTAATCTAAATAATTGATTGGATCTTATTATGACTAGATCATAGTAATAAAGTCACACCGGACTATCGTTTTTATAATCATGATATTTAAACGCACCTTTAAAAGAGAGAGGCGTTCTTTCAATTCTAATAGTTAACCGACGTTCTAATGTATAATGAATTTAATATGTACATAATTGTTATATATGCAAATGGATATGTTTAACATTAGAATACAAAAGGGATGTTGCTGTAACCGTCAAGATGAAATTATACAAAAGGAATAGTTGGTGTCAAATGTAGGAGTGCATCATTCTTGCTGTGTGATTGAGGGTTTCTCGACTTCATAGCTGGATTACTAAGTCTATCTGCTTTAGAAAATTTAGAATGTGGGATGGCTTGATGTTAGGCAGATCTCCCTCTTCTATTTCATAAGATCCTAGGTGCATAGCCTTTGAATTGCGTAATGTTACGCACTCAGAGAGGATGTATAGAGATTTCGTCTTCCTCCTCGCAGAAACGGCATTCTGCTGTCTCTACTAGACCAATTGTTTTGATATGCCTTCGGAGCCGATAGTGACCTGATAAGATTCCTGTCAGTAAGCGAAGTTCGTCTTTGCTCATTGAATCTGGTTCTGGTTGTAAGTTCCCAGAGTTGTTTTCGCTTGTCTCATTCAATGTTGATCAAACCAGTGCTTTGTTTTTCTTTGATCAACTTATTTTTTTAGTTTCTCTAATCTTGTACTCTGACTGATCCCCCAAAAATGTTCAGGACTTGGTTCTAGGCTCATATACTCCGATTCCAGTCCCTCCGGTTGTCCTGGAAGCATCTGTATACCATAATATGGCATTCTTATTCAGTTCCGTTATGGTGTTTTGATTCCATTCACTTCTGAAGCCTAGCCTCGTAGTAAGGTTTTTTCCAAGGCTGAATTTCTTCGACATCCCATCACGGGGCATGTCCCACAACGGGTTTGATTTCTGCCTCATGGTGCCTTCTCCCATCAGTCATCTATATGTGTTTTGTCTGGCCACACTCTCCACTAAAATGTGAAGAGGTGTGAGATTTAGTACCACTTCTAACACGGCCGTTGAGCATGTGTTGACAGAGACTTTGTATCCTCGTCGTAGTTAGACAGGTTCGTTTACTCCAAGCTACTGCCCCATAGGTGATGATCAGTCTCACTATTGCAGTGTACATCTAGTGCAGAATATTTGGGTTATGTCCCCAATTTTTTCCTGCGAAGTTTCTGCAAACCATCAGGGCTCTGTTAGCTCTGTTAGTAGATATTTAGTCTCTGTCTTCCACTCAATGCTTTGCCCATCTAGTTTGATGGTTTTGAGATTGAGTTTCCTTTGCCTTGTGAAGGTCTCACCAACTGACACCATGTTTTTATAAATGTAAGTCCTCTTTGGACAACGTCGCAGATGGTACTTTCAAATCCTCCCTTTGCGATTATGACTATATCATCGGCATACCCCTGACAGGATATTCCAATGCCAGTCAAGCCGCAGAGAAGCTCATCAACCCTTATATAGGCTCCACATGAGCAGGGATGCAACTCTGCCTTGTGGACATCCCCTGGTTGTATTGATAAGTCTAAGTCTACTTCAGTTTCTGCTATTCTTGTGGAGAGTAACTGCGACAGCCATCTGGATGTTGCGTTATTGACTCCTCTGTTTTCTAGTGCTCTATTGACTGTCTCGTGTGGAGTCTTGTCGAAAGCACCTTCTATGTCCCGAAAGGCACACACAGTTGTTTCTTTGTTTTCCAGAGCTATCTGAACCGTTGTTGCTGACTAGGATGCAATGGCATTCGATTCAGGATCTCTGCTAATCGATTTCTGAAGGATTTCGATAGATGTAATCCTTCCTGCCTACTTTGGGTATGAAGGTGGATGAATGGGGCATCAGAAAATAGACTTTTTTTTACACAAGTCTTGAGCAAAGACTTTTGGAGTATTGGAAACTGGTCCTTCGTATGCGATCGTGAAAAATTGGATTGCAATCTTCATAACGAGGTCAAATTTTCATTGTTGTTAGTTCATATTAGTTCATGACATGAGTTTGTCAGTTCGTCGAATCGGGTTAAAACGAATATCTGAGGCACTGACGCGTTCATCATATAGTTCACGTCGATTTGGACATGAGAAAAATTTCTGCAAAATGGATCCTCTGATTCTCCAAGGCCTAAGAAGAAATTTCGTGTTCAAAAATCTGCTGGCTAAGTTCTTGCTTCAGTTTTTTGGGATTGCCATGGAGTAACCATAATTGAGTTTCTAGATAAGGGTGGAACAATAACTGGGAATTATTATTCGACGTTACTGACTACTCGATGAGAAGAAATTGTGGAGAGAAGAAGTGGATAATTGTCCAAAGATGTTTTGTTTTTGCAGGATAATGCCCCTGCACACAAATCGCATGTAACCATGCAAACATCACCAGATCTAGCTACGTCCGAGTATCATGTCTTTCCTCAACAAAAAAAAGTTTTAAAGGTCGTAATGGCCCCATCGTAATCGCTTCCTTTTTTCACCTGTAGATGTAAGGGAATCAGATGTATTTTTTGTAACAAGATTTGTCGTTGATTTTCTTTTGACAGCTGTCAAATGATAAAAATGGTTAATTTTTGTCAGCTATCATTGTTAAAACTGAATTAGAATTGAGATCAAAAATTATTTTTCCTATTTTACTTTCATTTTACGCCAAGCTAACGTACAATTACTACAGAAATGATTCAGATTTTCTCGATGCAATTTATTTTTGCAGAATGCGGTTGAGCTCTAGCTAAGATGGAATTGAAGAACGATTTAAGGCGTGAATGTAAATATTACACGTAAGTAACAAACTGATGGTATTAGTTCTCTCTCTGTAGGTCAGGACGGTGTTTCAAGCCGACTGACATATAAAAACCAACGGCATAGATTTGATTTCTTAACGGTACTTACGCCTGCCTCTTGCTCGCCAGCAATCTTTCACTTTACGTACACGACGTCGCTGCGATACAGATTATATACAATGTAAAAACCGCAAATAAGATGTTATGCGAGGACTAGAAGAGATGTAATTTCCTTGAAAAAATAATAAAGCGGAGATTGCGTATAATGAAAAAGTAGACGAAGAATGTAGCAGATGTTTAATGTATGTATGTAGTTCGTTTTATGATATACAAAGAAAATAATTGTTAGGAATTAAATGGGATGTTTGAGAGATGGAATTGTTTTGTAGAATAAAAGGAATTGCTATTCATCATAGTTTGAACATGGGTCCGCAAGACCTTCGGTTAAAAGATACGGGGTGTTGAAATTTTTTTTAATTTATTTGCAGAAACAATGATTAATTAAAACAAAAAATTAAGTTTTTAGAAGATGTTCAAATTGTTGCCCTTGTACTTCATATTGACGGCATCTTTGAAATATTCCTGGGTTATTACAAATCTATCTGCCGATTCCAAATTCTTATCCACAATTGTTCTTCATTATGTATTTCTACAGCAAAATTTTTCATAAATCCCCAAAATGCAAAATCGAGGGGATTAAGGTCGGGACTACGAATTCCACATATTTCCAAATCTCCTGTCCAAATATTCCCTTGTTATCATGCATGTAATACATTCTTCCAGTAATGACCAATTAATCGATTCGGCAATCGAAATGGGCCAATTAATGTTTGATAATTGTCAATAAAAGTAATTGTTATTCATACACATGTGTATATAATTGGTTTTTACTCCAACGCTAAAACTTATAACAATCAATTCAAACTCTAAGATCCTAAAACCCAAGTCCTGCGTATTTTCTAGAATTTTTTTTGAATGTTTAATAAATATTATATTACTGTAATGAAAAATGTTATTTTTTGTTAGTATCATGAATGAACCATAGATTAAAAAAAAAACCATTAACAGCTTTTATATAAAAATAATGAAACTAAATTAGTTTCTAAAATCCTGCGTGACAATTAATAGAATAAATTTTAAAGATTAACAAATCCACTCTAAAATTTGACAATCTGAGCGTGTTAACACACTGTTATATAATAGATAGTAGTACCTACTTCTATATTAACGCTGGCCAAACTGCAATAAATGTTTTAAAAACCGAATAAAATTGTAAGGTATGTTAAAGAGGACTGTATGTATGTCGAAAGTTATTTCAAACAGAGTTAATTAACAATAATGGCATTCTGCAAACAAGTCTTCTGAATTTTAGAAATCTAGTTCGTAAGTAAACATTACGAGGGCTATCTGAAATGTTTCCGGAATCGGCAAGAGATGGCGCACGAAAATTGACGTGGATTCATTTATAGGAACTGTCAAAATTTAGACGTCTACTGTCGAAAATCGAATTTCGTGCAGTCATAAAACACTTCTGGATGGCTGGGAAAACGGCCATGGAAATTCGAAATATTTTGCTAGAGGTTCATGGCTGATTTACTCCATCTATCTCTATATTAAAATGACGTACTTTTAATAAGACGTCAGAAACACGTCATATTGATAAAATTCCCTTCTCATAATATTCATAAGCTTGATAAATACACAAATATGTTGCATTATTTGTTTAGTGATTTTTTTATGTATTAAATTGACTATTTTTGTTAGAATTTGCGTAACACAAGACAATTATTATTTTTATATTATAATTTTGGCTGGGCGAATCATTTTTAGACAAATAGTTATGGAAACAGATTTCATATATTTACTCAAATATTAATTAATGAGGGTAGGTCCCAGGTAGCAAGATGACGTCAATTTGTCGCCATCTATACGTCAGTAGTGACGACTTCAACTGTCCGTCCTGTATGACGCATATATGACGTCATAATGACTTTTAACTTTAACTTTTAACTTTAGAGCCGCAGTGGTTAGGCGGCTGACTATTGTTGTGAGAGAACGATAGGTGCCGGAGTTCAATTCTCTGGAGGGACGGTGACATTTTTTTGACAAATTTAATCCCGGATCGACTTGCCATTCGCTGTTGGGAGCAAAGTGATTAACAGCGCGGCATCATAAAAGGCGATATGATGCTGTCACAAAGCCATTTAAACACAAGTTACACACACTAAACTACACCGCAAGAGTTGCAGTGATAGCCAGACAAGTAATACAGCTTACGGAGTCACTGCAACTAAGCACCCACCACACATTAAAAAAAAACATCACAGCCAAATGACGTCTGCTTTATGACGTCAGTACCACGTCACCACAATGCTATAAAATATGACCAACGTTAAGCATTATGAACATCTAGGTTACACTGGGCTGGCAGCAATTCCAAAAGAGCTTTTTGTATTGTGCAAAAAGAGACATATCTGTCACATGTATAACTAAATGCATACGTTTAAATGACGTTATTTGTCTAACGTCTGAACGACGTCCCTGAAAGTACGTCAAAAGTACGTCATTATTTGGTTAGATGACGCCAACGACGAAATATGACCTACAAATGACGTCAAAATTACGCCGGCTTGCTACCTGGGGTGTAATTATTCGCCAATAATTACCAATTATTTATACCAATTCTACCAATAATTGTTATAAAAGTACCAAAGTATCATAATATTGTACATTTGATATCTTAGATATCTTTATTGAATATAATTATTGAAATCAACCTGAAAAAATCTATGCCTACAAATCAGTCTTAGGTATCGATACCAAGGTATCGGTTCCCAAGTATCGATACCTGTTCATACTTAACCGACTCCAGTATTCGCAATCGATACCGTCCACGGAATCGATACATCGGTAAGTATCGGTACCTCGATTGCGGTATCGATACCCGATACCAAAAATGTCGGTATCGTCCAGCCCTAGTCAAAATGGCGTCACTTTGTTTATTTGAAGATAGAGGAAAGAAAATTGAACAAGAAAATTGATGAGATTTTCTTTGTCTAGTCGAAAAAACGTCAAAAACACGTCATAAGATAAAAATATCTAAAGTCTCTATAAAATGAGTTGTATTCGGGATATCTTGATTATCTTGTAGAAACATCCAAAATATAAAATAAATAAAATAATTAATAAAATCCTTACAGAGTTTGCTGCATTTGTTTCAACACCTGTATATTGCAAAACAACAAAATTTAAATAAACATATTCGAAGGATCAGGTAGACATTGCAGATTCTAAATTCGTATTCAGGTAACAGGTAACAACCACATAAATTACAGGCTCTAAAATACCTTGAATCTCCGATGCTTGAACTGTAGACCTTTAATATTATTGGAAGAAATAAGCTTTAAAGTTTAAGACGGACGAAAATAGCACATTTCGCTCTAGGCAATGTTTTTAATTCTTTCGCGATGTTAAATAAAGAAATGTCATGCAATTAAATTAATGTTAATTTAATTTAGTATTAATACTTACAAATTTTTTGTCACTCTCTATTCAAATAATTATCGTCACTTTATACGCGCACGAGGAAATTCAGTGTATTGTTATAGGGGGATATCTCGCACTTGTCCAGTGGCGGTGTCTTAACGGACAGTATAAGTAAAGGAGTCACAGCTGCGTTAAAATGTGTCCGATGTCTTTTAATTCCGCTCACCTTTCGTTAAACGTGAAGCCAGCGAGTCGGCACAGTTTCTAAAAGACATCGGTCGTAGTAACAGCACGTTCGCCCCACTAAAATTAATGCTCACTTAGAAAGGTAAAATAATTTTTGGCGAGGGGAACCTATTCGAAATAAGTTCATATTTATATAAGATTAAAATTATTCGATTTGTTGACAAGCATAAAATCTTTCTCAGGGTTTTTATGCAATTTTAAATATTAAGAAAGCTTAATTAACCAATCATCTAATTTATAAATTAAAATGACGCGGCTTCAACATTATTTCCTCCTAGCGACATCTATACGCGTTTTCCTAACCTAAAAAAGTAGAGAATTTTATTCAAACTCCGTGTGCTGCCATCTATCAATATTTTATCAAAACAATTTTATTTATTTTAGATAAAATTATATTAAATTAAATAATAATTGATTCTAAATTGTGTTATTAATTAATATTTAATTATAAGTTGTAAAAAAAAACAGCAAAAAGATCCAGGTCTAGCTGTGTTGGTGAGGCTGTCACAGGGTACCCACTCCCGGGCGCGATCCCGCTACTGCCCGACGCGGGGACTTTTGGCTGCTCGGTATTCCCGCCTGGCCCGTTGCGCCCCTCCTTGGCCAACCTGGCCGCCGCCGGACTCCTCCGGTTCGACCATATTGACGCCGGGCTTAGCGTGGACACTCGGTCGACGTGAGCGACCCTACGCCAGGACTCCTCACCTCAAACCATCCGCTGAATCCGACCTCCAAGCAGCTGGATTACAGGAGTTCGCCACGCTCCCAGTCGAAATATTGTTGTCTTAATATCGATGTAGTTCTATCGTTTACCTTGAATTCTCATTTTTTTAAATTAATTTATGTAAAATTTAAACTGAGAAATATTAGAAATTATTTATGTATCATTTTTTTTTATTTTTGTAATTATTTTTAATATTTGTGCTATAAATTGTAAATTCTTTATGTTGCTTGCATTGAAAGAAAAATATTTAATTGAAGAAAAATGCTTGTATCCCTTCTTGAATGGATACCCAAACAGCAATGTTTTATTGCAGGATTTTTGTAAACGGTTACATAACTATCCATACTTGATACTTTTTTGCGAACGAGGGAGTTACAAAATTAACTACACAGAAAACAAAAAGTCACTCCTTGGTTAAAAAATAAACCACTTAATCAGTTGCATTAGTTGCAAATTGAATAAACTGCTTAAGGGGAACAACTGAGTATTGTCAGCGTAAAAGTGACATTTGATAAGAGGGTAATAAACGCTTGTGGAATTGCAAGCTGTCGAAGAAAGCTATAGCGCTGAACTTCCAGCACCACACCCTATTTTCTATTGCTTTTACGTTATTGCGTTATTAACTTATAAAGCTGATTGCCCAAATTTTCAAAATGAACAAATTTCAGCACTCTGCAAGAAAGGTTTATTACGAGAATTGGTCTCTTCAGGGATTTTAAACTTGGCAGAGAAATCTGTAAACAAGGTATTGGTACTGGACGGCTGGGGCGAAATTAATTGATCTGGTCCATAAGATGGTCCAGAAATCATTGCGACTGACAGACTTCTGACTGCACGATGAGTACCGAAAATGTTGACGCCATAGCATGATTCGACAGTTCCCAGCAAGATTCATTATTCTGGGTGAAACCTGGATTCATTATTACGATCCTGAATCAAAAAAGCAGAGTATGGACAGGAGACACGACGACAGTTTCGTGCATCTGTCGGGAAGATCATGGCCTCAATTTTTTGGGATGTCGAAGGAATTATCTTTATAAACCTTTTAGCAAGTGATCAGATTAAGAACACCTTCGTGGGATTCACTTTCGGGGCGGTAAGCCACTGATGATAGAAGTGAACGAGCGGTGTGCAGGACAAGACAAACTTTTTTTTTCTGAGGGCATTAAAGCTCTTTACCATTGTTATATCAAGTGTGTCAAAGTCTTAAGGGACTACGTTGAAAAATGTCGCCCTTCCAAGTTGATCTTGAAAACGAAATTGGCTATTGAAGTGAAACGTTTCACTTAACACCTGGTGAAACTAGACATTAAGAAGTATATCTGAAAATTATTTTTGACTATACAGGATGATCACACGACATTTTTTAAAATGAAACACCTTGCATTTTTAGCAGTGGCTAACCATTATCTATATGTACCTATTTTGTTTTTTTTTCTTTGATGCGAATGTTCAGTGCAATAAATATTTTTCTTAAAAAATTAATATTTACATAGTACCATTAAAAATAACGGTACTGCCACAAATATGAAGTTTAAAATAAAATAATTGGGGATTCTTTGATCAACAAATAGAAGATGCTTTAGGCAAAATTTGGAACTTTGGCGGTATACAGGGTGTCCAAAATTTAACTGTCCAATTTTGGAAACTTTGAGCGACTTTTTTATAATAGAACACCCTGTATATTTTTACACAAACGGACGAAGAGCTTAATCTGTAGTCATTTTTTTATAAAAACGCCAAATTTAAAAATTGCCTTATTGAAATGCATACATACATAGTATTATGTATCGAATATGCTATGGATGAATAAAACACGAGTACAGTCAACGATGTCAAAATAGTAGTAAAAAACTGGGTTCCATAGTGATAAAGTCAAATAAGGTTGATTTTTTCGATTACATTTTACATTTTTTGAAAAGAAAGTGCATCTGGTAGTATAAATTATTCCAAAGAAGAACTTGTAGATATGGTCTATGTATTAGGCGAAAGCGAAAAGAATTGTCTATTTGCAAGCAGAATTTATGCTCACAAATATTCGGACAAAAGGCATCCAGACGAAAGGAGGTTTAGGAATCTGTTGAATAGGTTCTTAGAAACGAGAAATGTTTGATACAATAAACCAAAAAAACCAAAACTTGCAAGAATTGAGAAAAATCAAACCGTATTATTGGTACCAGCAGAAAAACCTACTCTACTCAAAAGGAAATTGCTGAAGAATCGCGAGTGAGTGAGAGATCGGTTCAAGGTATTCTAAAACAAAATCACTTTCATGAATACCACATTCAGCTGCATCTAGAGCTTCTTAAAACAGATTATAAAAAACGACTGGAATTTTATAACTGGGTGCAAAATAAATTACTTAATCGCCATAATTTGCATTATTATGCCGATCACAACCCACGACCAGTAAGGAAAATACATCGTCAGCACAGATGGTCCTTAAATGTATGGGGCGGTATTATTGATGGTGATCGAGTAGTAGGTCCCTACTTTTTTGACGGCCATTTAAATAGTGACGTGTATCTCCATTTTTTTGAAAGCATATCACCAAACTTTCTATGGTTCTTCTTGAGCGGCAATAAAGAACATAGTTGCAACACGATAGCGCACCTGCTGGCTGTGAGGAAACATTTAAATCAAACATTTCCAAACAAATGGATCGGAAGAGGAGGATCGAGGCAATGGTCACCTAGGTCTCCTGACCTAACCAAACTGAATTTTTATTTGTGGGAGCACATAACAGAACTTGTGTATCGTGAGGAACCTAGCTCTGTAGAAGATATGAGAAATCACATCACAAATGCTTTCAATAATATTAGTCCAGAGATATTAAGGAAAGTAGGACAGTCCTTCAACAATTGCTTGCATCTTTGTCTGCAAATGAATGGAATGCATTGAAGGCCTTCTATAGTGCCCATTTTCTTTTTTTACGTATTATATATAGGTATGTATGTATTATGAATTTTGCATTTTTGGACAGCAATTTTTGGACACCCTGTATAGCGCTAAAGTTCCAAATTTTGCTTAAAGCATCTTCTATTTGTTGATCAGCGTTCCCAATTTTTAAATTTTACATTTGTGGCAGTACTGTTATTTTTAATGGCACTATGTAAATATTAATTTTTTTTCCAAATTAAAATATTCATTGCACTGAACATACGCATCAAAGAAAAAAAAGCAAAATAGGTATGTATAGACAATGGTCAGCCACTGCTAAAAATGCAGGATGTTTCATATAAAAAAAATGTCGTGTGATTGTGCCCATGATTTTTGGAGCATCCTGTATAGTCAAAAATAATTTTCAGATATACTTCTTAATGTCTAATTTCAGCATGTGTAAAGTGAAACATTTCACTTTAATAGTCGAAAAAAATATTTTATTTTACTATTTTAGGCGATTTTAAACGGAGGATAAAAATGTGAATTAAAACACAATTTCTTTTTAACATGATAAATTTATTTAAATAAAAAATATAAAAAATAATACACAACACCAAAGATGAATTTAGATATCACAAAAAAATGAAAAATTTGTTATAATACATAAGTATAATTTATGTATAATATATATATATAAATAAAAAAATGCATCATTAGCACAAAAATAATCATAATGCAATCAATATTACCACAATCTCATATTTCATATAATCCTAATAATTTCATGTGAAATATATAGTACATTGTATATCACGTATTAACTTCTTTAATTTGCGGTTTAATTTTATTTGTTTGCCACGATTACATGTCTTTTATTTTGTTCTAAACGAGTAGCAAATTCGCCGTTTGTTTATCCTTTTATTATTAATATTATTAAAATAAGTATAAAGCGAAAATATTTACGCCTACATTATTTGATACATCGGAATATTAAAAACGAAAAAAAAGGACAAATCAGATCTGTACTTAATAATCATATATATAATTTTTAAATATACCTTCGAGAAAACGAGATTCTTTAATATTTGGCTTAAATTAATAACGATAAAATAGACGTACACGAGAACACATGGAATGTTATAAATAATAAATCGTAGTCTTCACTATATTATAAATACTTTTGTTCCTCTTGGAATGGATTTTTAGTTTAATAAGTACTCGACATTCTCCTCCTCGTTCTTTATTAATCTAAGAAATAGTCGGTAGACAGTCGATTTCGCCCATTTCCGTTGTCGTCTCATCATCAACGTTATAGCTGACGATAAATTTCAATGAAACTTTCACATTCTCAGGATTCGCTATCAACATGACTTGAGTAATAGCAGACGGCGGTAAGAATGGATTAAATGGCGGTAACTCAATTGCAGATGGTGCTTGCAGTTTGACTTTACAGCTCTACAAAAAAAGAACACATTCGAATAATTTTGGCGACAAGCACACATATTACTCACCTTAGGTACGATAGCTCTAAATAATATATTCTTGAGAGGTAGTTCATTCTTACTAACAATTGTGACGACGATTACATTTATATCCTCCCTAGGTTTATCCCGAGCAAAATGTAACGTTACAGAAATACCATTTTTCTCCTCTAAAGCTACTACAGGCGGAATACTACTTGGTTTTATACTATCTAATTCGACATATAAATCGCTAAGTTTCACCATCGTTTTAGCTTCCTGAATATCCCCGACTTTATTCGTATTTTCAGGTAAATCGGATTTCTCGATTATATCGTGTTTATCCTCGGTAATATCCACCAATAAATCATCACCGTTTCTATCGGGGATCTTCACGAGTTTAGTATCATCGTTAGCTTTTGTTTTCTCTAAAAGATAGCTTAAATCGAAATTCACCGCGCTCGATAATGCAGCAGGTGTGTTATTATTATTTAAGATAGGTATAATTTGAGTGGGATTATTCGACGGTTGTTTAAAATCGTTTTGTACAATTGGAAGTTTATTCATCGGAACTTTTTCTGCGTTTCTGAAAATAAAATTGTGTAAATATTCGTGTGAAATGGAGATTCGAGGTGGTGGATTTACTTTTGAAATTTGGGTCCTTGTCGCGATATTGACTGTAGGTTTTGTTTCAATAAACTCTCACCTAAGGCATCCAACTCTTCCAATGCTTTCAGTTTACCGTTCTGTTTAGGAGATTCAACTTGATCTGCAAATAAAAATTATGTTTTATTAACTGTTATTAATTGCCAATTTGCCATTTCTTAATACTGATCGTATAATTTCTATACCTATTAGATTCTCACCACATCCCGCACACTTTTCCCGAATATGTGTATTAGTGGGGTGGGCTGGAATAAAAATTTTAACGCACTCAACGTGAGGCTTAACAAAAAAGAAAAGGAACGATGGCAGGTAGATAAAACTAGGATTAGATAGGTCAGATTTTTTTGAAGGTTACCTCCATCTTACAACAAAGAATGATTGGGAGGGGGGTGAGATCGCATTTTGAATTTATTGGTTGGTTTAATTGGAATATTGAGGATTTTGATTGGTGATTGTTAGAGTTTCGAGATTTTTAAGACCTCGGTTGGTTGGATTGTTTTAGATTTTAATTTTAGTTTGCCAAGACTTCGAGGAAATTTATCCACGTCCTTTTCGACTTAAGCTTGTTTTTGATCTTTTTTTAAGTGTGGTGGGTGCTAAACTGCAATGATTTCTTAAACTGTATCGCTTATATGACAACTCTTGCTGTGTAGTTTTTTGTGTTGGCTTTGTGACAGCATTACATCGCCTTTATAATGAACACCGCGTTGTTAATCACTTTGCTCGCAGGAGCGAATGGTAAATCGATCGGAATCAATTTTGCGTTTTTTATTTTGTTTTAAACCCTCGGTTGTGTTAATCCAACAAGCCGCTGTGACTTTAAAGTTTCCTTGTTTTAAATTTTTAACGTCTCTTAAATTTTTTTTTGTTTAACCATTATTTTTCTAGCTTCGCTAGCTTCAGTTTTAACTTAGTTAAGCTTTTTTTATCTTATTGAACTCTAATGTTTAACAATGTTTGCAACAGTTATCGACTAGTTTTGGAACTCTCGGCTATGACGATGTGAATGATGAAAAACCGAATTTTACCTTTCCCAAATCGTCCAAATCGTTTTCCATTTGCTAGTCGCGTTTACTGTAGTAATAATCCTGTATTTAAACATTATTTTTTTTCTTTAATCTAGCCTGTATTTTTTTTTCGCCAAAGTGTTGTTGCGAGGTTTCGAGAATTTTTCAGTTTCGTATATGGTACAACGAACCAGATTGTATTCTTAGTTTGTTTTTTATTCTTCATTCGTTTACCGGCCAATTGTCGAAGAACTTGTGGGGTGGTGGTTAGTCATAGCCCCTCCCCCTCTCCTCCCTCCCTCGGATATAAATGGAAAGAGTATGAATAATTGGATCAGTTGCTTTGTTTTTGATTCCCTAAAATTTATTTCTAAGTCAAAGTTTTAGTTTTCAGATTAGACAAAATTTCTTTTGAGAGTATGTGTACAACTTGTATTTCACATTATTTATGTTTTATTAACCTGTTGCACTACTTTCGTTTCATACAGATTTTAATCGGAAAAGTATCTAAACAGTTTTAAGAACTTTTTATTCCAAGTGGTCTGGTTCCCCATTCCATTACCAAATGCAGGGTAGTATTAGTAATCCTGATCATCCAATTGTAAGCCTTTTGCCAGAGGTTGACCCAGACCGACAAATCAGAACAACAGCTCTAACAATAACTGAATAAACCCGCCACCTACTACAATTAAGGACAATTCGACATACAGGGTGACCCTTCATTAGAAGTTTATGAGGTTCTGGCCAAAATATAAATTTGAAAATTTAGAATCACATACAGTCGATTATGTTCTCTTCAATTAAAATATTATTGAATTGCTAGCCCTTCCGGTTATACCGGAAGTCGCCATCTACTTTGTTATTTTTAATGGAACACCCCGTATATTTTTACATATTTGGATTTACCTATCTTCAAGCTTTATAAATACCTTTAGTTTTTTCAATTTGATTCGGCCGTTTTGTAATTATTCGATTTTTCTAAAAAAAATTACTATAACGGACATTTATTCAAACAATCAGAGAACACTCGATTTTTCGGATATCAATTTAGAATTCATAACATGCTTAAACAACACGGAGAGTATATTTTAGCGCTGAGAACGGCTGTTCACATTGCGTGGTTACTATCATCCCTAGTCTCTTTATAAAGCCTGAAAATAGGTAAATCCAAATACATACGTATGTAAAAATACACAGGATGTTGCATTAAAAAATAACAAACTAGATGACGACTTCCGGTATAACCGGAAGCGCTAGAAATTTTATATTATAATTATTTTTGAATTGAAAAGGACGTAATTGACTACATATTCTAAATTTTCAAGTTTATATTTTGACCAGAACCTACAAACTACTAAACAATGAACGGTCTCGCTGAGACACCCTGTATTTGTTTTTCACGAAATATTTTGCATTTCTTAAATGAGGAAAGAAAAAGATCATAACTCGAAATCATTTTAAAACAAATTGATTAAAAATAAAATTCGTTAGATAGAATTAAAAAAGAAATCCTATTTTCAGTTCTAGTTCGAATATAAGAAATACTTTATTGTATACAGCTAAGTGTAGTTAATCCAATTACTAGCAATTATTAACACCAATTAGACACAATGACCACTTAATACTTATATGTAGCAGCAATAAAATCGGTAATAAACATGTTTGTTTACTGAATATGTTACATATAATTATCACTATTAGTCACGTCCACATAATCCTAATCTAGCTGTTCCAACTTATAAATACATCTAAAACATATCTTACCAGCTTTAACTAAAGAGACAGGCTTCAAAATAGTATTATCCCCATCAAGAAGAGATTCCTCAGTATTGGGCGCGGTAAAAATATCACATAACACATCAAATTCAGAACTATTCTTATTATCACATGCCGTTACTTTAGCTTCGTCCAACAAAACTGGCGTTCCAGGTTTTGACGACCCAAAATCAAGCAGCGAAAGATTCTCTTCCCTCTCCACGTGCTTGTATCGTTTACCATTGATTATAATATCTTTGTATTTGTCGAAAACCTTCCCTAATTCATCGCTAGCATTAAGTATATCAGCTACAAACAAAACCTTCGATAATCGCATTTTAAACCATGAAAAAATTACTTACGTAATATATCTTCGTTTTGCTGAGTTTCCGAAGCTAATTTAAGTACCGTTGGTCGCAATCGTTCACAACTCTGATATAATTCCCTAATTAATTCCATCTCGTCGTGCGACGAACCATCTTTAACGTAAGTATCTAGCATTTCGCTCAATAAACGTACGTTACTATGAACGGATTCCAATTCCAACACTCGACGACTTTTCAGCTCGGCTCGTTTATCATCCTAATTACAACAAATAAAATTACGATTATGAACGATTATAAATTCTAATCGAGAAATACCTCTTTCACCATACATTTAATTAAACGATTCGCCGCTTGTAAATCTTCGGGATTCTTACTCTGTAATAATTTCTGCAATAATTTTGATTTTTCCTCATCACAAAATATCGAATTCTTCGCCTTATCGCTAAGATAAGTTTCTGAATTCACATTAAAAGGGGTTTCCATTATAACGCCTTGTTTCTTTAACATATCGTACGCCTCTTTTATTTTCGATTCTTTCGGATAATCCAACGTCCATAAGTACATCAATTGAAGCACTTTTTGTCGTACCGAAAGGGGAGTTTGAGAGCCTAGGTATTTCGGTGAAACTAATTTGATCATTTCGTTTAGGAAACGAAATTTCCCCACTTCGGATTGGAAATTCGAACCACATTTTTGCATGCAGGTATCGAGGATGTTCAACGTTTGAAGTACCTCTTTCTCTTGCTTGGAATGTAGGCGTAACGCGATTAATTTTACGCCTATATGGCTACCGTCTTTTTCTTTATTTACTAATACGTAAAAAGCTTCTACGGCGGCTTTATCTACATTTTGGTTTTGTGGATTTGTTGCTCGTTCTTTGAAACGATTCAATTAGGTGAATATAAATATCTTTTTAAATTGTTTATACTTACGTAAAAGAGCGTCTAAGCTTGTCGTCACAACATCCATAGTACAACGCCTAAATGTTTAATGTAACATAATATATTGTTTAATAACAAAATTCATGACAGCTGTCAAAAACCGGTGTTAAAGGAGATAAGACTGATTGATTAGGTCATTTTATCTAATTTTCCTTTAATCTAATATGGGAATTTTAAAATTTTTAGTCCTAAATACTGTATAGATTCTAACATCAAATTAGAACGAGATATCAAATAGAAACATTGCTAATATTAAAATGAGATAGAGCTAGTATTCTAAATTGTATTTTTTTAAGAATTCTATTATACCGGTGCCAACTTTTTAAGCAAAAATATAAGGAAATTTTAGATCAATTTGTGGTCCACAGTGAAAATCACAATTTTTTTATTTTTGTCGTCTAAAAACTAATTTTAAACAAGAATAAAATGATAATTTCGCGCTTTAACCATCTATTAAGGGTGCAACCGTGGAAATACACCCAAACAATTCAAAACACGAGGAGAAAAAGTGATGCTGGTGGCTCTATTCTACCAGAACCTCCAATTACCAAATTCGGATTGTTGGGGATAGTTGCTACGGTAGCGACTGGATTATTAATTGGAGCTGCAATCAGTAAAAGTATAGCTAATTTCCTAGAAGAGAATGACCTGTTTGTACCTTCGGATGATGATGACGATGATGATTAAGTAATAGTTGAATTTCCCATAAGATATACTCTTAAGATTTGAACGAATTAGTAATTTATCTTGATGTAATTTATTTATTTTGTTGTATTTTTTAAATTAAGATATTATAAACACATATACGAATGTAAAAGGAGAAGTTCCGCATGGTGTAGTATTGCCATTGTACAGTTTATTTTTTAGTGTAAATAATGTTTAATCCGGTGCAACATTTTCCTGATTCTAATTGAATAAAATGTGTGTTAATTCATCGCAATTTTTATTTTATTCTTTTAGTTTCGAACTGAATTTATTTAATCGTCACCAAATTGTGAACAAATACAGGTATCTTTTATAATTACAAGTTTTACTAAGTATCAAACACATTACGTTTTGTGTAAAACATTAATTACTACTACATAGATAAATACTTGTAAATAATTATTAAATAACCACCGAGTTGATTATTCGTATAAAATTTAACGGAAAGTATACCGAATTCAAAACTGCCACGTTTTTTTTTACGAGAAACGTGAATAATTTCATATATATTAGTACTTTTTAATTTTCCCTGTAAATGTAACTTATGCAACCCTAGGCAAATAAAAGTGCACCCTTTTTTATGTTGGTATGCTAAAATTTCAAAATTTACGTAATCTAAATAGTAGTTTTAAAGTATTCAAAAGGCTTCTAGTTTTGTCTAAAGCTGGACGAAGAGTCCGTTAGCCTTTTATTTTTCTTGAGAACGTGGTCCTTCTAACCGCAGGCTTTGTAACAATCAAGAAATTTTATGGATCTGCAACTGGGACGACCAAATTGCGGCCGGATGCTAGTCTGCCATCGACAAGGTTCTCCTAGTCTTCACACGAGGAGGGGTTGTGTCGAGATCTAGTTTTCCCAAGTGCTGGATCAATGGGGCCTCCGATCGAGAGGGGCAAATCTCTATGGAACGAATCAAGGAGCTGTGATGATGATTCTGAAGGATGTTGAGCCTTTTATCTTGCGATTTACTAGTGTTGGACCAGGTCAGGACACCATGTTATTACAATCGGTCAGAGAAACGCCGTATAAATCACGAGGTCAATTCTTAGACTCAAAGAGCTCTTCCTATACAAGAGAGGAGCCAGAATCGCGTGTGCTCGAAGGAATTTTGCTGCAATGCTAGAAAAATGCTGTTTAAAAGTCAGTCAATTTCTGGAGAACCTTATCCCGACACATTTGTCGGCATTGATGGTAAGACACCATTTCGCACAACTAAACAAGTTGACAAAGACCTATGTAGGTATATCGTTCGTGAATAAGATGAATAACTCCGGTCTCCAGAGTGAATCCTGCGGTCGGAGGATGCATCGCTTAACTTAATAGAAAACGTTCTATACTGAATCAAATGCGTTTGTAAAATCCAAAAAAAAACTGCACCTGTTGAGCGCCTCAGCTCCAGCGCATTACGAATCTCCACCGTCAAACGAAGGAGTTGAAAATCGGTCGATAAGCCTTCTGGGGATCCAAACTACTCGTGGGGTAACAATTTACCCCTCGGTGATGATGTCACGCAATCTTGAGAGAATTATAGATTCGACGATCTTGGACAGATTCGAGAGGAGACTTATCGGTCCAATTTTTTACACTGGTACTTTACAACCGCTTAACATAATACTTAAATCGCATAAAAATTCATTATACGGTCTCTTTCCGGTTTGTTTAAATTTGTGTGTTGCATTCTGTACACTCTGCACAACTGTCAAATCCAACATAACAAATTTTTTTGACACACTAACCACACCCTAGTCTCTTTAGAAATTACTTTACTTTCGACATTTTAAATGCGTTGCAACCGAATTATAGGTACGCGTACTTGCAATGCATGATCATGCAACAATACCGCACGATGACTGCCTACAAACTACATATTTCACTACATACATTCATACTCATACGATGGGCACGCGCCGTTAAGGTCGCTCCCGATATACTGCCGCTGGAACCGAACCAATTCTTGCGGTCTTTAGTTATGATCTTTATTAAAATTATTTGATTGCGAGAACATGTCCAGGAATAGGAGGGTTTAAGAAATAACTTGATGACTTAACAATAAAAAAAATGTTTATTTATTAAATTCGTCACTACATTAAAAAAACATGAAGTAACTGTTTCTATTTTCATATTTGCTTTGCTAGAATTAATTCTTTGACAAAACCTTTAAAAGGAAAAGATTAGTATGCATAATATATATAGCAAAGTAAAGGATATTTAATGTAACATACCTACCTGTTTCAATTATTTCACACAAAAATACCACACAGCTACATTCTCAATAAACTATGTCTTAACAAAAAATTATTTCCAAAAATACCAAATTATTATTACACATAATGCAATAATTAACTTACCACGGGATGGATATTGAACTTCATCCTTAAAAAATGAATTTCCAATATTAGCTTCTCCACTAAAACCTTTAAAATATTACATCAACTCTATTTATACATTACATATAAGACAATTTTATACCAGGTACGTTTATTGTGGGCAAGGATGTCGAGAATAGCTTCATTTTTCTTTTACAAACAGGTAGAAAATGTACTCCACAAATACGGGCATTATGCAACTGATTATTTGTCAGCTTCGTAAGGGCTGGGTTGTTTATTCGTTGCAACCAGATCTTTTTAATGTTTTCATTGAGTATCGGTATTCTATACCTAAGATTGATGTTTGAATTGAAATCTAAATATCAAATATGATAATATTTTGAAATACATACCTGCTAGATTTTCTGTCGAAGCAACCTATAACACAGCAGGGCTTTGATGGAAGATAGTAATCCATTCTTATACTTTAAATATTATATTTTCTACATATTCCCTATGCATAAGATGGTGACAACTTTGATTTATTTCAGTTTACTTGTGGATATAACAGAGGTTAGAATGTCAAAATTTAATTGGAAATGTCAAGACTGAAGTGAACACTGCTACTTTTAGCACTAGTCTAGTGCTGCCATCGAACGGGAAGTGACGGAACTTGAATGAATGTCATAAAAAGCTACTATTGGTGAGTATTTCAACTATCTCTTTCTTGGCTCATTATTTTAAATTTGTAAAAATGTTAGTCGTCGGAGGTCTTGATTTTTGCTTACGCTCGATTGAACATCCTTCAGTCTTCTAAACTTTTGTTTGAGCAAGCGATCTTACCGCGAGGTTCCAAAGTGTTGGATTAACGGATTTTGAGACTGATGGGCTTTTTCTAAGGTAGATCTGACCTTACCAAGACAGTTGTTTGGATTATATTGTATGAAGGGACAAATAATAGTGAAACGATTTACAAGTACGCAAGCGTTCCTGTCAGTGCTATAAGTCTCTATTATGGGGTTGAGAAAACGTAACGCTTCTGTTTTAAGCTCAAATAGTTTTTCCAACACAGGAGCGGATACAAGACAGACGTCGCACGTAAGAACTTAATAGCAATATCGGAAAAAATGCTGCCGAAAGGTGAAATGCGTGTCGAGAGTGACACCGAGGTAATTGACGTTAGTTGACCAAGCGAGCTTCTCACCAATTACATAGATGTTGATTGGGGAGGGGGAGAAAAGGGATGGATTTCTTTTTCTCGATAAACTCACTGCCATGCATTTCGAGACGCCACATGCGCGACCATTCGGCGTTATTGTCAACCGACTTCTGTAGCCGACGACAAATAATCGCATGCTGAGAGAGCGCAGGATGTCGTTGGCGAAGAAAAAGTTCTGGGCCTGAGACATATGATCAAGCTACTTAATGGAAAAAGTTGTGCCATACTGAATCGAAGGCTGACGCGAAGTCTCGCTCGGGGGAGTACCTGGAAATCGGTCGATAAGCTTTCGCGGAAGGGAAAAAGTCGCCCCAATTTGCAACCACGATAATAATAATAATAATAGCTGTTTATTGATGACAAAAAAGAAAAATACACATTCAATCAAATTACAAAGAAAAAAAGAAAGAAAAGGTATCGGTTAGAGTAAATAAATAATAATAAGAATATAAAATAAATCTGCCATCAAAAGGTACAAGATCAGCTGTATGCGAAGCAAACATCTGCTGTGACTCTAGTACCTAAACTTAAACTATCCTTACTTACTAAATTCGAGTCTCAAACGCTAATTATAATGAAAGAGAAATATATTAATAAATAGAATGCGTAGCATGCAGTACTGATTGTGATACGCTGCAATGGAAAGTAATAACAAAAAAAAAACTAGAACCCAATGCTCAACACACTCGCCTAGTTAGCCTAACAGAGTCTGTAAAGGTAATCCCTCAGGACACGAGCAAAGACAGACGGAGCAAGATCTAAAATTGTGAGGAATAACATTATAAAATTTTAGAATGTTATAAGAGCAACTTCTCTTATAAATTTCCAGGTGATGGGCGAGAAGCGTCAGTAGGACCCTGCTCCTAACGTTAATGTTGTGCACGTCGGTCCTGCAAAGTACCTTTCTATATAGGTAATTGGGTTTTTTGAAATAAATAATTTTGAAATCAAATAGAGGCGAGATAGTTGACTCTGGAGGACATGCTTAACCAATTTGCCCATTTGAGGGTATGTGAAATGTGATCATATCGCCTTAACCCATAGATGAATCGCAAGCAGGCATTCTGCACTCGCTGGATTCTTAATCTGTCAGTGTAATCAAGCAAAGATTGACAAAGCAACTTCCTGATGTCAGATTAAAGACCCTGAAACTCAATTTATAAAAGATTGACAAAAACGTTAGACATGTTTTTTAGAAACGAAGACGTGTGTCC